>FJOG01000003.1:667107-786038 GCA_900073065.1 Phialocephala subalpina
CTTTTAATGAAAAGAATATTTATATTATTAAATTCGAATTAAATTTTTTTATTTTTTAATATTTGTAATTAAAATTAAAATCGATATATTAATTAATTTTCTGTAAAGGGGGTTATTAAAAGGATTGGGATCAAGGAGCAAGTTGATGCAATTAGATTACTGAAACTTAAGGAGAGAAGAAATCAAGCGGCTACTCGGTTCTTGATGAGGCTCGGCGGCGCCGAGCTAAAGGCACACGTGCCGCACGTGATAACGCCCTACGACATTGCCCCCCCCCCCCCTTATAGTTCCTAGGAGAGCCCGGGGACTTTGCTATATACAAATAGTCTAAGCGCGAATCACTACTTAAACCCGTTTCTCCCTTTTCCCCTATTAATTTATATTATTATTATTTTCCTCTTTAGAATTCTTTTTAAAGTTTTCGTTTATTATAATAACTTTTCTTACTTTTAATCGATTAGTTTTACGCATTTGAATATCAACGTTTACAAATAATCGATTAAAAACTACTTAACTTGACTTGCGAATTCCGTTTAATATATTAGTTTAAAGTATTAATATTAAACCGTTTATAATTTGGATATTTATATTTAAAATGAAATCGAATATTTATTTTATCGTATATAAAGATTATAAAAAAGGAATTTAATCTTATAAATAATAATATAATATATTATTTCCTTTGTATATAGTTTTACTTTTTATTCCGAGTATTATATATATAATTATATACGCGTTATTTAAATTAATTTCTCGAGATTTATATAATAATAATTCGTTATATCTTTTTAATTATAATTTTATAAAGCAAATAATAAATAATTACCGTAAACTTTCCTATTATTTAATGCGATATCCTTTTTATAAGCTTATATTTATTTAGCGCAAACGAATTTTATTTTAATTTTAAATATTATTAAAAAGATTTTTAAATAAATTAATTACCCGTTTTTTCGTACTAATAATATAATAAACTTTAGAGTTACCGCGGATTTTCTCGATTTCTTTATCTTTTTGCATTATATTTTATTAAAGGAATCTCGTGTAAAAAAACCGTAAATTATAATAAAATTAAAAGCTAATTAAAGTGCGCTATTTAGTATTTTTCTTATAATAATCGCTATATTTTAATTTCCCTCGAAAATAGCCTTAAGAAAACCGTTTTTATTTAATTTCGCTTATTCCTTCGTTAAATCAATTAATCGATTATTTTTTCCGTTTAAAAACTTTATATTATATACTATTATCTTTTATAGAAATCATAATACAAATTTACTTTATATAATATCGAAATACTAATCTTTTAAACGACGAAAAGCGAAAATAAAATCCTTTATAATTATATTTTATTTCTTCTCGATATTTTAATCTTTACTCGAAGTTTTCTTATTTATATTAATTTCTTTTATTTCCTCGTTATTTAATATATTTGTTTTCTTAGTTTATTTTAAAGTAATATCGAGGAACTTATTATATAATATTTCTTTATCTTTTAATTCCTTTTTCGCGATTTTTAATTACTTTATTAAATTAAATAATTTAAGCGAGTTTTAAATAATCCTAAGGATTTTTCGTCTTATTAGAATACCTTTATCTTCGTTCTTATAACGGTAAATAAATTTCTTTTCTTATAATATAAATCTAAATAACTTTTATAATTTAATGATTTTCTTTAAAATTATTTTGAGATTTTAAAAAAGTAATAATATGAATATTTTAATAATTAGTTTTTTCGTTTTAAAAAGACTTACTTTTGTTTTATTAATTAAAAGTAATATAATTAATAAATTAAAATCTTAATAGTTTTCGGTTTTTTCTTATATAATTCGATTTAAAAATTATTAAGGGATTAATTTTTTATTTCTTTTTAAAAAATCCGCCAAACCGTAATAACTTTTATTATAATTATTTATATATTAATTCTAAAAATATTAAATTGCTATTATTTATTCCTTTTTAAAAAATATATTTAATTCGAAGTCTAAATATCTAAATTTGCTTATATCATATAATATTACTATAATTCTTCGATTATTTTCCTTCGTAATATTTATAATCTAATAAATAAAATCGCTTTTTTACTCGTTTAAAACTTATATACTTATTTAAATTACTTTTTCGTTAAAAGTTACGTATAGTTTAAAATTATCGAATATACTTTTAATTTATAATAAATTAAAGAGCTCTTAAAAATAATTACTACGGATTTTAATACGCAAGGAAATTAATTCGAAATTTTTTCTTATTATTATATAAAATTATTATATACGTTAAAACTTTTTCGTTAGGAAATTATTAGGTACGTAAATATTATTATTAATAAATAATAAATCGAGTTATAAATAGTATTACGATTATATATTAACGGTAAATTTTTTAACTTTCTTTATTAAAATAAAAATAATCGCGAAACGAAATAATTTTATTATTAAAACGTATCCTCAAAACTTAATATTTATTTTATATTACGTTTTAATTAATGCGTATTAATATTAATTTGGATAATTATCCTTTATTAATATTATAATATTAAAAAAATATTATTATAGCAATTTATTCCTTAGTATTAAATAATACTTTATAATAATTTACTTTTATTCTTATTAAAAATATTTTTAGTTCTTAATATTAGACCTTGGTTTAAAAGAATATACTTTATGAAATTTAGCGATTATTTCCGTAATATAATTATAATCTTTAATTTTATATTAATTATTATAATTAAAGTTTTAATTTTTCCATTTTATTAAATAATATAATTTTCGCTAATAATATTTCCTTTTTGAATTAATAATCTTCTTTATTTCCTATTTTTCTTTTTCGTTTTTAAAGTTATTTATAATTAATTTTAAATTTAATTCTATAATTCTTTTATCCTTTAATTTCCCTCGGGATTATCTTTAGAATGGCAATAATAAACTCACGTGGAAAACGTTATAATAACCCTATATATTTAATAGTATTAATTTATATACTTAGAAACTAATTTACTTTTTAACTTTAAATAAACCAATATATTTTAAATTAAGTTTCTTATAAAATTAATTAAAAGTAAAATTTTTTATATTAAATATAATCCGATTTCCCATTTTAAATTTTAATTTCTTATATTTCGCGTTATAATATTTAATTTAAATATTTTATATATAAATCAAAATGTTTTATAACTTTTAATAAATTTCCTTTAAATAAATCGTAAGTTCGTAAATTAATTCTAACTTATAATTTAATAAATTCTTAATTTAATATAATTTAATAACTTTTTTATTTGCCTCGAAAAGAAAGATAATTATTATTAATAATAAATTATTATTCTAATAATACTCCGCTAAATTAAATATATCCGCCTAATTATTTTATTCGAAATTTATAAATATTCAAAAGTAATATTTCAAAGTTAAATTTAATCTCTTAATTAATCCGTCGATTTACAAATAAAAAATATCGAGATTTTCCTTATTATATTAATTAAACTTATAAAAATTAATTAAAAGTCCGAAGTAAAAAGTTTAATATAATTCGTAATAATATCGTCCGATATATTATACTTCGATAATATATACTTTAAAAATATATATGCAAATTACTTTAAAATTATATTCTTTCGAATTAATATTACTTTTATTTCTTTTATTAATTTATTAATAATAATAAATTCTACGTCGTAAATTGATATTATTTTATTCTTTTCGCTCGCGAAATTTATTAATCTCTTAAATAAAAATAAATCCGTTATTAAATCGAGAGTAATTAAACTTTAAAAGCGTTTAAAAATAAGAATTAATATTAATTTATATAGAGTTAAACTCCGTTTGAATTTATTTCTTTAATAAACGATATATAAACTAATATAATTTTCCACGTTTATATTTATATTCTTCTAATAAAATAATCTCTTTATTACTAATAAAATTTTATTTTTATTAAAATAACTAATTATTAGACTATTATAAAACTCTTATATAATCTTACGTTTAAAAAATTATTTAAAGAAATTTAAAATTAAATATTATTAATTACCCAAATTCCTTTCTCGAATAAAAATTCTTTTCTTTTAAAGTTATTATAATTAGCTTATATTACGCGAATTTTTTCGATTAAATTATTTTTAATAACTATTATACCGAAATATATTATATCGTTTAATTTAATTTAATTTATATTCGCCGATATATTATTTAATTTCATTATTATATAATTTAAACTTTTTATTAATTCCTTTTGAATAATAATAATAATTAAATACAAAATATTTTTTTCCCTTTTAAATACGATTAACGAATTTATATTATTTTCGCCCGATTTAAATAATAATTATTATACCTCGATTAATCCCCGAGTATAATTAAATCGTTACGAAAAATTATTAATAAAGTTTTTAATTTTTACGCGATATATAATTTCGAAGTTAATCGTAGAAAATATAATAATTTATTAAGTTTAATATCAAGTTAATATCCTTATTATTATAAAATATTTGAGATTATTATAATCGAAAATAATTATAATAATATATTTAGCGCTTTTTAAATAATACTTTTAATATTTTATTAATTTAATAATAATTAATAGTTTTTAATCGAATATAAAATAATTAATCTTTATTAATATAAATTTCCGAGAGTAAAATACGATAGAATAAAAATACGTATTATTTTGTTTTTGCGAAATAATACTAATTAAAGTTTTAATCGAAATATTATACTTAAATTATACTTTGCGATTCGAATAGAAATAAATAAATAGAAATACTTTAGTAAAATAATTTTAGAGTTCTTTAAACGCTTTTATTACGATATTAATTTATTTAAATTATTTTTTCATTTTTTAGAAATATTATTATAAATAATATTACTCTATTATACTTATAAATGAATTTTTAATAGAAATTACAAAATCCGAGGAATTAGAGGATTTTTCGAATATTATTAAGAATTAATTAGATTATAATTATAGCGATACGACGTTAATCTATTTTAATACCCGATAATAAAATAATAAATCCAAGGAATTTGATTTTATTAACGTCGAATTCGCATTTCTTTAATTTGGCGTATAGTTTTTATCTTTCGAGTTATTTTAATACGCTATTAATATACAAATTATATTCTTTTTAAGTTTTAAAATAAATTAAAATATCGTTTAAATAAATAATAACGTATATATTAATAAATTCTTTCAAATATTAATTAATATATATTTAAAATATTATTAAAGCGTTATATAAATTAAACGGAATTATTAAATATTTAAATAAATCGAAACGTATTTTAAAAACTATTATTTATTTATATTTTTCTTTAATTCGAATAAAATTATAAGTATTATATAAATTTAATTTTATGAAAACTTAAGTATTTTTTAAGCGATTTAAAATCTCGGAAATTAATAAAATTAAATAGTAATTAAAAATAATAATATTATTAATATTACGATAATTAATATAAAAGCGTAAAAATTTATTTTTCTTTAGAGTAAAGAATATTAATACCGCTATAAGTAATTTAAAACGTTTAATAAAGCCTAATTTTAATATTTTATCGATATATTCTCGTAATACTCGTAATTTTTCTTCCGATAAATTATATATTAATCCGAATAATAATTTATAATTAAGTTTTAATAAGATCTCGTAATTAAATTTAAAACGATAAAGTAAAAGTTTCTCTTTATACTTTTTATTAAACATTTTTATACGCTTAGTATACTTATTAAATAATATTATCCTTTTTAATAATAATTCCTTAGTATTTTTCGAAATTAATTTTAAAATATTAAATAAATCGAAATATATTATATTTTTAATATTATTATTTGCTATCGATTCGAACTTTTCTTCGTTTATCTTATATAAATATAGCGTTATTAAAGCGTTATAAAGTGCATTTAACGTTTTTTTTATAAACTTATTATTATTTCGAGTGAAATAATTAGTATATTAATTGATTTTAAAGTTATATTCTCGTAATTACGGTTTATCAAGGATTATATTTATTACGATTAAATTTATATTACGAAATATTATATTTATTTTTTACTTTATTTAAAAATAATCGATTTCTACGGAAAAAGATATTATTATTAATACTAAAATTAATATTTTATTTTAAGCGTTTCTAATTACTAAAAAGTATTCGTATTTAATTTTCGCTTAAATATTAAATAATAAATTTATATTAATGAAATTAGTAATTACTTTATAATTAATTATTATTAATAATTTTATTTTTTCACCGTTTTTATTTTGTAATTTTAAAAGTATAATATAAAATATTAAATTTATTTCGATAATATTAAGGATATTATTAGAATTAAAATTTTAATTTAAGCGTATAAAAGCTTTATTTTTAGCCTCGAGAACTCTTAGGCCTATATTACTTAGTTTTATATTCGCAAGTTATTCGAATTCTAATAGTCTTTAAATAAATAATAATATCGAGATAATTAGTAATTATAATATTATTACAAAAGAATAATATTCGATATATAATAATTATATAATTTTGTTTTAATTTAACGTATATCGTGTTTTTTTCTTGGGCAATTTAATTTCGTCTCTTTATATTTCCGTATAGCGCGTAAATAATAATAAGATAAAGATTTTCCTCGGCGAATTTATTGTTTTTATTAACGGGGAGAGCGATTATTTCTTTGAGGATATTAATCTGCGAAATATCTTGCTTAATAATACTTAAAGTATATTTTCTTTTATCGCAATTTTTTCCTTTAATCGATTAAAATCTCTAAGTATAATAATTATAAATTTTTTCTCTTATTCTCAATAGAATTATTAAAGGGCTTTCGAGGTTATTAAAGCGTTATATTCGAATTTATAATCGGATTATTAAATTTAATAACTTTTTTATTTAATTATAAATATAAAAAATCTTATATTAAGCGAGAATAGAATAATTAATCCGTAGTATATATAAAGTCCTTCGCGGCGCGAATTACTTCTTTTAAACCCGCGTAAATTTGTAGTATATACTTATTTAATATTATAAATATTCGTTTTAGAATAAATTTCGTTAACTTTAATTAATAATTCGATTAAATCGATTAATTTTTATATCTTTATAAAATATTTTAAAAGTATAACTCGAAGTAATTAATAAAGTTTTATACTAATTAATTCGTGAATATCTTATAATTATTTATTTTTATATCCGTTTTTATTAACGTTAATCGTAAATTATATTTCGCGAATAATTATTTTTTAAGTAATTTTTAATTATTAAATTTGATTATTTTAGTTTAATCGTTATTTATATGGGCTATTATAATTCGTTTTTTAATTGCTATTAAAACGTAATTTCGAATAAAGACTACTTATAATTAATTATTTATAATACTTTTTACTAAAAAGTAATTTTTAGTTTCTATAATTCAAATTTTAATATTATTTTTCGATGGAATGAAAATAAAAAGTTATTTTACTTTAAAGTATTCTCGGGATTTAAGAGCGTTAAATGCTAATAAATTGAATATTAGTACGCTAAGTATTCCTATAAAAGAAGGAAAGCCTCGTAAACTAAATAATAATTATCTTTATAATCCTAGAAATTATCCCGTTATCGTAAGGGCGCTAAGCGCTCGTAATCGAGAGCTATCTATTTATACTCTCTTTATTACCTCGAGTTATTATTTTAATTTAGCGTTCTTTTCCCGTAATGCGCTTAATTCTAAACTTTATTATAATTGGGCATTTTATTCTCGTATAATTCGTAGTTCTTTTTACTACTGCTTAATAATGCGCTAAGATTCGATAAAAATATGAGAGTTATAATAAGAATTTTGCGAGTTATAGCGAGGAGATCCGTTATTATAGTAAAAGTATTTTGAGCGGCGGGGAGAACTTTCGTAGTAAGGATATTCGTCTTAAAATTAGTTTCCCTTTTCCTCCTCTTTATATTAGCTTTATAAGGGCATCGTAGAGTATGCTATACTAGCCCGATTACTGCTGAGTGTTTTTAGGTTTAAGCCCTTTATTCCTTCTCGTCTTGCCCAAAAGTCCTCGATTTTTGCCTCTTTAACTATATTTAACTCGATAATCCCAACTCGTCGGCGGTTCGGTGCGCATTAAAGTCTGTCGTTCTCTATAGATAAGCGAAATTCTCCCCCGGGAGACTCCGGGGTCTGCGGGATAAAGTTGAGTAGTAGTTGAATCGATTCGGTCGAGTGCTTTTGCCTCGGGCGCAATTTGTGTTCTCGATTGTAATTCGCTGAAAAGTGGGTATATCGCTTGCCGTGCCGATCCAAAAAGAAGTTTCAGACTGTAAAAGGGGTCACCAAAAGAGTTGGGATTAGGGAGCAAGTTGATGCAATTGGATTGCTGAAACTTAAAGAGAGAAGAAGTCGAGCGGTTGCTCGGTTCTTAATGAGGCTCGGCGGCGCCGAGCTAGGGGCGCACGTGCCGCACGTGACAGCGCCTTATGACATTTTCTTTAAAATAAATTTTTAAATTTAAAAAATAAAATACTTAATAAAAAAATAAAGAAAATAAAAAATATTTATAAAATACAAATTATATTAAACTTTATTTAATCGAGGAATAAAATAAAAATATTTTTAAAGTAATTATTATTAAATTTTTTTCGATAATATAATTATTTAATATAATATAATAAAGCGATATATTATATAATTTAATTAAAAATATATTAAGAAATTTAATATTTTATATTCTTAATTCATTAAATAGCTTTTTATATAATTTATAAATATTATAATTAATTTTAAAAAGTTTATTCTTTTATAATTTATTTTTTTTAAATTTTTTTTAAATTTTCTTATATTTTATAAGAATAATTATTAAATTATATATTAATTAATAATAAAGTTTATATTCAATTATTATTTAATTATTAATTATATATAATAAAATCAAAGATTTATTAATTTATTTTTATATATTTTTATTTTATTTATTATTATTATAAATTCGATTTTATTATTAAGAATATATTAATAAATTTAATTATTTTATCGAGTCGTAATAATTAATTATTAAATAAATTTATTATATTATATTAAAGTAATTTAATATCTATATAATCTTTTATATATTACGTTTCTCGAGTCGATTGAATATATATAGCCTTATCTTTAAAATAATTATTCTATTAATATATTTAATACAAGGAAAAGGCGACGATTTGGCGAGATATCAAAGGTAGCCTGAGGATGGAGGAAGGATCTCGAGAGAAGAGAACCAAGGTCCTCGCCATGATGACCATGAGCTGCGGACTCTTGCGGCTACCAAGCTGATATGGGAGCCTCGTTCCGTGAAGACTTTCGGGCAAGACCACAGCCATCCCTATCAGAACAAGGCTGAGATCTTAGGTAGTATTGGCTCATCTCGACGAAATTCATGTGCAGAAAACAAAATCCCAAAAATTTTGAAACAGATGGTGGCATGAGGTCGATGGTGATTGATTGGGCGATCGATCTTGGAATCATCTCCCTTGCGCGGCACTCACTCAAAGACCCGATCCACCCTTCACGGCCTTCGCTACTCGCATTTGTGCTTCGCAGTCCGAATCCTGCGTTGGTAGATTATCCTATATGGCGCTCCAATCATACCCCAGCTTTAAGGCGGTCGCGCCAATCAAGACCTCGTTCGGACGAGATTTCGCGGACGAAGTGAAGCGAAGATTTGATCCCTTGGCACCTAGGCCATAACTTCCCTACTTACAGCCATTGATTTACATTGTCACACAAAAGCGGACATTTTCAAATCCGAAATCACGAAATTTCTCAGCATTTAGTCGGCGCACTTCTCGGCGGACGAACAAGGATAGGTGAATAGGCACGCGCTAGCGTCGTTTGTGTTTGCGTACTTATAACAAGGCAAGGGATGGACGAGTAACAACACTGCACTTTTCAAACCTCCCAAAACCTTCTACACACTCATTCATAGATTTTGGTCATTCAATCTGCAATAATGTCGACAACTAGCAGCACGACCGAAAGGGTCAATAATACAGCATTGGCAGATGTTGAAGCAGCGCCTGAAGAAAAAGGAGACCTAGAGCAGGCGCAAGGAGAAGCCGACACTCCTGATACTATAGGAGAGTATCCAAAAGGCTTCACGCTTGGCATGATCGTTCTGGCTCTTGTACTGGCCGTCTTCCTAGTTGCGCTCGACTTGGTAAGTTGACAGATTTAGAATCATGATATATTCTGCTGACATCGCCGAGACGATCGTTGCTACAGCTATACCCCGCATCACCGACCAATTTCACAGCTTGGACCAGATTGGTTGGTATGGTTCGGCATTCTTCCTTACTTTGGCTTCGTTCCAGTCCTCCTGGGGCAAAGTATACAAGTTCTTTCCAATCAAGCCAGCCTTCATGACTGCGATTGCAATCTTCGAACTAGGCAGCTTGATATGTGGCAAGTAAACATCATCTGGCTTCTTGAAAGAAAACTAATGACACCCCGCAGGCGTTTCTCGAAACAGTACCATGCTCATTGCAGGCCGAGCCATCGCCGGACTTGGGGCTTCAGGAATCTCAACTGGATGCTACACCATTGTTGCGTTTGCAGCTCCTCCTGTCCTGCGACCCGCGCTCACGGGTGTAATGGGAGCAACCTTCGGAGCTGGCAGTGTTGTTGGACCTCTTTTGGGTGGCGTTTTCACGGATCATGTCTCTTGGCGATGGTGGTAAGTGTCTACCCGTATTCTCCTCGGGCTTAGCTAACGCTTTCAAGTTTCTACATCAATCTACCCATTGGTGTTCCATCCATTCTTGTTATCTTGCTTTTATTCAAGACTCCGTCAACAGCGAAACCTTTGGAAGCTCCTCTGCTACAGAAATTCTTGCAGATGGACTTCGGCGGAACCGCCTTGACTCTGGCAGCTGTAATTTGTTACCTTCTCGCTACGGAATGGGGCGGTAATACCAAACCTTGGAACTCGGGTTCTGTCATCGCCGTATTGGTTCTCTTCCCTGTGCTGGTTATTGCCTTCATATTGAATGAATGGTATCAGGGCGAGCACGCACAGCTCACTTTCAGGATAATAAAGCAGAGGACCATGCTAGTACTTTGTTTCTTTGCTTTATTGTAAGCTCATACCTATCTGAGGGAAGTCTGATACTGACAGCTTCGAAGCTTTGCGGGTTCTTTCTTCGTCTTGCTCTACTACCTGCCCATCTACTTCCAAGCCATTGAAGGGACATCACCCCAAGCATCTGGAGTCCACAACTTGCCTCTCATCATAGCCATGAGTAAGTCAAACCGTACCTATAGATATCCAAGCCCCGCTAAAACTTCTAGCCATTACGAGTATTGCTTCTGGTGGAATGATCTCCGCTTTCGGCTATTACACCCCACTTATGGTTAGCGGAGGAGTAGTGACCACCATCGGCATGGGCCTGATCTATACACTCCAAATCGGCTCAAAGTCTTCGCACTGGATCGGGTATCAGGTTATCGCAGGCCTGGGAACAGGTTTCGCGTTCCAAGTCCCGCAAATCGTCGCCCAGTCAATCTGTGACCTTTCTGAAGTCTCGCAGTATACTGCCATTTCCCTCTGTAAGTACTCTCACAGCTCGCAGAGCGAATTTTGTATTGATGATAGGCAGTTTTCCAAATGATGGGCGGAACGTTCTTTGTCTCTGCGGCACAGTCAATCTTTTCAAATAAACTTGTCAAGCACTTGGCGGTCAACGTTCCTGATATCGACCCCCAGATTATTGTTGGACTTGGCGCGACGGGGTTCCGACAAACTCTGCCTGCGTCGGCTATCCCTGGTGTTCTGTTGTCTTATGAGCAGAGTCTGCATCCTGTGTTCATTTTCGCTACTGTGCTGGCTGGGGTGGGTACCCTTGTGGCTTTGGGGGGAAAGTGGGAGAAGATTAAGCTCAGGCTTTGAGGTGCATGGTATCAGGCTGTGATTTCAAATTAGGAACTTCTGGATAGATTAGAAGGAGATTACTTGCTAAGGGGTTGTAGTTTTGGGTGTCTCTGGAGGAAAGTTCGTCTCATTCATTCCTGAGGTCAACAACCTTGTCAACGATGAGGTTAACAAGTTTTGGATGTTGGACTGATGATCTCAATACTGGGAGGAACATAATATTCGCCTGGCTTTTTTCATGCTTGTTTTAATACGATAGTTAGCTAGACTGGAGTAATGAATGCATGGATCTCATGACCACTTTTTGTTCGTTCGTGTGCCCAACGCTGCTTGATTGTGATGTCAAAAACTTGAGTCTCTGCTCCTTTCTTAGATTCATGTGTAATACTGCTGGAATAATCTACATTTGTCTTGTCTCCCCAGTCAGACACGCCTTCGAGAGCTGATTAGAAAATATCCTGAAATTTTGGTGCAACCAAATATTCTTTACCAGGGAAAATCAACAAAACGACCCCCTTTTTTTTTTTTTAAAGAAAAAAAAAACCTATAGTTATACCACAATCAAGCAGATAAATTAGAATCTATTTAACGCATTAAATAGCGCATGCATTCTTGTGTGTACCATACTATTCATAGATATTTATCACGACATGCAGTCTAAAAAACACAAATTGTTGGCAGCACTTTCCCCTCCGCAAAATCTCCCACCACAGCACTCTCCTAGCTAGTATTCCACCATTATAGCATGCTACCTTTTAAGAACACTTGCCAGAGCCGTATGTAAGGTTCCTTACCCTCAGAGAGTAATGCGCATATGCATAGAGCATAGGCTGTGGAGGACTAAAAGCCAATTGATCTTTATTGATCCCAGTATCTGGTTCACCAAAAAATGGAATTGTGTAAAGCTATACTTGTACCTAAAGGAAGTGAATTAGCTCTATCAAATATCGAGATCTTAGTAGAATAGAAGCTTATCTAACGATTCTGCTGTTACTCAAGACCTGCGTACTATCGAGTCTTCTGGTTAGGTGTGGACTTTCGATATGTTGTGGGGTGTTCTCATGTAGA
Organism: Phialocephala subalpina; assembly: GCA_900073065.1. Classification (NCBI taxonomy): domain Eukaryota; kingdom Fungi; phylum Ascomycota; class Leotiomycetes; order Helotiales; family Mollisiaceae; genus Phialocephala; species Phialocephala subalpina. Next base: position 680,036 of record FJOG01000003.1, read on the forward strand.
GGCTTTGAGTGGACAAGTTGCTAGGAAGAGAGAAGAGAGAAGCTTGATGGCAGTGTCACAGGTGTTGTGGGAGAGGAGATCAGAAAGTAGCTTAAGCTGGCTACTTTCAGCTTAAGTATCTCCTCCATGACTAAATCGAAGTTTCGAAAAGTCAATACAGTGGCGGGGTAAAACAGTACCAAAATATGTCTGTGCCCCAGCAAATGTTACCCCTCTGTACTCAAAAAACAAAAGTTCGATTTAGTCATGGAGGAGATAATGCCTAGAGAGAGCATAAGCGACATTTTCAAACTATGTTTGTTCGGCCAAAGCATGGTAGCTAAGCTACGCAAGGTATAGTACCAACTAATGAAGACATGAAATGAACATGGAAATTGAATTACGTTAAGTTAAAAGAGTTCAGCAGAAGCATGCAATGCGTTCTCTAAGACTTGACTCGTTTTAGAAATCAAACAAATGATAAGATAGCAATAGGCTTTTTCTTGACTCCTAGGTAGAAGTATGGCAGCAACATCGTAACAACATCTTGGATATGCGCTTGCTAATATATCAGATCCAACACTGTTTCACCTACCTGCAAAAGCCCGACAATCCACGGCTAGGATACCACCCATGCGTGTGCGAACGTGAAAGATGTAGTGGTCAAGTTCGTGCACTTCATCAGCTGGTGTCAATGATTCCGCGACTTTATACTTGTAATCCTGTTTGTCCCAGCTGTATAATATTAGCAGCAAGGTCACGGTGTGCTTGGGATGTGCGTACAGTTCGTTGGCTTTCCGAGGTTCTTGGGCCCCACGTCGAAGCTCGGGCTTTCGCTTTCTCGGATTTCAAAATTCGTCCGAAAACCCCGAGTCAATCACGTGGAACATGGCGCTCACATAATCACTTACCTACATCTGGTGCATCATGCGCCGCATCTTGGCTACAACATAAACTCACTCATTAATGCAGAAACCCTTTTACTACCTTGTAGCACCTTGTCAAAGCTAGAATCTTCGGCTACAGATTGTACGATGTTCGAAACGTCACCGTCGAGCTCCTCAGGTTATTCAGCATTGAGGCCTGTACGCAAGGGAACAAAAAGTTGCGTCGAATGTGAGTGCAACCCATATCAAAACCACTCTTGCTCATGCTCCTGCTCTGTTAGGTCGACACCGTAAGATTCGATGTGTATTTCGCCCAAACAAGCCATTGACTTGCATTTCTTGCTTCTCGCATGGCATCCGATGCGCGTCCCAAGCAGAAAGCGAACCTGTTCCCCCCACTCACGCGAGGATGAATCTGAGTGAGAGAGTTGCCCAACTGGAGAAAGAGTTAGCAGCTCTGCGTGTATACAAGGACGGTACGCCCCGCAAGAACTCTTTCATGGCGAATGGAAAAGCACACTTTGATCCACCAACACCACCCGCGAATGGGGAAATATCAAGACCTCTCTCAGCCTTATCACCCACAGCTGCCAACAAGCTCCCCATACTCTCTCTATTCGACAATGCTATCCTCAAGACAAGCGAAACAAACAACGCTATATATGACTCCATTTCCCGCGAATTCGGCACTGGATCTCTCAGGCCAGTAAATTACCAAAGCACCCCTCACTTCCGAACGTCGAGGATCAAAAGAGCCAGAATCTGCGAGGCTCTCACCGATCTACTACCTTCTCAGTCTGCCATGTGTGAGCTTTTTGAGATCGGCGGGTTCTGGTGGGACCTTTTGCGAACATTGCATCCATACATGTGCTGCGAGGACGACAAAATGACGATCCAAAGCTATGTCCTTCTGGCTCTCAACCAAGATAATCCATGCATTCTTGGAAATGCACTATCTTGGCTTGCTTTGAGCATGCAATGTCTTCCTATGAGCTTCGACACTGGTCACCTTTGCCTACCGATGCCCCTCAATGACTTGACTCAGCATTATGTGTCAACCATTGATCGATTGATTCTGTGTGATGATGAAATATCAGTGTCTCTGGAGGGTATCGAGTGTAGTCTACTTCAAATTCATTTTTATCTCAATGTTGGTCGTCCGCGTAAGGCTTGGACAATCATCAGGAGAGCGCTCTCAAACGCGCTTTTATTGGGATTTCACAAGACTACGTCCCAAGCATCAACCACTCCATCACCGCATCATCAACGACGAGAGAATGTTTGGTGGCATTTGGTACAGTGTGATATCTTCCTCAGTCTGATGCTAGGCCTTGAAAGTTCCACAAACCCCCCGCTTTCAAACTCACAGGTCGAGCAACTGGCCCGCCCTGGCATCATACCCTGCGACCTTTACAGAAGGAAACTGTTTACCGTGATCGGCAAGATCAATGACCGAAACCAAGCCATGCAAATTTCATCGGACACGACGTTAACGACCACGATGGAAATCAATCAGGAACTAGATGCACTTTACAGCCGTCTGCCACCAATATCCTGGAATCCGACTATGCACGAGAGTATATTAGCGCATTTCTGGCACTACCAAGCAAAAACGTACCTGCATCTTCCATTCATGCTCAAAGGCCCCTCCTCCAGCAATTTCGACGGCAATCGCACAGCCTGCATATCAGCGTCCCGCGATCTCGTGCATGTGTATATCAGAATGCGTGAGCTTGCTGGCGATAGGATCAATCTTTGCCGCATCGTGGACTTCCAAGTCTTCATGGCCACTGTGATCGTGATTCTTGGGATATTGGGCTACAGACCTACGTCTGTACCGCGGAATTACAGCCAAGAGGCGGAAGACTGGAAGCTGGTGTATCAGACGATGGAGGTTCTGAAAATGGTGTCTGCCGAGCCGGAGAGCTTGATTGCGGCTCAGTGTTTCCAAGCTTTGGAAGCACTTGTGTCCATTGCTAACGGCCAATTCTCAACCAACGGAGAGGCATCTGGACGCAAGATCTTCATTCCGTACTTTGGGATAATAAATGTAGCTCCCGTGAGCAACTTCATTAATGGGACGACTCAGGGCACGGCACCCCATCTGCAAAAAGTGGACCTCCCACCAACAACCAGCTCTCAAGCAAACAATCCCATCATCGACATCGATGTGTTCAGTGCATTCTCCTTTGGCAATGGTTTGCAAACCTTGAACTCGGGTTTTCAGTCGGAGTTTCCCAATGATATGCTACTCCCGGATCCACTTGCTATAGATATTGATCAAGACTGGAGTTGGATGTTGAATACCGATTATCAAATGAATGGACAAATGTTCTCTCACCCGGACGCTCCTTTCGAATCTGCGGGGGCCATTTAGTGTCATCTTCTCCGGAGCGTCTGAGAAAATATGGCGCACTTTTGGTAGCAACCAGATATTTTGAATCAACTGGTTTTTATTCATTAACATCCCACCACACTACACAATAAAGGTCTTGAGTAGTCAATGGTTTGGCAAATACTACAACTGGCCAGGATTCTTCCCGCGCCTCAACACTACCGAGACTTCATCAACAACAACCAGTTGTCATCTTCCGAGATTCAATCCCAGTATTTAAGTGACACACTTAACTACAGTTTCATCAATTACTCATCTGCAAACCCTAACTCTAGTAGTTCAGACATCAGCAACTCTCTGAAGACAACATCCGGCAGCTCTAGTCCCGATTTTACTCGGTATTTGAGTCCATCATCCAGCATAGATGAGGCTGACACGTATAAGCCTCCTAAATCGCCTATGTATATGGATATAACCAACGAGATTGATCCCCAGCTTCTCTGCCAACCGAATGTCCTACAAAATAGAGGTAACGAATCTCACCTTGTATAAGTGTAGGAGAGACTGGACTCCCGGTAATATTTATAGTAGTGCGATTGCAATCATCCTTCGTAAAGGATTTATGCCAGCGGAAAAAGTTGGTAATCTAATATTTGGATAATACGTTAATATCTTTTGTACTTACTGCGTACTGAGAGATATCCATTGGGCAAAAGTTGCAAGTGCCCGAGGTTGCCAAGGTTCCCGAGGTCGTGGTCTGGTTAAGATGAGGAAGAGGATTTGACGGTGAGAGGAGTCGACGAAGAAAGATGTACTACAAGCACATGCAGGGTTTATAGTTAATCCGTGCCGGTTCCTCATCACGTGAATTATAGCCTTAGGCATATTTGATTTATCGGCGGAACCAGAGCTTCGTATTACTCTTCAGTGGACGGGTGCCGCACTTAGTCGAGCGGGGTTACATCTGCGGCCAGCGAATCATAGCTATAACAAACGACCCGAACCACCAAATGTAACTCAATCCTCGAAACCTGTAGAAGCAACTTCGGTCAATTGATTATTTGATAGCGAACCAATTGATCAATACCTATAATCCCTATATAACCCTATCAAATCATGTTCCAAATTAAACGCGAACAAATCAAATCGCTAAGATAACCGCTTTTACTAATCGTTTATCTCAAGCTATTCAATTAGGAAAACCTAATACTCTAATAATGAGTACTAGAATTCTATGCGTATAAATCCAAATTATTAAAATTTATTTATAATATTATATTATTATTTATTACTTTTAATAAACATTTTATTAAAATTAAAAAATATAATATTATAATTTTATTATAATAAATTTGTTTTTAAATTTTATTATTATTATTAAATAATTTTAATTTCAATTATTATTTAATAATAATTTAAATATTTTTAATAAAATTTAAATTTAAATTTCATATAAAATAAATAAAAAATTATTTATATAATATTTTTAATTTTGCTCCGAAGCGACGAGATCCTGGTTCGAGTAAAGCATGTCGCCTTAAATCCAGTCGACTGGAAGTCGATCGACCTCTCTCCTGCTGTTGGAGCGACCTGGGGCTGCGATTTCTCTGGAGAGGTCGTCAAGATTGGAAGCAGCGTGGGTGCGGTAATCTCGGTTGGGGATGCTGTTTGTGGTTGCACTCTGGGGAACAACCATGATGACGGGGACAATGGAGCTTTCGCAGAGTTCGTTGTCGTCGCCAGCAGCTTGGCTTTCAAGGTTCCAGTTGAGATGTCGTTACAGCAAGCGGCAACCTTGGGTATTGGCCTGTCGACTGTTGGTCTCGCGCTTAACCACACGCTTGGCTTGCCCTTGCCGCGCGCTTCGGCTGTCGTGCCAACGGACGCCCCTCATCTTCTTATTTACGGGGGCGCCACTGCGACGGGGACTCTGGCTATACAAATGGCACGCTTGTAAGTCATCATCTTGGAGACTTTTTGAGATTTATTTGCTCACGATAGTCCTCAGGTCTGGGTTCTCACCAGTGGTTACTTGCTCGCCTCATAGTTTTGCTCTGGTGAAATCACTGGGAGCCATCGAGGCCTTCGACTACCAGTCACCGAGCTGTGGAATTGATATACAAACCTATACTCACAACTCGCTGCAATATGCTATGGACTGTATTACGGACACAAGATCAATGAAAACTTGTTATACAGCGATTGGCAAAGGTGGAGGTAAATATGTGTCTTTGGACCCGTTTCCCATCCGTGGTCATACCCGCCGAAACATCAAGCCCCAATCTATTGTCGCATTCACCATGTACGGCAAAGCCATGACCCAGCCATTCAAACGGGATGCTCGGCCCCAAGATCGAAAATTCGCAGAGATGTGGTATCAGCATTCCCAGAAGCTTCTTGACCTGGGGAAGATTACCCCGCATCCCCACGAAGAGAATCCTGGTGGTTTGGAAGGTGTTATTGCAGGCGCAGATAGGGGACGCAAAGGACAGATTTCGGGCGTCAAACTAGTGTATTCTATGTGGGAGTAGTCCAAAGATTCATCCTGCGTAAACTCAAATCCAACCTATACCTTCGTGAAACTTCAAGAATTCGAGATCTTCACAGCATGTCCAGCGTCCATGATCTGAATGTTTGATATAGTAATCACTTGAGACATGGTCCCAAACCATCAAAAGCGTGGGTTACGACATGTGACTAGAAAAAATGTCGAGTTAATGGAGCGTGGCACCGGTAGTCACGGCAGCCGTAGACTTCAGAATTCCGAGGGCGAATACTTTACTTCAGACGTCGAAAGCACGTTAAAATGGTCATTTCTAGGAATTAGAAGCAAAGATGGTAGATTTCCTATCTACATGGCCAACTATACAAGTGGAAGGGAGCTAGAGCAGAATAAATAACCCGGGGTATAATGAAATATTCGCCCGACGTTTCGATCGAGAGTGCCGTCGGGGTTCTCACCCCGCCACCTCTTTTTGTATTATATGCCGGTATCGCCGTTCATCTAGTATCGGAGCTAAGTCGCCCGCGCGCTGGTATTGATTATCCTCTTGCAAGATGAAAGGAGTTGTGGGAGCCATAGCATCTTTATGCCGCTAGTCCTCGGACTTTGTCCTTCTTGTCTCTCCATCCAGTAGTCTACTTAGCAAGAATGTCCACTGCCTCATTCCTTGGGACTCCCACATGTGCTGGGATCCATCTGATGGTAACTTCGCATTCCTTCTCCGTAGGGCGCTGCAAAGTCCGTGTATCTTCCGAAGGATGACTTGTCCTGACTGGTTCTTCGGTCGTGCTGAGGAGATAATGGAGGCTTGGTTATCTGTGAAGATCGGGTAGCGGTGTGGCTCACAGGGCCGAGAAGTGCCGAAGCTAGGCCTGCTTGGGTGTGGGGCGTCCGAGCTATGCGTGCCGTAGGTGTTGCTGCATGTTGATGCCTTGTGGCCTGTTGCCATTTTAATCGATTCCCAGATGCTTCGCCCTCCTCTGTTCCTTAGTTCTGAAAACACCTTGCTTACGATACTTGATTTCCTGATTGCTTGGACTGTTGCTTGTTTGTTGAATTGGTTTCTCGATTAAGCCCCTTCCTCCAAAATGACCCAAATATTTGCGTACACTGTCACCTTGGGATGCGTCACGATTCTACTCTCCCTTTGCAGAGTAGTCTATAATCGTATCCACTATATCACGCAAAGAAATGCAAGAGGTTGTGGTGTCATCAAGAAGTATCGCGGCTATGATCCGATCCTGGGACTCGATTTCGTCCTCGCCATGAAAAGCGCACTGAACGAGCATCGCTGGTTACCATGGCAGAAGGAGATCTTTGCTGCTCAAAATTCGAAAACATTCGAAGCCAACTTCTTCGGCTCTAGGATGATTTACAGCTCCGAATCCGAAAACGTGAAAGCGATGTCGACATCTCATTGGAAGGAATTCGGCCTCCAGCCAATTCGATACGACAATGGTGTCGCTCAACCATTCGCGGGTCCAGGTGTGAGCACGATGGATGGAGAGATGTGGCAGTATAGCAGGGACTTGATCAAACCATACTTCTCGAGGACTGGGTACTCAGACCTTCTTCGACTTGAAGTACATGTTGCCCGGCTGCTGGATCGTGTTCCAAAAGATAACTCTACGTTCGACTTGCAACCCTTGCTTCAAAACTGGGTAACCAATACCTCACCACACTCACTTTATAATTCTGACAAGAGAAATATTTCTTAGATACATCCACAGAATTCCTCTTCGGCGAGTCTCTCAACTCACTCACTCACCCCGAGAAAGCAGAAGTCGCATGGGCAATGGTAGAGGTCATGCGTGGAATCCGAGTTCGGTTGCAGATGAGCAAGCTCCTCTTCCTCCACCACGACAAAAAATGGCTCGATGCCGTAGCCCTAGTCCACAGATTCATTGACAACCATATCGAAACCACGTTCGAACAGCTGGATGAGAGGAAAGTTGAACAAAAAGACAGCAAATCATCATCCGAAGAAGAAAGGACCGACCTCCTTTGGGACATGGCGAAACAACTCCCGGATAAGTTGGCACTCAGAAGCCAAATCCTAGCTGTTTTCGTGCCATCGAACGACACGACTTCCATCCATATCGCCAACATCTTTTTCGCTCTCGCCAGACATCCCCATGCGTGGGCGAAGTGTCGTGAAGAAATCCTAGCTCTTCGCTCAGCTCCCCTCACATTTGAGGTGCTGAGGGGATTGAAGTACGTCAACTGGGTCTTGAACGAAAGTAAGTCGAACACCAACATCCATTCAAAATCTCTCACTAACAATACTCATAGCTCATCGACTATACCCCAACGGTATTCAAATGGTTCGTATCTGCACGGTCGATACCACCTTGCCTTGTTGAGGTGGTCCCGATGGCAAGAAGCCCATCTACATCCAGAAAGGAGATATCGTCCATTGCAATCGCTACTTAATGCATCGCGACCCCGATACCTGGGGCGAAGACGCAGAAGAGTTCCGTCCCGAACGTTGGGAGGAAATACGACCATTGTGGAGGTTCGTACCATTTGGTGGTGGACCCCGCATTTGTCCCGCGCATATCCTTGTGGCTACTGAGGCAGCCTACGTTTTGGTGAGGTTTGTTCAACGCTTCAAGGATATTGAAGCCAGGGATGAGAAACCGTATACTGCGGTCATGAGGATCGGGCCTAGCAACCTGAATGGGGTGAAGATAGGTCTAGTTGCTAATTGAAGTGAGCATGAGGTGGAACCAAAGTAGCGCAACTCTTCAACAGCTCAAACATTCCCAAACAATGAAGCCAATATACTTGATTTTAATGGCTTCAGATGGGTACGATTAGAATGGCGACAACTCGTATAACTCTCCGGCTGCATGAACTCAGCTTTAACTCACAACTAAGCCTGATTTGACCCCAAGAAGAGCTTCAACGCAAGTAACTGATTTTACAGAGCTACGTTAAACTTAATGCTCATGATGCTTGTATAATTGTACTATTAATGTGCAGCATCAACGATGTTCGTTGAACTAGCTGCCACAACGTTAGTCCGTGACGAAGAAATGAGCACCACAACGCCTCGAATCATAGATAAACCAAAAACCAAAAACAGACAAGATAATAAGCATCGAGACTCAATATCTATCCTAACTCGTTCTAATAGCTACCTTTAACTGACCGGCATCAATATCCTTCACCTCCTCCTCCTTCCGTAGCGGGCCCTGCTCCTTCGTCACATTCTCATCACGCACCTCCTCAGCCGGAACCAACACCATAACAGCATTCATCACAGGCCAAGTATACGTATACGTCTCCAGAATCCTCAACTCCGCCTTCTCAACCAGGCTCCTAAACTCATCGGCCGTGCGCTCCTGAGATCCTAGCGCTGCCACCATAGTGATATCCACAGACGTAGCATGCCAATGCACGCCCATGTTTGGAAGCACCATATCATCGATCAGAATCTTTAATTCTTTGTCTAGGGCCGGGATCAAGCTCTTCAGGATCAAAATGCATTTTTCATCTGCGTAGTCGTGGAGGATGTTACGTAGGTAATAGAATTTAGCTCCAAAGACTTTCCATGTGGAGAGCGCGATCCGCGCAGAGGTGACCATAGGATCATGGATGATGGCTTCGTCTTCTCAGTCTTGGGCTTAAATTTATACCAGAATCTTAACACTTTTCGAGTAATCTGAGTGCTATTCAGTTTCAAAAGTGTTCCTCGCTCGACTCCTGTTAGCAAGCGTCTTTTCTTATTCTTATCTTAGCTCCCATAACGGTATATAAGCACGTACATCTACTTCTGAAGAATAGCACAACCTTACCAATGTACCAACACCACCTGCTTGAAAGTGTGGAACGGGTGGAGGAAAAGTAAGAAATCCGACTTCAACTTGACAATCTTGCCTATAAATCGAGTTTAGGGAGTTAATTTTGTAGCCAAGTTATAAATTCTTAGAGAAGGGGTGAGAGGATTGATTGTCATCTGGCTGACAACGAAAGGGGAGTTGACAGCGTGGTTCAGTATGTCATCAGAAATTTCGGATGCTTCACTATAGGCTTTTCTGAAAACGAGCTCACTCCCACGAAACCGAACAACGACGGCATCATGCAGACTCCGTTGGGCAATCCTGAAGATCTCGTTCAGCACATCGGATTCTTGAAGCTTGACCGAAGTACTGTTGACGATGTTGAGTTTGTGGTATCGGAAGTGCCCATGCTCTTTTGTAGCCGCAGTCCTTGTGACACCTCCAAAATTTTGCCTGTGATTGTCCTTCAAGAGTGTTCCTCGCTTAAACGTTCCTTTGGCAAGTACCTACCCTTGATTCACCCTCAAACCCACCCCACTTCAACGAAGCATCACTTTTCGCAGTATATCAGCACCTTCTTTGCCTTTAAACATGGACTACAACCTCACCCGATGATACGCGTCCGCCTTCAGGTACGCAACCCAGAAATGATTTGAGCACAGGTGATACGAAGCTTAGTGGCAAGTTCTTTAAGTCGTGGAAGCTTCTAAGTTTCGCTCTTGCTGAAGCGCTGCAACCCCAGTAGAGTGAATAGACATGCTTTCATGCTGGAGTAATTGGCAGCAATGAGAAGTTGACAACAACTGGGCACAGCGTTGCTCTCCTTTGCCCGCCTCCTCCATGGTTCGAAGTCTTGAATTCACCTGTTAGGGGGCAGCTGTCATTTTATTCATGAACCCATAGCTCGAGCCAATGCGAAGAACAGATTTGAAAGATCTCAGGGTGTTCGAACATAATCTCTACGATACTTTTGCTCAAATACAAATCAGTAGACTGAAGCTATAACTGACCATCCACCACCATTTGGATCGAAAGCCACCACCCGAACGGGACCACAGATCTGAGCAAAGTAGCCAAAAAGCATGTGCGCCTCGTCAGGTATATTCCGATTGAAGTACTCCCCTCGATCATTGCTTACTGTCCAACCACGCCCATCTTTCCCAGTAAAAGCAACACAAGTGATGCTTCTTCCATCTCTAGACATCTCTCCCATCTTCTCATGGCACTCATCCGGGATATTTCGATTGAAGTAACCCCCTTTATCGTTAGCAATACTCCAGCTATCTTGCCTTCCTGATGGGAAAGCGACAGATATAATCTTTGCCCCGCCATGCGACAACTCTCCCATCTTATCATGGCATTCATCGGGAATCCTGTGATTCATATAATCTCCACGATTGTTGAGAATACTCCAGCCCTGACCTGATGGCGTGAATGCGACCCGTGTAACTTCCGCACCACTCTTGGAGGATTCATACATTGCTTGATGGCATTCTTCTGGGATATTATGATTGTGATAATGTCCGCTTTTACATAAGATACTCCAGCGGTTCTTGCCTCCTGGACAGAACGCTACCCAGATAATATCGTCGCCATTACGAATGATTTCACTCATTTTCCGGTGGCAGTCTTCGTCGATGTCTCGGTTGAAGAACTGAACGCTACTCCTGGTATGATGGTCGTCTGAGGTCCAACTCTTGGCTTGCTTACTGTCATCTTCTGAATATTCCCATGTATCGTCAGATACTGCGTCGGCGTATGAGACGAGACCATTTAGGTTCTTTTCGAGCGCATAGTTCTCTCCTTGCATGGCTAGTGGGACCTTGGCGTTCATGACTAAAGTTCGAAGATGAACCAGCTCCTCTAAGATGCATGGGATCTGTGAAGTATCTGCACTGATAGTCATAATACCAGTACGGACAATCGACGTATCGTCCTTCGTGGCTTTGGACATCGTACTTTCAAACTCGTGTTAGAAGCTACTCGTAGGTGTAGCAGTAGAGCAAGAAGTCCTTACATCATAAATAGTTGTACTGCAAGGTTCAACGATCCTCGATGTGCCTCCAACGATACCCGCAGCCCAGCAACCTCCTTCTTACCAAATGCGACCCACTTTATTGTCCCAGTTCGGCCGGTGAGACCTTTCAAGACTCTCTCGATTGTCAATAGAACGTTATTGCAGTTCGCAATAATTGACAGAATCTGGGCCTTCAGCCGGTCTTTATTTTCTTGCTCGTCCACGATGGCACAGTTGTCTTTTAGTAGCTGAAGAACGGTTTGGAGCTCAGATAGCTCTTTGGTGATAGTAGCAAGATCATTCTTAGCTTCCCGACAGCTTCGAATGAAGTCATTGATGGCTATGGTTGTTTTCCCTACAGCGGAGATGAGTGCCAGGCAGCCAGTTGTAATGGATAGAGGATCCATCGGATCGTGTCCACGTGCAGCATGCTGTTGTTGGCTCGCTCTAAAAGCAGGAAGTGTAGAGAAAGACGCTGCCTTTGAACTCTTTTCGAGGCTCCTTTCGACGAAATAAGTGCAAAAAATTGAAGTTTCAGCTCCGTGGAGCCACTGATGAGTCTCATTAGCCGTACAGCTTCCGATTCGAGCTAGAGGAACGCCACCCGAGACCTTGCATAGAGGCTTGGAGATAATACATGAACACCTGACTTCAGTAGAGCGGCCCCTTCTCTCTCTGCTTCGACAGAAATTCCCCCATCTCTTAACAGTCCTCCCCAAAAGTTACTGTTTCCGCTCTATTTGTGCGATAACATTCGGTCGCTTTTCCTCCCACTCGTCCCAGACGATTGAAAAAATGGCAGTGTGCCTCCCGGGTAGTTCTCCTTTCGTGCCGTTCCATTTTTCAAGAGCATCCACAGGGAGCCCGACTTTGCCGTGCGGAAACACACGTTCCCACCTTGCGATACCCTCGAGCTCGAATCCCATCCGCAAAGCAGCCTTTCGAGATGCCACATTCTCTGCGTGGCATTTCCATTCAACACGCCGCAGTCCTAGACCACCGGCAGAGGGTGGGTCAAGCGTATATAGCAATAGGACTCCGATAGCATTCGTCGCCACATGAGTATGTTGAAATGCTGGGAAGATAATGGCACCCATGTCTATGACCGCATTGACTGGATTCTTGACTGTCAACGACATAATACCGGCGTATCTCCCGTTCGATTTTTCTTCTTCAGGAACAGCAACCTTATCGACGATAGCATATAGACACTCCTCGGGCGATGCGCGTATATCTCTGTCGTAGAAGTCTTTGAAGTCCTCCTCCGTTTCAATGGTCGGGAGAGAAATATATGTGAGGATTTCCGGGTTGTTCTTGATCACTTCTACAATGGGCGCTATATGAACACTTGGCTACTTGAGTTAGAATCAGCTTCGTCTTCAGGGGAAACGACATGCGTACGTCAAACGGTTCGAGGATGACAAGATCATTCTCCAAACGCCGCTGCTCATAGTGAAAGGGCCCGTCAGACATAATGAACTGGGCAGTAGAAGCGTGTTGTCTGATGCTACAACATTAGGAGATATGGTGCTAAGGAATTTCTTGTAAAGCTTGAAGATCTAGCGGAGGAGGACGACGAAGAAATCAGGGTCTGTGAGGTTACCCCTGAGCTATACCACATAGGGAAGGAGAGCAGACCATACACGTGATCAGCAATTGACAAGTTTCGCGTTTACGTTCTTTCAGGTGCGCAGTCAATCGGTAGAATGAATACTCTGGGAGATTCAAGTGACAAAGGCCCTTTTCGAACTTGAATATTTGTTAAAAGAAAGAAAGTGGGTTGGCAATTCGCCATTTCCTTATTCGCCAGATCAAAGGTACATCAAATACATTAAAAACCAGACTTTGCAGTCCACAAAATATCGGGAACATACTTATTAAATTCATGTACAAGAACGTGCAACGCCAACCTTATATACTTGATAAGATTCATAACATCGCCACAACTCCAACTCCCGCAGCAAGGATCCCTCCAACAATGCCAACTCCTCTCGTCGCAGCTGCACCCGTACTCTTACTTGTACCCACTAAAGTCGGAGTTATCCCAGAAGCTACAGTGGCGCTTCCCGTCCCAGAGTTAGGAGGAATGCTGGTCGGTGTGTACCTGATCCCGGAATAATTCGTCCAGCTCGTCAACCTAGCCGTCGCACTTCCAGTGATGGATCCAGGCGTCGCACTCGCCGTTTCAGTAAAGTAGTTGCTCACAGCCGTCATGTTCGGGAATCGATCATCCCCCAAAGTCAAGGACGGACTCAGACTTTGACTTGTGATATTGACAGATGATACCAAATTGCTAAAGGGCTGGAATGGTGGAGTTGGTGCACATTCTGCGACCGAAAGAGAGGAGATGTTTCTTGTCGACTCCTCGGCAGTGTAGTCCTGGTATCCGTGCGCGAGGTAGCAGTCATCGCAGCCAGCATGGGCGGTAAAGTAAGAGCCGTTGCAGAGACACTGCTGTTCAGCGAGGAAGTCATTCGCCGTGGTTCCGTTGGCGGTGCACACTTGTCGGAGGTAGAGAGACTGCTCGCATGGAAACGGAGAGTTGGCGAGTGAGGACACCGAAGTCAATGCAGTGAGCTGTAGTGAGGCCTGGCGGGTCGCGTTGCTAAAGAGAGGATAGCACATGCGCGTGAGGTATTGTTGGACAGGATCGTTCAGCGCACGAATCGAGAACATGGCGGAAGAGAGTGGAAGAAGTGCGCCGAGCGCGAGTACGACGTTGAGTGTGCGCATTTTACTTCTCCGATGATGTCTTGCTTCGAGGGTTAGGACGTCTCCAAGTGAAGCTTTGCTAAACCTTGGGTCCAGAGCTGGGCCTGAAAGGTTTATATAACTCGAAGCAACAGCACAGCCCGGCGATGCGGACGGACTAAGGTACTTAACATGATATTGATAGGAGAGTAGTGGAAAGGAAAAAAGTCGTTTCCATCTCCAGACTTTACTTGCACATCGGGCACAAAACTTGGCAGTAAATGGAGTGTCAATTTGCCACGCCGCCTGCGCCTTGTTTCCTCTGGGGTTTACGCCGCGCGGGGTACCACACATTTTACCCAGTGATCGGGTGGTCATTGGAGCGCTCTCGCTTAGCAGGGTGCTGTGGCCTAAAAGGGCGATCGGCAGCCAGCGAGCCAGGCATACTTTTGGGCTGACGACAGGGCTGGATTTCAGTTTAGGTCAAGCCAAGATCTTAAAAGCGACGTCTCAAGTGATTTCGGAAATGCGCAACAATGGAGTTGAAATTTGGACTTCATTCTCCTGCAGGAGCTGAAAACCTGGAGTTGGACGTCGCCGTTTGGAGTTATTCTCGCTCTCGTTGCGTTGGTAGTACCACAAATAAGTCCATATTGTGCAAGAGAATGTAGTACTGGACTCGATAATCTAGACTGGTAGAGTCACACAACGACAGGAGCCTGTGTCTGTGACAGTATTCATATATCTTTCTCCCCGCCGCAGATGAACATTGTCTTCTTCTCTGACAACCTCCTTTTCTTGCAACAATAGCCACGATGAAGATCCATTCCGCATCAATCATTTTTGTCTTCGTTGCTCACGCATTTGCAGGCCCATCTTGCCCGGATCTTACCACAATTCTGAAGGACTGCTGTTCTACAGGTCTGCTTGGTATCCTCAGCGAAACTCAAGTAGCATATCTATGTTCGTTTACTCTACTTTAAATTTGAGAAGCTACCCCTTGCTCAGATTTTCCTTCATTGACACAATAAGTTCGATGTCGGCATCTTCTACTAACGATAATATATAGGCAGTCTCTGGGGTAGCGGCGGCTCTTGTCTTGGCCAGTACGTAAGCTGTTGTACTGTATGTATCAATAACCGAACATGAAGAGGACAGTGGCAAGACCTTGCTTTGGTCGACTAATATTGTCCCAGGACATGAACGAAGCAAGCTGCGTCGGGTTGGCAGGAGTCACCACGTCGGCATCAGTACCATCTTCAACCACAGCATCTTTAACCACACAGTCATTTCAACACTGAATCGAGGACTTCTTTGGAAACTGGGCAGATTGGTGGGATTTGACAAAAAAGAAGCGAGCGGATACAGGACATGAGAAGAAAGGTCAACTACATTTGGACGTGAAGAGTTGAAGTCACTGCTTGCAATAAATACACCATCGGAACTCGACAGACACGCCTAACTTTTCTACTCCCCACGGCATCATCACTCTTCAATTGCTTCTCAGTATATTGGAATTCCTTAAAGATTCTGCTGTGAATCTCCTATTAGGACGTTTCCATTGGTACTGGCCAGACTCCGAAGCCCCGCCTCATTCGCTCTTTGTCTAACAGACTCATGGGACAGTCCTGGTGATAATGCCATCCTTGATGTCAAGGCGTGTCAAACTTTGCTTTTGAGAAGACATTAACACCACTATGCTCTAGCAAACTGACCCAAGTAACCGTCGAACCGACAATCGAATGCTCAACCACCAACTCCTCTTGCCTCACACCATTCGCTTCCATCGATGGACCACACACATAAAACTTTGCCCCAAGCTCTTTCAGCATGGTGATACCTTCTGACGGCAATGGAGATCCTGAGTTTGTCAAGGATGTTTCGATACTCGATGTTCGAAAATTCCCAAATAAACCCGACCGTGTCGCGCGATACCCATTCTTCAACAGCTTGACTCCAGCACCTTCGAACACGACACTGACATCCATACCCAAGACCTTTCCAGCAAGTGCTTTGTCGAGTGGCGGAACGACATAGTCGAGGTCCGCTGTTGAGATCACAACAGTCATCTTCTTCTCTCTACCCCTCTCTCCCTCTTGGTCAATTCCCGTCCGTACTCCTTTCTGAATCACAACATGGATATCCTCTGTTCCTCCATCACTACTGAATTCTGAGCCAATCAACTTGTTCCCCGTCGTCTCGCACCAAGTGGCGATGTCGTGCAGCATTCCTTTCGAGTTCGGTATCAGAAGCTCGATCACGGATTCCGGGTTGCGGTGTGAGAACTCTTTGATGACTGAGTAGATGGCGATGTATGACTTGGTTGTATTTCGTGCGTCAACAAGAACAGGTCGAGTGGCTTCAAACATAATAGGTTTGGATTGCCTATTTGGCATTCTGCTTCGAATCTCTTTGAAGTGAGAGTGTGTTCTTGTATCGAGTGTGTATGCGAAATCGTGTATTTTGATATTTTTCCAAAGATGGGAAAGTTAAAATGGCATTCAATGTTTGTACTACCACTTTGGTTGAAGTGCGCCTTCAAATATTATAGAATATTTGTTGTTCACGTGTTACGATGGTTGTTGGAGTCGGCATGTGATCTTGACAGCCGATAATCAGGCCACTCCAGCGCGATTCTGACAGCCGATGTCCCTGATCTTGCGTATACCCGGAAGTTTGGAAACCAATGTGTGACAATTGAAGCAATATATTACGGCATATAAACGTCCCCTTGTCTCCTGTCCAAACCATGTTGCTGAAGCATCGAAAGGTGATGGCACGTGACATAGATTCTTTCAATCTTCTCTCGGGGGATTTCTTTGTCGTCTGTGGGGAGAGGCGTCGATTTCGATTCTTTATCATGATATACAGAGGTTACTCATTCGTTACTGACACGCTTGAAACCGCTTCGCCTTAAATGCAAGAGATATTGTCAAGTCATCACCGGCTTCTGAGCGAACACGGATGTAAGGATTTGATTCTCGACTTTAATACCAAGTACAATGTGTCCATGCTCCCACTTTCTCTAGTATCTAAGTCCTACATATCGATATGCTCTCCCTCATTCTCGCTCATATAGAACATAGGGTCTTTCTGAATCTGGAGCCAGAACTTACTAAAACGCTTGACACTAGGCCTCCAACCGAACTTGGCGGCGAAGTCATTCGCACATTCCTCCCAATAAATTGGATTGCGGTTCTGGGCAATGGCTGATGCTCGTGTGGTACACACTGCGTCGAGCCAGACCTTCTCTGTGATAGTGAATTGACGGTCTCTGTTTTGAGGAGTGCTGCTCATGATTGGGATATGGGGTTTAGCTGCTTTATTGAATTGGTTGTCTGGGTATATTGCTTGGTTCCAATTTCTCGTCAAAGATGTGGGAGTTGAGAGGGGAGATATAAGTACATGAATAAAAGGAGGCGATTGCTGAACAATGAAGGATGTGGTTGGCGAGACCGTTGTTCTTGGTACTCCAAATCCAGTATAAGTCGTTGTATTAATAGCTCGAGTTTCTTTGATGTGTTTGTTGGACAACAAAGTCTTCCTCGGCTCTTGTTGAAGAGATGCTCGAGAGGATGGATCGATCTGTGGTCGAGTAAGTATTGATCCTTTTCTTCAAAGGTATAGACAGTGTTCGGGTGTGGACTCCACCCAAAATGTTGCTGAAAATCCTGAAGATCAGGCGCAAGAATAATTTACCAATATAGTTTTGGCTCTGGGTTTGGTGTCTGATCATCATGGCGTCGAGCCAGACGAGTTGGTCGAGATCCAATTGACAGGGACTTTGTGACATTGTTCTACTCCCATCTTCAGTGCTTTGGGCAAGTGGGATACCCAGGGAGTGTGAGAGATTGAGTTGGCTGTGATGTGGTCGAAATGTAGAAAGGTTGATGCTGTCAAGGTTGAAGGAGGGCAAGTGTGAAAAAATCAAGGATTTTATAATGCGAGAAACCGCCGTGACTGAACCATCTTCGATATATGACTGACCAAGCTGACTCAAAATATAAGGCTTCAAGTTTACTAGAAGACAATGAGAATTACGTTTGAAGTTTAAGGGTATGATGTGTCACGAGAAAGGCACATCCCCCGTTATCATTGTAAATAACATCTGATGGTATTGACGTATGGCATCTTCAGCATCACTATGCGTACTCGGAAATCACACTCCGAGGCTTCTGGAACTTTCCAAGGGCTTTGTACTCAACATCATCCATGCCAAAACCCTTCGGACCTCCGATCTCCAGCCCTCGCTGGGTCGAGGTCCATTTCTCGGAAGCTACAATGCCAAGAACAATCACCAACAACCCATACCTGTATTCAGGAGTTCCTATTGCCTCCCCATTCTGTGCATCGATAACGCATATCAGATCCGGCACCGAAGCAACAATCTATCAATGATCAGCAAATCCTCGAAATCAAATGCGAAATACTTACTGTCTCACTCCCGTCCCCGTTCTCCTTGACAGCAAGAATATTCTCATTCTTAAACGGAATCTTCATCCTCCCCTCAAACTCCGCCTTCTCGCCCCCACTCGTATCCATACCCTCAATAATTACCTCCCCATAAACATGCCCCGTCCTCAACGTCCTCTCAACCTCGACAATCTTCCCCTTGAACAACACTTTCGCAGCATCTTTCCCACCCGCCTCGGCAATAATCGATTCCGCAACCTCATCGATCCTATTCTCCTTCCTCGCTAACGCAACCGCCCTCCCAATTCTCCAGGAAAGAGAAATCGTATGCTCAACAACCCAACTCTTAGTATTCTTCCCCGTCACAGGTCCTTTCGCACAAGCGACATGACTTCCCATTTGGCTCAACGCTGCTCGGAATGCCTTTTCCACCATTAACTCGGATTTGGCCTGTGTCATGAATATTACATTTCCGTTGCCGTCGCAGATTGTTGAGGGGAGGAAGACGGGCTTTTCTTCGAATACTACGGGGGTGGTTTGCCAGGCGACGGGGTAGGCGCGACCCATCCAGTCTCCATCCACGGTGGGGAGATTCATGTTGGTGGAGGAGCCGAGGATCATGCCTTGCAGGCCATTGCCTCCGCCGATTTCGAGGGCGATGACTGAGTTGGGTTGGACTTTCATGAAATTGTAGAGTTCAGTTTGGGATTGCATCATCCTAGCTCAAGGTCAACAGCAGTTCCATAGTATGAGGGAAGTACGTACTCATCACCAGGCAGTTTTTCAATTGAGACAGTTGGTGAGCCCTTTCCTCCACCACATGCCACGAGATCGTCGTCTTTGAGATCATCAGGCGAGATGACTCGGACGACCCCACCACTTCTCATGATCTCTCGAAGGCGTAGCATATGTCCGTATGGAGAGCCTCCTCCTCCTGTACCGAGAATATAACAACCGATACTGATCCATGAAAGGTCTGTCTCCGAGATGACCCATTCTCGGTCTTGGATGTTTGGTTTGTAGGAGGATATGTCAATCGCTGGAGACTCTCCCTCCTCCTTCGAGACATCCTGAGCTGCGGACCCCTTCGCGAACTCTTTCATCTCATCTTCCTCTGCGGTACCGTTCGCCAAAGACTCTTCCGGGCCAACGGTCGTCCGCTCGAAATCAAAATCGCCCACAGCTTTGACGATGAACCGGGACTTATTCGCAATATACTGTTCTCAGTCAGTTCCTTGCTTTCATCCCTCCTCAGTCTTTCACCCTCGTACACACTAACCTGCAACGGTAAATGGTCCATCTCAACAACCCTCACCGTTTCCTCCCTCGCCCCATTCTCCACCGCCCTCTTCCTCGCCCTCTCGCTCACCACCCCCATAACCTCCTTAGCACTTTTCACCTCCGTACTCTCAATCGTATCAACCACCCCACTAACCCTCGCTGTCGCCGCCCCAATCGCATTCGCAACCCCGGACCACTCCGGCTTGATGACTTTACTCGCACCCTTCAATTCATCCGGAGCTATGATTGCTCCTCCCCCAACTAACAAGACTGGGATATCAGCCGCAGAAGTCTTCATATTATCAATAGCCCTCTCAAGCATCCTCTTAGCCTCCGCTTTAAAAGCCCCCACATTCCCATCAAGTCCCGCTTTCACAACCAAAGTCCTCTCACCAATCTCAGATTTTTCATCTGCGAGGACGGTGTAATCAGTCGCCGTCACAACATCCCCTCCAAACACAATAGCTTTTTCAGGTAACAAGTACCCCACACTATCAGGCCCTATCGTCAAACTCCCATCTTCGCTCTTCCTGACGATGGAACCACCACCAAGACCAATACTCCTCACGTCCGGATAAGAGAAATTCGTCCTTACTCCTGAAATCTCGCTGAATGCAGCAGCTTGTCTAGGGAATCCGTTCGCGAGAAGGAGGCCGACGTCGGTTGTTGTTCCACCGATGTCGACTACCATCATCGACTCTTTGATTTCATTTTGCGTCAAGACAGCAGCGCCACGCATACTGTTTGTTGGACCACTCGAAAAAGTTCGGATTGGGAGGTTGGCTGCTTGGCTAGCAAGGAGGATGGTGCCATCGTTCTGGGTTATGAAGACTGGGCATTTTAGGGAGAGCCGGGAGATGGCGTGTTGGAATGAAGCGATTGTCTTTCGTGCGAAGGGGAGGATGGAGGCGTTTAGGATGGCAGCGTTTTCGCGTTCGAGGAAACCGAGGTTTGCTACGTCTTTGGAGAGGACGATGGAGGCTTCTGGGTAGATAGTCTTGAGGATTGAGGCGGCGCGTTCTTCTTGTCTGTACAAGACGTCGACGGGGCTGAAGATTCCGGCGATGACGATACTTTTGATGCCTTTGCTTTTGATGATTTCTGTCTCCCGGAGAATCTGTTCCTCATTGATGTCGGAGATGAGGTTCCCGTCAACCTCCAACCCGCCATCAACCAAGCAATAGTAGCCACGAATCAGGTTCCGGAGTTTGACGGGCCAATCAATACAAGGAGGGACGCCTTTCGAAAAGGGTCCACAGAGACGGATGATGGCTACTTTAGCGAGTCGTGCTGAATCTTGTTCAACGACGGCGTTGATGAAGTGCGTTGTTCCTATCGTGACGCTTGCTACTTCTTCGGGGTTTATTTTGGATGAGGCGAACATGGCGGTGATGGCGTTGTTGATTCCATCGCTGGGGTTGCCGGTTGTTGACGCTTTGTGCCAGGCTATGATGCCTCGACCGGGTTCTGAGGAACGGGATGGATCGAGGATCACTCCATCTGTGTTTGTTCTGTTGTCTCAAATTAACTTGGGAAAGATTCGTTGTTAGAAAGATCACTCACCCGCCAACATCAACTCCAATTCTTAAGCTGCGAGTCATGATGTTACTCTGCACCTGGAATGGTGTACAAGCCCTAAAGCAAGGTGGAAAGGTATAAAACAGAAAGAAAGAAAAACAACCCCTAGATCTTGTTGATCAAACTAGCTCGACACTCGGGCAACTTAGATATGCTCCCCACTCATCCCACTCTTGTTTTCTTGCCCGATCGGAATGACAGATATCACCAATGAATCAGACCGCGAGCTTGACCCCGCGGCTCAAGATGCTGATGGGGCGGACAAGGTTTGGCTAACGCAGGAACAAAGGGAACTGGCTCTGAAAGTATCACAGGGACATTTCCTTCTCGTCACGTGAATTCATGTCTCTCAAAAGTCCGTCTCGTGAACGACTTGACCCAGAGGAAGGATTTCTGAGAGCAAGAAAGCCCTGGCATCGCGTGGAAGATAGGCGACCGAGGCAGAATGCTGGGATAGACTCCGTCACTCCCGCTGTTCCTGCCCCAATGCAATCACTCACCTCGAAATGGACATTGTGACGGAGGGAATTACAACGCCATTTATAACAGCTTCGATCGACGTTCTATAAAGGATTGTGCAATGTTCTGCTTGGAGTCATAGTATACTTTACTACAACAATACCAGCCCTAGACCTTGAATTTGAGCCGACTCGAACTAGAAGACATCTCCCCTTACCTAACAACTAACCAACATCAGAACCAGAACATTTGAAATGTGCAGAATCATTGCAATCAACTTCAGATGTGTTCATTGCTCGTCACCCCATGCCACGTCCAAGGAAGGGATCTCGGAGACCAATATACTTCTGCCTCGAGGACAGAGGATTCGAGGAAATAACAGTGAACGAGTATTGTTGGTATTGCCAGCATCTGCCTTTGACTGAATGATAAGGACTCGATGTTGGGAAGTTGACTGCGTTGTAATGCGCACTTGTGTAAGAAAAAAAAGAAGAAGGGATAGGCTAATGTTGAGGTTTTGTTAAACACGTACAATAGAACGGAGAGTAGAATAGACACATGATATGAAAGAAGTAGTTACACTCCACGATTATATGTGCCAAAATGACACCCTAAGGATTTCGAGGCGATGTTGGGATTGTTGATGTACTAATACCAATGCCGCCGCACTGATACAGTAGCGGATGACTGTAAATATGATTGCCATCGTCACAGATTGACTGTCGAGGATATGCTCGGATTCTCTCGAAATGAGGTCCTTTTATTTGACATGCTCAGTGAGCTGTGCCCATAGACCTACATTGAACATCGCTTTTGATTCAGATCGAATGCCCCCTGCCTCGATGGCCAGTGAAGAGCTACTGAGGATGTCGTTGTCAAGGGCGCGAGGTTTGTGTCGGTCCCGTATCGCGCGGCGAGCAGGACTGCGAATGTACATCTCGCTCGGAGTCCATGCTCATCCTTTAGCAGCGACTAATCCTGCGGGTTTCGTTCGTCCTAGTCCCTCCTTTCCGTAGTAGTCCATCGGATATACTCCGCCATTGCCCTTCACCCAATCTTCCTTCGCACCAAGGACAATCAAGGCTTCGTAAGGCGTCAGAAGTGGTCTTGGAAAAGCGTAACCCCAATCGATACTCAGTCTCGGACATGCGACCTGAACCCAGCATTCGACATCGTCCATCATGGCAAGCTTCCCAGGAAATATCTCGCTCAGCAGGAGATTCACATACGGAATACCTTGAGCTTCAAGCTTCTGCTCAATCATCGACATTGTGTGTGGGTTCCCTTGTCTACCGAGTGATCCCAGAATCAATCCCCATTTCTTTGCTGACTTGGCAGACGTGATAGCGTCTCGTCGTAGTGTATGCATCTCTTTGTGGTCATAGCTCTCTCGAGTGAGCTTTCTCGAGTATGGGTCGTACCGATACGCTGGGATCGTGGGATTGTGAATCATCGCGCTTTCAAGATGAAATCGTCCGTCTCCAAGATATAGAATTATGTCCACGCCTTCTGTCGAATCCAACCTTGGAGAGGTACACCCGAGAATTTCACCCTTGCTAAGCGGAGCAATCTGCGGTATCAGAACATTATATCCTGCTTTCTCGAGCGGTGCTCTCACTCCATGGAGCGTAGCATTGAATTGAATCGTCCCAACCATCGCGATCGTCTTTCCAGCAGGGAAGTTCTTCTCCAAGGTTGAAAGCAGATGTGCCGTATCGATGCTGATATCCACGAATACGTACAACGTCTTGATTGTAGTGACATCGACAGGTATCAGGCACGAGTGTGCATAGTGTACCAGCAGATCACAGCCCAGCGCTCTCGCAGTATAGTCATCGATACAACATGCTCCGTATGTCACGTCGCCCATAATAAGGGTTTCGATTCCAGGGCAGAACTGGGTGAGGATATCCGAGATCGTCGTTGCGAAGAGCAGTAGACCCTCTGGCATTTGCAGAGCGACCTTCTTCGAGCCATTTGTTCGTATTCGATGTATGGTCTTGTGGAGTTCGAAGGAGTAGTTTGGAGGTAAGAGGGCGATGGCGGAGTTAATGTCTGGATCGTTCAAGATTTCTGGTGGGACTTGATTCAAAGTTCGAGGAGTTCTTCGAGATTTGGAGACTGTTAAAAGCAAGTAAGAGGCTGAATACTGTTATGGAGCAGCAGCTCGTACCTTGAATTGTGCCTTTGGTTTCTGCGGATCCATTTGTGTCGTTATTTGATGCTGCTTCTGCAGCCTGTCTCCGTCCTACGAACCGTCTCTTTGGCAGCTTCTGGGCCTCTTCTTCTAGTCTCTCCTCGACATCCACAGCGACGCCCAAATCAACCTGCGCTCGGTCGTCTTCCATTCTGTCGTTGATGCAAAATTGTGCGCCGTCGCGATTACAAAATTACCCCTCCATGATAGATGCACCCGGTGTGGATTTAGCGAGGCGTCTCCGCGTCTTCTTTTCCATTTCTCTCCATCCTTCCTGCGCTCTCACCAACAATGCCATACATTATTGACTTTGATCCAATGTATTCCCTATTAAGCAGCTTCAGCATCATATTTTAGACAAGTCTCATTTTCCAACCATTTGAAATGGCGAAGTTCTCCAAATGTCCTACTAAAGCAGAAAGTATGCTGGCGCGAAAGTCTTCAGAGCATCACCGACAATGGTAAATTCCACGAAGTCCCACCCTCCGGAGGTCCCTTTGGGATAATAGAATTCATTGCAGGCTTTCGAACATTATCCGATGTTTCCGAATTACTGTGCTGATTGGACTTCGATACCTCGTCCTGAGATCTCTTCAAGCTCACCGAGGTCCCGCGTCTTGCGACGAGCTTGTTTTGAGTTCATCGAGAAGGCTGCCTGCATTGCTAATGGCTACACCAACGGTACAATTGCTCGTACAATGCGACGATTTGAGGATATTTGGCACCATGCAAAGGATCGAAGTCCAACAATGGCCTTGATTATTGGATGAAGGAGGAAGATGCTGCGGAGAGATGCATCCACCACCTTTGGCCCCCAACACGCCATCACCAAAACAGCTCTCGATGCCCAGCAACTTTGCGGCTCCGCCGATGCACACCCTTGACTCTTATGTCAATTCATCCAATGAGGGGCTTTCTCTTCATGCAAGCTCCGTCCGGCGTTCTCAATTGGGATTGAGCTGAAAGATGTGCAGATTGGCTTCTCGATAAGCACCTGCTGCTGGCTGCAAGCTGCAGCCTCGTCGACGACTCTGAAAATGGAGAAGCGCCGCCCCCAGCGCGACAAAAGAAAGGCTGTCCTCTTCTCGTATTGCCTTGCTTTCTTCCCTCC
Organism: Phialocephala subalpina; assembly: GCA_900073065.1. Classification (NCBI taxonomy): domain Eukaryota; kingdom Fungi; phylum Ascomycota; class Leotiomycetes; order Helotiales; family Mollisiaceae; genus Phialocephala; species Phialocephala subalpina. The sequence continues at coordinate 705,272 of FJOG01000003.1, forward strand.
TGTTCATCTTTTTCGTTGTGTCTCGTTACAATTGACTGCAAGATGGCGCCCAGCAGACCCAATAGACCACGAGCAGCAAGCTCCTTCAGATATGTACCACATGTGCACAAGAGGGACCAAGACGTCCACATCGATATGCAGTACGCCAAACATAGCGTCCACGATCCCCTAGAATTCGCGAACGAGCCATGGAAACACTGCGAAAACCACACGAATTGCTACCTTGGGTTGAGATTTGACAGACGCGATGAATTTAAGGAGGAGCTAAAGAAGATGGACGATGAGTTCAAGAGAAAGCTCAGTGAAATGGAGGACCTGGGACCCGACGATGACGACGACGAAGACTTCGAGCACATGCTGAAGGAAATGCGAGAGTCGAATCGAGGCAAGAAATTGGAAAGGGTGATACATGAAGAGGAGCGAATCAAGCAGACTCGAGTGAACTTTGCCTCATACCCCATGAAGGAGCAGATGATGGAACGTCTCAGATTGGCGAGGAAGGCTTGGAAGGAAGAGGTGAAAGAAAAGCGGGAAGAATATGTCAAGAAAATCGAGCGTCAACAGGAAGCCGGTCGCCATCCAAAGTTTCCCAAAAGATGGAGTCGCGATCAGAAATTGGACCTTGAACTGCTCGAGCGAGTCAAAGACTGGAATGTGGAAGATGAACCTGAGGACGGTACCATCAAACCGAAGCCCGAGAATGAATATGGGTTCAAAGCGTGCGCAATCTATTTCAAGAAGTCGGATGATGGATGGCAACCAGATACACACAATCATCCGAAGTTCAAAGATGGAAAGTTTCCGAACCAAAAGATATCAGTCCACGACTTGATACAGCCTTCGTCGGCCACCTACGCGAACCCGTTAAGCGAACCTTGCGGTGAGGATCGATTGCGGTACTTTCATTTTCCCTCGAACAATATGCGTTGGATTGAGGTGGGTACTGAGGTCCAGCAAAATACCTAGCCAGAGAACTGACATGGTGGTACCAGGAAGCAATGGCACGATACTACGACGAGGAATCTGGCAACCATAGCGATACTCAAATGCCCAGCAAGAAATCGTCAAGGGCGGAGAAGCTGCTGTCGAGAGAGTATTGGCGAGGCCAATTACATGGTGGTTCTGGAGTTGCGGGAAATAGCATCGCAGGTCCGGTGCATGCTAGGCATATGAGGTCCAGGTGTTCTCTTATCCCGCTAGGTATGTGAAGCCCATTGTCCTTTTCGGTATGATCAAGATTATGAGAACAATGTCCCATGTGCGTTGTTGGGGCATTGATCCCTCCTCTATCGACACAATCGATCTCCAGCGTGTTCTATGCAACAGGATTCGCTGACTTGAGACTTACAGACACCTCATCTGGCGCCTGGACACAACGAGGACGCACTCCTAAAGCTGCCTCTTTTTCCAAAAATCCCTTGGCACAGTCACAGAAGGGCAAAGCCAAGAACTTCGCGATTTTCGTTAGTCTAATCCAACGATCAATCACATCATACGTAACTGACACTCGTCTAGCTCCCCTACCTTCACTGGGAGACAAACAGCCGCAGAGCAAAAATGGCCCAAGTCATCAAAGAAGTCACGAAAAAACTCCAGGCTGAAAAAGCCAAGAAAGAGGGCAGGACAACGACTATCCCACCGGAAGAGAAGCAAGATAAACCGGAAAGACGCTGTCTGCCATGGAGAAATAGGAAGGCTGAAGAGCAACTGAAAAAAGAGATACAAGAGAGCGATGAAGACGACGAGAACGGGACCGAGAAGAAGAAGGGTATGTTTGATGTGGCGACCAAATGGAAGAGTGCAAAGAATGGGAAGAGTTTGGTGAGGAAAAAGTATACGTGGTGACCTGGTCTGCGTGTGTTGGACTTGACTGACCGTGTAATAGGAGATGCAAGCTTGGCAGATACTTGTTGGCCCTCGCTCAAGTGGCTGACGCCATGGACTACGAGGCGGATGAGAGATTGTTGCGAGAAAATCTCCACCACAACCCACCCCTGCACATTCGAAGAACTTTGGATCAATCATACTTCCTCACCCTCGAAGACACATCTGTTCGAGACAAGGATCAAGTCGTCTATAGAGAGACGAGAGAAGGTCGGAGTTTCCACACTCGCAACACCCGAGTCGTGATGGTGGATCAGCTATGGCTCTGGATACTCGATGGCAATACAATCATCACTTCTTTTCCTCGCCGCTGGGGAAGAAACAAGCCCGACCCTTCTGGGGTACACAAGTCGCTTCGAGAACGATTGGAAAGCACTCCGGAAGAAGAAATCCAATCAGTATACGACCTGGCTCTGATCATCATCGACCAATGCTCTCGCGTCTTCTTCGATCGTACCAAGCCTCTGGACCAACGACCAGAAGTCATGGATCTATTCGCCTCAGCTATTGGGAGTGTCACTGAACACACGACTATCGCCTACGAGTCGTTCTGGCGCAACATGGAAATTCGAAGCATGAAAATAGCACAAAACAGTACAAGCGGTTCTGCGAAACATTCCTACCTTGACATCAACCCCGAAGGGACACTTTTGCGGGAATCTCAAGATGTGGCCGAAGAGCTGCAGATCATGCTAAAGATATACAACCAGCAACTACACGTCGTTCGCGACTTCCGAAAAATCCTCGGCCACATGAACGGAGAATCCAAGAATGAAACAGACGAAGTTCGAACCCTAATCAAGCTTCTACGGCAGAATCCGATTCTAGCAGGAGATAGAACACAGCCGACCTCGCAGCAGGAGGTCACTCTACCTGTTCCCGAAAGTACGATTCAAGAGGCAAATGATTTGCTGGAACTGATTCGCAACCGCAAAGCTGAGATCCAAGACCTGGAAGAGGCTGCGCTTCGAACAACACAGCAGCTCCAAGGTTTACTCTCACTTAAGCAGCAACAGGCCAGTATCATCGAAGCAAAAGCCGCACTTGCAAGAGCAGACGAAAGTGTGAAGCAAGGACGAGCGATCATGGCCTTCACCATTGTGACCATCTTCTTCCTCCCACTCGGATTCATCGCCGCCTTCTTCGGCATGAACAACAAGGAGATCAACGCATCACCTTGGATGAGTCTGCACCAACAAATGAGATGGATGTTCGGCGTCTCTACCGCTGTAATCGTCGTCTCAATCTCCATCGCCTTTTCTCCCTGGACCCGTGCCACTCTTACCGCTTTCGTCAAAATTCCCATCATCTTTGTGCTCGAGTATACTGGTCTCAGAGCTTTATGGAAATATTATATAGTAGGACATGGTTATTTCGAAGAGAAGAATAGAGAGAGGATTGACTGGATTCATGGACATAAAAAGAGGGTTGAGGGAAGGGAAGCTGAGGCGAAAAAGAAAGCGATGGAAGAGGATGAGTATGAATGGGTTACTAAGAAGGATCAGAGGGCCACGTTTAAGTTTGTGGATATTTTTTTGCATGGGGAGAAAAGGGAGGCGAAAAAGGCGAAGCAGAGAGTTAGTTGGAAAAGGCCGAGTCTTAATGGGGTTAATGTTGGGGGGATGCTTGGGAGTGGGGCGCTGAAAGAGGAGGGAGAGGATATTGAGAAGGGGCATAGGACGGTTTTGGAGGATGGGGAGTGAGGTTTGTGAATGATACCCCTTTGCTTTTGAAGTCGCGTTACATTTCACTTGACAGCTTTATAGTCTCTTTCAACCATCAAGGTATGGCTCAGATGAAGCCATCTATCACTACAGAGTTCTCCATCGTTGTCTGTCACGAAGCAAGGTTTAGGTTTGCTAGGTACTCTCTTCATATCTGTCACTGATTCAACTCATTTGGTTCTGCTGGTGCCTTCTCTTGTTGTCTGTCATGAGTAAAATCGTCTTTACAGCGTACACGCTTCGTCGTTGTATGTCTTTGAGCCCATGCCAGCCCCTTCATTCATTCTCCCAAATAGTAAGGGACAATCAAAACATGGAAGGAGACAGAAAGGACTGGGAGGGTAGCAATATTAGAGACCAGAAGTTAGAGCAGGATATAAGTATCAACGACCAGTACTTTTGGTCTAACAGGACTTTGCAAAGTCATCTGAACAGAATGGAGAAACTTGGCAGCGAGGTTGCCGATATGGATGTGAGTGGCAAGAAAGAACGAGAAGCACTCAAACAAGGTGAACCATGACTGGCGGTTTTGATTATCATCAGTGCTAATGTCAGGAATCTGATCAGAACTTTAATCATGCAGAAGTCATAGAACCAACTTGAAGAACGCCTACTCTCCCACACATCCTCAGGGGTTACCATAACCTCTATCGAATCATCAAGAATTTGGAAGCGAGCGAGGTCAAAAGACAGGTCTTGGAGGTCGCCGTGAAGGACATCCGATGGATCCTCCAAATCTGTAGACTCAGATTTGGCGTCAATTCTAGACTGGTGCCAAAGCTTGACCGAATTCCGTTGGATCCCTTACTGCTCGCTATCTGGAATCTAGAGAATGGGGATGAGAACAACAGAGTTGTCAGACTGGAGCCACATCACCTTTCAAGACTAAAGTCGGTGTTAAGCCTGGTTTGCCGAAACATCAAGATCCAGCGACAACCCGAGGCAGATTATCTGAGACTTATGTCTGAGGAAGAAGTGACGACTGCGGGACTACCTGGACATTGGAGATTAGATCCCCCTTCAGAGGTCGCACTCGATCTCATGGAAAAGCATGGAAAAGAGATGGACTATGTGGATTTCCATATCCAGTCGTACATTCCCACCGAGCGTGACGAGCCTGACCCGCCAGTATGTATCCCTAGCAGACAAAATGTCATCCTCTTGCTAACCCGTCAAGGGTAGACTCTTAGGGAAACCCATCGCCGAGTGGAAGGAAGAATGCCTCAACCTTCGGGGACGCGTCATCAATCTTTCCGAGAAGCAATAACATACCAATACTTTCCTAGAGATCTGCAAGGGTCTCGTTGGAATTGATGGCAGCTCTAAGCTCATTCTTCAGGATCTTCTCGCTAAGTTGGCAGAGAAGAGCACGGGGTATGAAAAGGTGCTCAAAGACAACGAGATGTTGAAGAAGGATTTGAAGCAAAGTCGATCGCTGGTTATGGCAATCAATGCAATGTTGAGGAAGTGCATTGAGGACCATTTCTCTTCAACTCTGTTGAAAGAGCTCAATGTTGAATCCACAAATTCTGTCGTGAGGAGACACCACATCATCCTGGACGGAATCGGTGACTTGGCTGAGAAGCGAGATAATGCCCTCAAAAAGTTGAAAGATGCTCTCGGGACGATCGACAGATTCCCAGATCAGCTTTCAGCTAAAGACAACAGTATCAACAAGAAGTCGACTGAGCTCAGAGAGCTGGAACAAGACTATAACTGAGAGCATCTTGGACAATTAGAGCTGCAGAAAGAAGTTGAGGAGCTGAAGGCACAATTGAGGCGGAGTAGCAATGCTGGAGGAGGTTAGTCCATGAATGGGCGATAATGCTGTCAAGGAGGAGACCGAACTTCAGGCCTTCAGGCTCAGCAACTCTACGTCGAAGAGTTCTTCACCGACATGAAGAGAGCTAAGCAGGAACGCACTCTGGAATCGGAGTTGTGGAGGCCGACAGCGGAATTAGCTCGTCTGTATACCAACGCTAGATCATCTTGATCGTTCTTGGACAGGATGTATCCAATTCAGGTAAACATGGCCGGTTGAGCTTGGCGGATCATCGGGTTTGCGTCAGATATTTGCATGGTATTTACAACCAAAGTCTTTCTGAACACCTGTGCTTCCCATTTGAGTTACTGGCGGTCCGAAGAGATCTCAGAAAAGTGTCCTAGATTCAGCGTGAGTATTAAATTAATGTCAATATCGAGATATCAGTCACGTGAGAGTGGAATGCTTCACAACACTTCCCAAATTTGACTCTTCGCGACTAGGTCGGTAAGTAACTCAGGACGGGGAGGATATCGATTGCCTATGATCCTCCAATTATGGTAGCATATCTGTTCTTTCTTGATTTGTTGACTCCTCATTACCCAATTTGTGATTAGTCGTAGCGCTTACTCCACACCTTGCTCAAGTCCCTGTCCGCATTCGCGTCCGCATGAGACTCCACTGCTGCCAGAGTTTGTCAACATCTCAATTCTAGTATATAAGTCATCATTTCGGAGAGAATATATGAGGTTCCGTTAATTGAAGATGATCAGCGACACCATCTGCGGAAACTAGGAAAGTTAGCCTCGGCATCTCGACTTCACCCCAACCTCTCCCCTGAATTGAGACCATTTACTTCTTTCACAATCTTTCGATTTATACTTTGTTACTATCTTAGCGCTTCTCAAACATGGCCTCTCCAGCACTCAGCCTCGTCGAAGTCGACGCCTTAGACATCATCGTCATCATCGACAACGAGATCGACATCTTATCCACTGTCCCACCCAACACCGTCACCAACAGTGGACGCATGCCCAATCTCTCCCTCTCTCAACCTGACAATGTCCATTCGAGAGGCGACGCCAAGAAAGAGATGCCAATGGAAGCTATCTGTTGCGGTGCTCATGGCTTGAGCATTCTCGTGGTAAGTACCCCACCCCTCAATTGGAAGGATGACTTGACACTAATTAGTAACAGACAGCAACAAAAGGCAAGAAGAAACATTCAATGCTCTTCGATGTGGTCCTGAAGAAGATGCATGGGAAAGGAATGCAAAGAGACTTGGCATTGATCTTGCTAGCATTGAGCGAATCCAGCTTTCTCATTGGCATCGTGATCACTCGGGTGAGTTTCAAAATGTCCTGGCGAGAGTTGGACATTACCCCTTCTGATCGACGCCCAAGCCACTTACAACTATCCAGGCGGGATGCTCAAAGCAATCCAAATGATCACCACCGCCTCATCCTCTGCCACCGGCCAGGTCTCCCCTCTGGCCATCGACCTGCACCCCTCCCGCCCCACCTACCGCGGTTTCATGGCAGGAACTACCCCAATATCTATGCAAGCCGACCCCTCGTTCTCAGAAATGACTTCCCTTGGAGCATCAATCTCAAAGAACTCCGAAACTCACACTGTACTTGATGACATGTTTCTTGTTAGTGGGGAGATTCCCAGAGTCACTCCTTACGAAACAGGAATCAAGGGCGGGATAAGATTTGAAGAAGACAAGGGCGTTTGGGAGAAGGATGAAGAAATCAAAGACGAGAGATTTTTGGTTGTTAATCTGAAAGGTATTTTCTTCTCTTTCCTGAATCACGGGAGTTGGATATCCTGAAAAGGCTGGGACTTTGAACACACCTTCTTCCTGGCCGCCAGCCCTTCCAATCTTTGAGTCGCTTGTCCTATCCTTTCCGGGACATTGAACACCCAAAGATCCACCATATCAGCTAACACACACACAGGAAAAGGACTCATCCTCTTCACAGGCTGCTCACACGGCGGCGTCGTGAACGCAGCTTTACACGCCAATTCCCTTTTCAACAACCAAATACCCCTCCACGCTATTGTAAGTCCCCTTTCCCTCCCTCCCCCATCCTCTTCTCCCAATCTCCCACCCTCTCCCGTACATCCATCAAACCCAAGTTACTAACACCAAAACCAGGTAGGAGGCTACCACCTAGTCGGCGAACAAGAAGCCAATATCCACTCCACAGTCCAAGACTTGAAGAAACTCGAACCAAAGGTATTGTTGCCAGGTCATTGTAGTGGGTGGAGGGTGAAAGTTGAGATTGAGAAGGAGATGCCAGGTAGGTTGGTGCCTTGTAGTGTTGGGGCTAGGATTGGGTTTTGAGTGGGAGGATGAAGAGGAGCGGGGATGCGTGTTGGTAAATGTCCTGGGATGGGAGGGACATTTGGACTTTTGAGGTGAGATTGGGAATAGGAAGGAGTGCGGACAGGTAGGATGGTAGGGGAAGAGTTGTTGGGTTTGGATGGCCTTGAATTCGACATTCAAAGTTGCAGACTTGCAGTGGAAAAGAGGATGACTGGAACGCACACTTAGCACACGAATCATCAGAAGCGAGTTTTTGATTGTCCCAGAATTCCGGGGGAATTGAAACTTCTATGCATGAAGACTACTATACAGGCACCTATCTCCAGTACCGATAATTCCTCTCCATCTCACGAAGGGACATGCACCGCACGTGATCAGTGACTCGATTCTCCAGCGAGTCTCGGTATACTTTGAGGAAGAATAGATTTGAGAATCTCGAAAATCCAATGGCTATGCCATCTGTGTACGAATCCTCCCATTCATTGAGCAACCCGATAGCGGCATCTGGACTGACTTCTGAAAGTCCCGGTACAGAAGGGTCATTGTGGAAAAGGTTGTCTGAGTAAGCAAGGAAGCAGTACGAGTAGTGGACATGTCCTGCCGTTCTAGAGTCGTGAGGAATATATTTCCATTGTCCCAGAGGAACTGGGACAAGTTCAATGCCAACGTTCCACTGGGCCCGGAAATCTGCTCTGACCCAGTCCAGAAATGCCTTTGGGAATAGGTAATCCGGGTTGATGTGTGGAGGGCATAGCTGTCGAGGCATTTGCACTTGTGGCAATCGATTTCGAGCATGGCTATAGCTTTGATTTTGTTCGATATCGCCGCGCCACATGATGATGGATGAAGAGACTTGAATGAGCACGTGGACGGTCACAGGGACTGGGCTGTAAATACCGATGCTCGCTGCTGGAGACTGAATTGTCATTGTCGGTATCCGGTCCAGGGATGGGTGCTGCTGATATTGGTATGTAAATGTCCCATGTCCAGCTGGAGGTGCTGATGAACCTCGAAGGTGGCCAGCTGAGGAGAGCTGGGACAAAGGCTGATGAGATTGCTGATAAGAGGTGATGAATGTCCCACGTCCAGCTGGAGATGATGACCTGCCAATAGATATCCCCGTAGTCAGGCCCGAGAAAGGAGCAGAGGGAAAGGCAGAGGAGAGCTCGATCATCCCAGCGTTGTGTGTTACAAGTCCCTCGGTAGGTAGGACATTGGACGATGCAGAAGCCGAGGCCGGTATGCCAGAAGCCGGGCATCCCTGTGCTGATTGTGGTTGTTGGACGGCCAAGTTCATCGATTCCCAGGTCTGTACAATCCCATCTTCGGAGGCCAATCGTTCGAGCCTGCGGTCCAGCTCAGTGCGTTGCCAATCTGTCAAGAGCGCGAACGGATCCTCGAATTCCCAATCAGCGTGCTCGCGGGCTGTGAAGTGTGCGAATGGATTGTAAATGTCCCATGTTCTGTCGTTCATTGTCGCAAGTAGAGATGCTGTTGCGTAGTTGAATGCTTGAAACGATGTTGAAGAAGAAAAGGGAAGATGAACAACGGGACGAGAAGTGACTTATCTGGGAACAGTGTCCCAACATGGAAATAACATTAGGGAGAAGACTTCCTCTCAAAGGAATTGATGCTCTCCTGGCTCCTTCCTTCCCATGGTGCGGTGTTGAGGGAAGGAAGGAGCCCAGAGATAGGGAGTCAAGAACATGGCTCTAATGTTCCATAAACTCTGGGGCTTCCAGGAGCATCCAGCCAGTGCCCCATAGCTGTTGGTGACTGCATCCATAGACGCAATGTACCACATATGTTGGGACATTATGAAGGGTGTCGTTTGTCAAGTCGACGTGAGTTCGTCGAGGTCGCCAAGGTCGACAAAAATGTCCGTGCGCGGCTGGAGCTTTCCCCGCATTCTCCAACCTCACTCTCATGTCAACACCACACCACCATATCATCGACGATGACCTTTCAGTATGCAGTGCCTACGGCCATTAGCACGACGATCTTGTATCAATCGGCGACCTCGTCACCTTCGAGCATTCGCCTCAGCTGTAGACCCAGCTGCTAGCCACTCTCACCAACATCAGGCCACCAGCAACTATGTGAAGATCGTGGAGGTGGGCCCACGCGATGGTCTGCAGAACGAGAAGAAGACGATACCGTTGACGACCAAGATAGAATTGATCGAGAGGTTGGCGCGGACGGGTCTTACGGACATCGAAGCTGGATCTTTCGTGGCTCCAAAATGGGTTCCGCAGGTATGTGCCAACGGTGGTAAAATTGCAAGACGCCCGCTAGTTGTAGCGTTTTTGTCATGTCCGCTGACACGATTCGGAGATGGCGGATTCGAATGAGATCCTCGAATACATTTTGAAGTATCCTCCAACGTCGTTGAATCCGATCGCGTATTCCTTCCTGGCACCGAATGCTCGTGGACTGGACAATGCCCTCTCCATCCTGCGGGCGAATCCGAAGTCATATCAGGCCTTCTCAGAGCAGTCCTCTCCATACGAACCAGACGAGTCGAATATCTCCAATGAGTCTGCCTCGGATTCAAATACTGCCCCGCCGTTTGTCGAGATGTCGGTGTTCGCGGCAGCGACAGAATCCTTCTCGCAGAAGAACTTGAATTGCAGCGTAGATAAATCTCTCGAGCGATTCAAGGATGTGATTGTCGGTGCGAAGGCTATGGGACTGCGGGTCAAGGCATACATATCTGTGGTGTTGGGTTGTCCATTCGAGGGTTACGATGTTGATCCTCGAAGGGTAGCAGAGATTGCGTGTGACTTGATGGAGATGGGTGCGGATGAAATTGACCTGGGAGATACCACGGGAATGGGTACCGCCCCACGAACAGGAGAATTGCTCCGAGCGATGCAAGCGGCAGGAATAAGGAACGAGGATCTGACGATGCATTTCCACGATACCTACGGCCAGGCGCTGGTAAACACTGCGGTGAGTCTGGAACATGGCATTCGAAGATTCGACGCCAGTGTTGGCGGTCTTGGCGGATGTCCATACAGTCCTGGTGCAACAGGGAATGTGAGCACAGAGGACTTGGTATACTTTATGGAAAGCCTGGGTATGGAGACTGGACTGGATCTCAACGCATTGAGCGATATTGGAGATTGGATTACCAAGGAGATTGGGAAACCAAACTCGAGCAGTGTTGGGAAAGCCCTGCTAGGCAAACGACTGGCGGAAGACATGAAACATGCGAGCAAGTTGTGAGAGGGAGAAAATATTACCGAATACCTGAGGGTTGGATGGACAAAATTAGGCAAATTATATTCATCCTCTCTCAACATCTTCTTCAATGTGACCCTCCACAGGATATGCAATATGGAGTCATACCTGAATATGGAAATCTAGGACTAACTCAGGAAGTCCTATCACAATGTCTACTAGAAAGGACGCCCCAAATCGAAGATTATATTTCGATTCAATTGTGGACGCAATTGCCAAGTCAAGTAACAAACTTTCTCCAGACTCCATGATCTTCAATCAAAATCTCCTTTCGACAGCTGGACAATTTGTTCTTTGTATTCCGACTTCATGTCTGTCGCATTTCCAACCAAATCCCCCTATCTCCATAGGACCAAGAAAGACATCATCACAGCCTCAATCTACTTCGTCGATCCCCTCTTTGTGCCTTCGTCACGGCTGTGTCTCTCGCTGCGTCTTGGCACTGCTGCCACCGATAGCTTTTCCGCTTTGTCCGCGTCTGCCTTCCCCTTTCCCTTCCCCTTCTCGGCTTGCTTCTCCGTCTTTCTTCTCTTCTTATCCCATTCATCGGCATCTGACTCATCAATGTCATTTTCTCCACCTTCGTTGAGGCCGCGGGGTCGTCCCCGTCTAGTAAATGTCGGTTGACCTTCAGCGACATCAATTGCTTCTGGTCTTTTTCTCTTCTTCTCGAATGTTGGCCCTTGTCTGGGTACGGCGGCACGTCTTCGCGATGGTGCATCATCCTCTCCATTCTGTCCCTCGTCGGGATTCCCATCATCGTGCCCATCTTGCTGATACTGCCCAGGTCCCTGTTCAGTAACACCATCTCTCGTACCTTCATTTTCGCCTCCCTCCTGTCCATTTCCAGGTGTAGCGGCTTCAGTAACCCTTTCCTTGTCGTTGACACGTGGCATCGTGTACTTCGCTTGAATATAATAATTCTTACCCCTCCTCCCCATCAACTTCAAATCCTCATCACTCATCACTTTCAGCGGCGGGATCCGTTTCCAAGTATTATCTTGCCAAACAATCTGGATCTCAGGCAATCCATCAGGATCAACAAGTCTCATGCCATGGACTCGTCGCCTAATTTCGAAGGCGTCTAGCAATTTTTGGGCCTGAATCCGAAGCTGGAGTTCTCGCAAACTGATGTCGTCGTGGATGGAGATGATGCAGCTGGAGTTGGGTTTATAGGAGGTCATCCATGTAGTATCACTTTTGTTGATGGGGATGAAGACTAGGTGGATGAGGGCTGGGTATTCGATCGGAGGATCTTTGGTAGGTTGAGGTGAGCCTTGGTCGATGGACTGTAAGGATGGGTCGTTAGGACGAGAAATCGATCCAAGATCGAGTTGATCGGCGATTGACGCCATCTTTTGGCTGGTGGTCCGAGCAAGACCTTGAATGGCTGCTTCAAAATTGACTGCGCAAGAAGCTTTCGAGGCACCAGCGTCCATTCACAAATACACTGAGCGAGTGGATGAATTGACTCTGCGGTGGAAGATTCTGGGAATGGCTATATGTTGCCTAAGCCTTTCAAACTCTCATTCCCTTTGAAGGGCTTTCATACGTATCAGTCCACCAAATTCTTTTCAGCCGCAGGTGCACGCCTTGTTCTTGTTCCCTTGTCGGTAACGGTCCGTATTTGCCACGAGCCCTTTCGCATTTTGAGGTTGTGGGCTTGACGCATGGAGTTGCACGTTCACTAAAAACATTCAAGTTGAACGTGAATCGGCATCTAGCATCACGGACGAGCCTCTTGCTTTGATGGGGCCGATTTGCCTACCCACCCCAAATCTGTACTTTTCTTTCACCTACTGTAACGGAGTCTCAAGGTCAGTGTCGGTTGAATTGCCGCAAACTCCGTACAATTGAATGACTTTCCCTCTTCCCCGTCTTTCTTACGCTGTGTCTACTTCTTTGCCCTCTTCGTCTTCTCCTTTACATTAGCACCTGCTTCCTCCCAAGCTTCCTCTTCTTTGCACCACTCCTGCTGCCATCTTCCTCCTCTTCTCCATCCTCATCCTCGATCTCTCGTTCTCGCTTTCTACCCTTCCCACTGCCCTTCGATTTATTGCAGTTGATGCAGTCTTCTGTGCTGGACGCTTCCGCCTCTTGCTGATCTCTTCCGCATCTTCAGACTCCTCCGAACCCGATTCCTCGTCGTTATCTCCATCCTCAACTGTCTTCACCACCATGAAACACGACGCATTGAAATGATTCTTCTATCCTCTGTCCTTCATCTCCTCCAGAAGATCGTTCATGTCTCTGCCAGTTCGTAGAATAGTTAGTGCAATGCCTCTGTACCGATTCCCAACCCAATTGATTTTGAACTCGATTCGGTCCAGCTCGAATCCGTTGGGCCATTTCTTTTCCAACACTTTTCTGAGATCGAATCGTCCTTCAGCGATCTCGGTTTGGATGGCGTTTTCTACTCCAATTAAGCCTGGTCGATCGGAAAGCCGGACAACGATGGAGAGTGAACATTTGAAGAAGTCGGACATCTTTGAGAAGATACTAAAGCCTTTCTTTCTCCTCGAGATCGAAATTGAGCCATCGTTTGTTGTATCGAAGCCTGGAGGAACTTCATAGAAGTGAAGCTCTATCATTACTTGACGTTGATTGGTAGATATAGCTAGCTTGTCGAATTCGCTAGACCTTGCCTCCAGAAGCTGAAAACAAGGTGGACTTTAGGGAATATACATGATTTTACTAGGATCGTTCCGCATTCTTTCTCTCAACAATTTGTAAGCTCTCCGAACCTGAGCGTCGTTCCTTAGCTTAATAGGATTTTGCTTCCCCTTATCCCCACAACAGAGCATCAAGTCTGACTTCCAGAATCTGAGCTTAAATCTCTTCGGTAATGATCCTAGCAGCTCTTTCAAATTTCCGACTCCAAATCCATTTTTGTTGATCATATCGAATACTCGCTGGCGTATTTCTTCGAGTTTGATGGTTGTGAAGAGTTTGATGATGCCGGCAGCTGTTTTCAGTTCGGCATGGAGCCTTTCGCAGTAAATTTGAACCATGACCTTTCGCTCGCCTCTCTTCGAATTTCGTGTGTGTTTTCGTTTCCCAGCACCTTGAAGTCTCATCTTGAAAGCGAATCTTGAGATAATGTGGGGGTGATTCGTAGACCTAGTCGCTAGTGTAGAGATTAGAATTGGGTGATTGAAGCTTCCCGATTTGATTTGATGCATTTTGAGAGCATTATAACCATGCTATAATCTTTAAAGCATGAAAGGTGAACCTTTTGCAGATCAATAAAGGTACCAAAATTTCTTTAGCTCGGCGGGCCATACATTAACGGCATGCGACAGTTGATAAACCCACATTCCCGCGTATTTGCTTGATTCTTTGATTCCACGCTACAAAGAGAGCTCAAACCCCTGTCTGAGTTTGACATTTGAATAGGCCCAGGATCTTTGCGTTGCGCTTTCACAGCTCATGATTCTTAATTTCTTAAGTTCTTGTCGAATAATGTCAGCTCTCAGCAGCCCTTAGTAGATTTGAAAACAGACAACAATGTTAAGGATTCTCGAACCACCCGACATTAAGCTGTCCGCGTTGGTGCTTATGAATAGTATTGTGCCGGAGTATTCTAATCTATCTACCTGTCTCTGAACAAGGACGTAACTACTAACTATTAAACGTTTGCCGCTACGTGATTCAGAAGATAAAGAGCAAATATGAGAGTTGGGACGCAAGTAGTAATAGGACTGACTGGTGTGTAGCTCCTGTTGAACTTCGGGGTTCTGTGGCGTCTAAACACTTGTACAAGCTCAAAACGATGCTGACAAACGCCCATATCATGATAGTGGCAATAGTCTCTCTTGATTGACATTAAATTCACTCCGAAAAATAGTTGGGTTCCCGGTCCCCAGCCTTTATAGCTGGTACAATGAGTTGGGTGTATTCCTGAACGTCTGGAAGCACTCGGGAATTGAATACGCTACGGTACTTGTAGATGGTATGCTCTGAGACAATATTTCGCTTCATTTTAGCACTGCTGCAAGCCCCAACACGCCCCCATGTCACTTCGGACCCCCCGAAGAGAGCATCGATTGATAACTTGGTGACAACATGTTCAACCAAACGCCAGTGTGACATGGTTAACAGCAGGACGGCCTGACTTATATATTTATGGGAGCTACAACGACGGCAAGAATGGCCTTGCCTAACCACATACAGTCAAAAATAGTTATATTGACGGCTGTCGCCGATTCTCGCTTCGGTCACGTGCTGAAAAGGGGCGCGCCCGAGGGCAATGATGGACGACCTCCACAAGTTGAGACAATGGGAGATACGCATGGCGTGAAAGCTACCCAGAGTGTAAAAGCGTAATGGGATCATTGTTGCCTTAGTACCAGCTATCTGTCGCTAAAAACAGCGAAGTGTTATTAGTGCCGTCGCCCACGACCTCTGACCGCCGATTTCTCAAATATCTCGCGAGGAACGAGCTGATCCAAATTATTGAAGGTGAGCCTATAGCTTATATAGGATATTAATTCCAGATTGTTATTACAAACATTCTACGTAGCATTGTGGGGAGGGAACGGTCATCGTCTTCGCCCTTGATTTTGAGGCCGTCCCTCCCAGTCGACACATACCTTCGATTTGCAGCATTAGAGGCTCGACTTCCAACTACAAAGTCCGGATCTGGGGTTGTTTGCGGCCTCGATATTTCTTTGACTTGCGAAGGGTGGAAATTCGGGATAAGATCCCGAGTCTGAAAGGCAATATGAACAAAGAACTTTGAGTAGCCCAAAGTAGAACTAAATCTCATAATTGTTTCTAAAACCGTCCAAGATAAGTGTATTAGGCAACTCAATGGATGCCGTGACAGCATTCTATGTGTAATTGAAGTAGAAACATCAAGAAGTTAACGATATCCAGAGGTAAGTATGCCCCCATAAATCAGCTTTCCACTGCGCAAGATTAACAGCTGAATGAAATTGTGCGAGGGAATTCATCCACCATCCCTTCGATTCCTTGGATTCTAGCTGGCAGAGCCGAAGGCCTGTCTATTCTGTAGTTTCCAAGCCCGATCAGGCCGTCTCCTACGTCAGACCCTACGCGGCTGAATAGACGGCCCACAAGTTTGATAATGATAACAAGTGAGCACGTGAGAGAGGTATATTCCGGCACTAGCGGTAGGTCGAATGACTCCAGCTCCCCGGTTTAAAGACGTCCTCGTCGCAGTTCAAGGGCTCTCGATCTTCGTCTTCTTCCACCTCAATAGATCTCTGACTCTACAGGAGCTGATCGAGCTTCTGACCTTCCTTGAACCTTCGAGTTCTTAGTTTCATACTTCCGCAACCCCTACGTACTTCCCAATTGAATTCAAGGGCCACCTTCCCCAAAGAACACTCTCTATAGGCGCAAGCCTATACGGAAGTAGATGCGCACTCATTCTCTAGCAGTCAATCGGTGGCAAAGAGGTGCGCAACACTCTAATACCATGTTTGATGAGGTCCCGAAGACAGATCTCCACACCATGGGAAACGAACACAGCGATGAGGTAAGTAGCTTTTATCGAACTACTACTAGCATCAATACTGACATCGATAGGAATACTACACGAACAGCCCCGACAACGCCGCCCGCAAATACAAGCACCAGACCTCCTACACGCAAGAAGAGCAAGCAAATTATAGCCGTCTTGACCGCAGCCTTGCTTGGAACTCTTCGTTGCCCACCCATACGATCTTCGACGGACTCAATCATACCACAACCTCCATTAAGCCACGGGACTTTCAAAGCAGCCCTTCTAATGCTGCTAGCGACGGTTCATTTGCTCCACGTAAGCGACCGACCAAGGTCCCAAAGCCCAAGCCACCTCAAGTCCCATATAACTCTTTTCTTGCCATGGCCGAGCTCACCTCCACCCTTTCTCACCTATTTCGAAACCTCCCCATCGAGCTTCGCATCATGATTTTGGAGATGGCCATCATCCGAACTGTCAACCTGCGGCTCTCCGAGAATAACAATTCATTCCAGTACGACTTCTATTCCAACGACAACACAATCCGAGGGTTTCTGACTACGAACCGAGAGTTTCTCGCTGCCATCAAGCAGGACTACCAGATGCTGTCGACCAACTACAAGTCAGTGATCTATAAACAATGCCAGAAAACAACCTATTTCAACTTCTCCTACGATGTTCTTCACGTCGAAGGAAACCCGAAGTCACCATGGCAATGTAAGAGCATCATCAAATTCTTGCCACAAAAGGACAAATTCCAGCATCTGTCGATCACCCACACCGAGCTTTGGCTTGATACGTCTACTTCCAAAGGCAAAGACCAACCTATGGTGCTCCTCTTCAAGAACGTTAAGACTGTCGACATTGACGTAACGCTTCGACCAAAGGTATATTGTTGCGGCTGGCACTACAGCAAATGTAGCGAGGTACGAAAGGGAGGCCTCTGCTTCCGAACTCCTTCAGTGTCTAAGTCGATCATTGATACCCTCGACTCTCCACCTACGATCGAGGACATGACCCGAAAAGTTCGACAGTACTTAGTTGACTTCAACGAAAAGCACAAAACTACCATCAGATTCTCTCTCAACATCAAGTACGCGAGCTTCCAAGATAACAACGTCATTCTTAGTCAATTCCGATGCCGATTCACGAAATCCACGGAACGGCCGCTAAGAAAGCTTCAAAGGCAGCAGAGGAGAAAGCAGCGGCGGAAAATGCAAAGGCGGAACCACCAAAGGTTGCGAAGCAGGCCAAGATTGCGAACCAAATTGAAGTTCCGTCAGCACTCAGCGCTCCGCCAGTGGTCAGAACTCCGCAGGTCATCAACACTCCCCCGCAGTCCGGCTTGATCGAGGATTATGGTGACCCAGACGAATACTACAGCGATAACCCAACTGTCGACCTATGGAAGCCGGGTCCACTATGGAACTCTTAGTACCCAAATGTTGCTCTTTTGCAGGACTGAAAACATGCAGGAATTGCTGGGGCTATTAAGTTTTGATCATTCATGCTGAAGCCGGCGGAGGAACGGAGCACTTTGAAAAGTTACCGGCATTGGGCTACTCTGCTTTCTGTCAGCCGTGTGCCAGCGTTTGGCGTTGATCATACAGTAGAGACAGCTAGCGATACATCGCCTCGATGATTTGCAAATGAAACATAAAACCCCATTTTCGCCTCAAAACTTGAAAACTGGTACTGTGAATGGAGAACAATCAAAGTGACATGGTGCTGCCAAGCGGCAAAGAAGGATCGACTCGATCTTCGTAAAGTAAGCTATGAATATTGGGCATCGTGCAAAAAAATCGGCCATCACTTGTGGAGGTAGCGGATCATGGTTCATGCTGAGATCAGACATATGACGATGCATTTCTCCCACTTCACAGACTTCTGGCTCAATGCTTGTCTTTAAGTTGCAAAGGTTCATTGTTGTAGAGGGAGTTTGCATGCAACTTGCAGGGTTTGTGGTCCTTTGAAGTTCATTGCTTAAGTTACGTTCTTTGTCCACTCTTGAAGATAACTTAGTTAGATCATTCAGACATCAAGCGTGACGAGGTCTCGTCATCACTCAAGCGAATTGCAATGCGCCCGAGGATCCTCCGGTGACTTCTAATATCTTCCAGACCCGATGCGCATCAACTTCCTCAGTAAGGTAATACAGCTTCAGTTCTCTGCACTTCTTGTGAAAGGATTTAGCCTTCCTCGATAAGATCTTCAATTGTGTGCAATAAGTGTTGCTCTTACAGTTCCGTCTGAACATACGAGGTGGTGAGAAAGAAAAAAAATGGCATTTTCACCAAAAGCTTCTATTAGAGTACAATCAGAAATAATTCAGATTGTATCAAAGCTGGGGCTTGTCGGCGCGTCAAATATATTTTAGCTTCACGAGAAGAATGATTATTACAGAAGTTGTCTAATGCCATTATTGGACCTTCATCATCTCTCAATATGGATTAAAATGTATCAAAATGATGTCTGGTTTTGAGGAAGAAAGAAAGTTCCAGGGCATGTTTGCACAAAATAGTAGGTACCATTTGTGCCTTAAAAAAAGCTGTAGAACTCCGCGGTAGAAGCAAGATGCCTTGCAAGATAGGCATCAGCAGGGGTAACAAGATGCATATATATGCCCTATCATTATCCGCCTTCCCCAGATTCAATCCACCTTAACCACTTCGACGATACAGACACACACTCACCATAGAATTCCACGTCCTCACTGGCCAGTTATGAGTTACAGCCTACTCCTTCGTCTTCAACCTCTTCCCACGCACGGTGGCCCGACGCAAGACCAAGATGTATGGTGGGATGTCACTGACTTCAGTGTGGGTTGGACCTGGAGAGAGCTTGCCTCTTCGATCTCGAGTTGCCTGGGCGAGGCTCGCCCTACGCATCGTCCTTTCCCATCGGCTGGTCCTAGAACATCTCGGTGGTCAATCTCCATCTGGGCTCGTTGAGAGGGCATCTCTGCTATTTCTGACTCGCTGGACATGAATTACTCGCAACAACTAGGCTGGATCCTCGTGATACACTAGGTATTCATAGAATCTTGAGACTGATGCCGCAGAGAGGATGGAGGGACTACTTGATTGTTCACTATGGCGAAGTCCCAAGATCTTGAGAGAATGATCAATTTCACTTGGCGAGTAAGACTGCAGGCACAATCAACTCGCTACTAAGGAAGGAGTGTTGGAGAGAACGAGCTTTGTATTCGAATAGTTACCGGTAGTAGTGGTGGACCGAAGATAGTGCAATCTCACAGAGCATGAACTCTTGTGACCCAGTATTGCTCCCTAATCTCAACCACAAATAAAATTAGACAGTGTGAAGCTTTGGACTTACAACAAGTTATCAATAAGTGAGAACATCAGCATCGCATCCCGGAATCCATCAAATCTCATAGCCACCGGGAGTTCCCTTCATCGGATCTGTGAGCAAAGTATAGTTGTTAATTCATATTACCTTCATTTTACTTCATTCCCGCGCAAGCAACGAACTGTCTATTTCCATCCAGTGTCAACACGCTGTTGTTGGTGAGGATGCCTAACAACGTATTGTTGCTGTTGTAGAACAGATACATTGTTGGAATGAACTACGTAATTTCAGTCTTAGTGCTGCGTGATAGAATCATCGTCGATATTACATGGAATATTTTGACCTCCCAAAGTCCAAGTGACTCATGGACCCCCTTCTGATCGCCACATTCGAATACGTATTGGGTCGCAAGCTGGGAGTCGGACTGGCCGATAACGTAGCGAGTGCCGCAGCCCTCTCCAGAGCTGCTAGTGATACATTGCTTAATCATGATACTGGTCGAAGGTCATGATCAGCATGGGCATTAAATCAGTCGCATGGGACCGTGTCTCGTCAGTGAGGGCCTCGTCAGTATTACCGTATCCGACGGTGTAGCCGCTTTGGAGTACTGCGAGGTTAGCTTCGCCTTGGACAGGTCGGTCGAGGATGTCTTCGTGGAGAACGGTTGTGCATCCCATCCGAGGTGCAGGAGACCTGGATAATGAGGAAGGGCAAGGAAAACATGCGAAAGAAGGACAACATATTGCCTTAATCGATTGAGATGATGGCTTGGATCTTATGTCGATGTAAGTTTTCGAGACCATAGGGTACTTATGGTGATCCGTGGTGATAGAGAGAAACGTTGAAGTTGCAGTTGCTGTGAGTCTGGCCATTTTTTCACACCGCTTGCTAGGCCTTGCTTATAACCTTACATTCGATCAGGGATGAACAGGGAGACGAACAAATTTCAATGCACGTATTTGAGCGACTAATACGAATCTAGCCATCGCGGGTCAATGAAAATTTCGCTTTAGGCGCGCAGGATGACAACTCATTGGGCTGTGAGGCGAAAAAGCTCGTTCGGATGACAAGTTGAACACAAAGTCATCCTTCGTAATCTGGTTGATGTCATTGAAGATACAGTTTCTGTATGATCTTCTGGAGACGGCTCGTTAGCGTACTATTCTATGCATCACTCGCCGCTTGACGAGAAGTTGAAACATCATCTGGGTGAGTTGAGAAACCACGTTCCTCTGCATGATTTGATCAAACATTATTAAGTTGTCATACAATCAAGCAGCTCGTCCAATTCTATCATCTTCGAAGTGTGGCCGTTGCATCCACTCGTGCACCTTGCCATGATCCCGCCCGACGACTGCATCGAAGCCACCACCGCCCTCTGTACTGACTATATGTCTGCTCATAGCATCTACACTCAACTGGCCCTTCAGCTGGCTTTGCGACTGGGAGAACAAGGTATCCCTCGGGGATCGTACTTCGACATAGCTCGATTGCAGGGATCGGCTGATGCTAATAGGATTGTGCACTACCCTTGGTCCTCTTTGAGAGGTATTCAGTCTCGACAATTTGACTTCGTCGCTGTAACCAGCTTTTCGTGAGTTGTTTCGAGATGCGCGCTCCGTGGTATAGCGAGTGAACAGGATACTGAAGGCGGGGAGACAGGCGCAGATAATACCGATCCCTATTTCTGCGACGCTGTAGCGTGATGTATCAGCATAAAATGATCTCTGAGATTCTGGGGCAAGAATCGTACCCAAGCAGGTTGAAGCGTACAAAAGATACTGTCTCGTCCGCGAAACTGTTTGGTTGAAAGACGAGTATTAAGCGAATGATGCTTGCTGCAGTTGCAATTCCTCCTGCTCCGAGTAGGATTGATATTCGGAGCTTTTTCTTGAATGGAACCTGCAAGGACCATACTCTTAGCATTGTTAGTTGTGAGTCACCCAATCAGTTGAACTAACAATTGTACACCTACAGAGGAATGGGTAAGAGCAAGATGACCAGGTCCGTGGTCGCGCTCATAATTGTGTCTGTCCAAAAGAGCTCGGTTTGATTTACACATTCGGCGTGTATGTCAGGATTCCACAGTCCTTCGATTGGCGTGCACACCTTGATCTTGATGATCATCACGGGGAAATAATATAGGAACATGAGGCCGATGAAGACGTGGATGAAAATTACGGACTTTCTGAACGGAGAAAATACCCGCGCGAAGATGAGAAGCAGTGTTGTTTTGGTGAACCATGCGGTCGGGCCGTAAACGATGGTGTCTGCGTAAAGAGCCTGAGTGGACATGGTTAGAGGCGATGAAGCTGCAAAGTCCGCGATTTGACTTACTTGCTGGAAGCCCACCATATTATCCTTTGTAATTTCATACTGATGATTACCACCCCCATGGCGGCCCACTGCATATACTTAGCATCAAACGATACACATATAGGAGGGTTGACCAACTGAAAAGCCCCGTCAAGAAGTATCCAGTGGCTAGTAGCTAGGTGTAACGCTTAGCTCACAGTCTTTCGTCGCCGGCGGACGTCTTACCCAAGCTATTATACAGAAATCTAGAGGCATCATCAGCAATTTGTTCTCACATCAGAGGACCGTGAAGAAATTACAATCTTCCAAGACAAGCGTCTTCAAAATGTGCAGCTTGATGGCGATCCTTCCAACCACGAAGGGGACCATCATCGCGATCCCTAGTATGCCCGACACTAGATTGATAGTATTCAACACGTCCACTGGGTGCTCGAAGTCTGGTATAACACCATCTGGAGGCGGAGCCGCTCCTTGTAGAAGATCGGACATCGTGAGTCGAGCAGTGGTAGCGGCTCTTTCGTGGACAATCAGATATCAGCATCGCATTGCCGGGTGGTGGACACATATAGTTTGCTGGACGCTCCAGTTGATATAAACATCAGATTGCAAGCTGCTACCGAAACAAGAGGCCCACATACCGTGCGGCAGACAAAGTATAAATCTTTGGGCGAACCGACTCCTATCAGAGTTTGGTGTCTCAAGAACATCATGGCATTACTCGGCACCATGCAACAAATACCTCCATTTTGAGTTCAAGGTAGAATCAGGCTAGAAGGCGTAGAAGAAGCATATACCAGGTGATTGGTGGCTTACTCGTCGAAGAGTAGTGTACGTAAGCATTGAGGCGAAAGATCTTTGAACGATGCGTTTACTTAGAGGTCGGTATTCTCTTCCCTAAGAACCGCTGGTCAGTCAAGAATTCAGTCTGAGAATTCAAAGATACAGCTACAAACAAGAACAGAAACATCTGGTGCTGTGAAGAATTGAAACATTGATTGTCGTAGCACATATCCACGTGATTGGGTCGTGTCCACCATCGTTCATGAGCTGTTCGTAGGAAGATGAGTCCTGAGTCAGAGGTAGTCCGTGGGAATTGACACTTGGGGAAAGTTCAAGCTTATTTTGGGTCCATGTTGAGATCTGAGCTCTACTTGAGCTCCCCCATTTCTGATATCTGAAGTTCTTCAGAAATTCGATAGGATCAGCTTCACAACTTGTCGACAGACAACACGAATGAATACTAGTCTCTCGTAATACTTCCTCTTCGTATTCATTGTACCCCCTAGAAAGATAGCTTATTGGAGCTTTTACGAGGTTCTCGAAAGCTAAAACTGATGCGAAACAAACCTCTACAACCCCTAAACTTAAACTTTAGGAAGTCTTCAGCGATTGTTTGGAAGCAGTGGAAGTATCCGTGTCGACCTTACTTGTTACCCGCCAAAGCCGCGAGCGTGAATACAATATTTGAACCTCCCCAGAGGTCTCCTTTGCGATGATTGTCGGGGAGAAAACTCAATATCCGATCCCTCCATCGTGATCAAGATGAAGTCCGACCGCAGGCCCAAACTCTGATAACATCTCGGGCCATGATTGGGGGGTTCAAGAAGGTTTTCCCGGCTTCAAACTTGCAAGCGAAAGCTTAGAGAATCATGTGATTTTTCACGACTTCGTAATCGCCCTCGAACGCATCGAGAATTGATTGATAATATTGGTCTTGGGGAAAAGCTTGTCACTCGGAAAGGATCAAATAGTTCGGAACATGGCACCCAACCTCGCCGCTTGGGGAGTGATTGCAATTCAGGGAAGAAGATGCCACGATCACATCATGATCCCGCCTCGAAACTCGTTGCGAGTTTGTG
Source organism: Phialocephala subalpina (assembly GCA_900073065.1). Taxonomy (NCBI): domain Eukaryota; kingdom Fungi; phylum Ascomycota; class Leotiomycetes; order Helotiales; family Mollisiaceae; genus Phialocephala; species Phialocephala subalpina. The sequence goes on from FJOG01000003.1 coordinate 729,168, forward strand.
AGAATGAGGCCCCTATTGCAACTAGTTTTCTAGATTGCGCTCAAAGGCTTCCTCCCATAGACAACATTCCAGATAGAGCACGTCTGCAGCACTACAAACAAGCAACCATAAGAAGACCTACACTGGAAGATAAGCATAAACCTGATTTCTCTCCAGCTCCTCCTTAACACTTTGCAGGAACGCCTTCGCAACCTCAACCTCCCGCCCCAAAGCACCCATAACTTTCAAACCAATAGACCCCAGGCCTACCTGGAGATTAGTACCTTAATACCTGCCAACCTGTTTGAAGTACTCTCCCTTCGCCCAAGGACTAGTGAGGACATGAAATTGTTTCTCCACCACATCCTCGAAGCCGATATCCTCCATCCAGCGTTTGTAGTGCTGTGCATTGGTCCACCGACGTCCGAACTTCTCCCCGCCTGCTACGACGATCTCGCTCCATCTGTATAAAGCGGAGTTGGTGGGAGGGTCGCCGATGTACTTGAGTGGAAGGTGCCGTCGTGCATCTCGAGGTAGCCTCCGGGAGCTAGTGCCTTGAAGGCGTGTCGGAGTACGATTTTGGGATCTTTGAAGCAGGGAAGAAGAGCTTGGCCGTGGATCATGTCGAACTTGTTGGGGAAAGTCCACTCATCTTCTGCATCAGCTACCTGGAAACGGCAACTCGGTGGTACACTTTGTGGTCAGCAAAAGGTCGTGAGTATTCTGGCAAATGCATACTCAATTGGTTGGATCGCGCTGAGATCTGTTCCCAAAGCTTGGGCAGCGGTGTACTCGTTTGCTAAGAATAATTATCAGGACGTTATCAAAATCCGAAGAGGTTTACCATACCGAACTCGGTAGCCTATATTCCTGAACCTGATGGCATTAGCTCATCGTCCAACACTGGTCCATAAGCGAGTGACAGACCAGTCCCAACATCTAGCACATGAGCATCGAGGCTAAAGGTGCAAAATGGAGATGCCTAGCAAACGTGATCTGCAATTCTTTGTGCTGGAAGTCTGCAAGTCGTCAGCTCCAGAATAACCATCAAGTGTTGATAAGTGCTGATGAGTGTTGGTCACTTGTTACCTACCCAGTCTTTCTTGCTCTTGCTGCTTCTTGTCAATCTTTTTCTCGCAAATGCGAATTGTTTGAACAGACCTCGTCATTTGGTAATGGATACTCCATTAAGTCAGACAACATCCCTAAATTGCTTCAATCTACTCACTTCCCTTCTTAAATTCATGACACGGCCTCCCGGTCTTTTCAACGTCCGTTCCACTCGTCATGCGAGACTTGAACGCTGATACCACGTTAATCCCAGATTGGCTGATAGAGAGTACCTCTTCATTCTAAAGGTTTAAGTAAACTGGTATGATCAAAGTTGGAGGTGGTGTTTGGCACGTATGTATCGGGTTCCTCATCGATCTCAGGCAGTTGGGGAGAGCTGCCATTTCCCCAACGTACGGACCCAGGTTTGGCGATAATTTCTTGAGACTCGCCGTCAACCTTTGAGCTTTCTTTCGGTTTCTCGTTTCTGGCCATGATCTGTGCTAATATGTATTTAAGAACCCGTCCAAGATAGATGAAGAATGAGAGAAGGGAGGCCAGAAATGGCACGTTTCACCACGGGAAGGTGCATCGGGTCATCCAGAAATAACGAGAACAAGTTATTGAGAGCACGAATGATACAAATCGTCTGCAATCCTATCATTTTCATTTACCTGCAGGAGGGTAGTATCTCGTCGGAGTAGCGTCCTAAAATGGACGTTCGTGACCATGCCTTGCATCTGGCACTCCACTTTGAACTGCCGTGCGACCGAATGATGAGAAAAACGACGTGATCTGCGGTATTGATATTCTTTCCCCAAGTCATGAAGACGGAGATGAAAGAATGTACTGTACAGAAAAGTGTTAACAATGTTTGATACGCGGCCGCACTTGAAGGTCAGCGTTCCGGTCGCAGAATTTCAGGGGCTAAGCGAGCCCCTGAAGCACCCGAGAGCCAGGTTGACACGACAAGAACAACAAATTCAATGCAAAGTGCTTGTAAAAACAGCAACACACGCCAAATTGGAGAAACAAGAAGTTGAATAAAGGATTATCAATACCGAGACCGAAACTTAACTTTACACTTCAAAAGTTTGTAAGGTTCCCTCATAACTTCGCCTTCTCCCTCTCTTCCCTCCTCTTCCTATCCTTCTCTTTCTGCTCCTCCGTCGTCCACCTTCCAATATCTCTATTTACCATGATCCAAGTTCCCTCACTCGTGGCAAGGATATTGCCATCTTTATCTTCGAAACTACCTTTCAATGACAATTTCTTGCCTTCTTTTTTGATGACTTGACCTCGGGCGAGGACGACGCTGGGTGTGTAGAGGGGTCGTTTGAAATCTACTTTTAGGGAAGCAGTAAATGCTCCTTGTGCTGTTGAATTGTTAGTACGATTGTTGAGAATAGAAGAGGGGAGTGGAGCGACAGAAAGGGAGCAAGTGGGGAACAAACCAGCCTGTAAATTCGCCGCAGTCCCCATAACCTCATCAAGCACCACTCCATAAAATCCTCCATGCGCTGTCTTCGCATACCCATTAACCCCACTCCCCACATCAAGCAACGCACAAATCTCCAAAAATGGATTCTTCTTATCCTCTCCTCTTTCCTCCATTCCTTTCTCTCCTCCAGGCTGTGGCTTGTAGTTGAAGAATGTGACGCAGGCGTTGACGGTTGAGGGGGTGTTGAATGTTTCGCGCACCATGGCGGATTCGGTACTGGCGAGGGGTGTGCGGTCTGGGACGATGATTTGGAGGACGGATTTTTGGGAGAGGTGGGTGTGGCACCCTGTGTCTTGGATTTAGTTCGTTGCTATTGTATGTTCCAGAGTAGATGCATGTCACCAGAATAAGTCTGGAGCAGCCACTATTGAGACAAGACGAAAGAGATATCTCGAGAAATTGATACGTACAAGGAATAGAGTGGAAGTGTGCTATGGGGTCGGCCACGGGTCGACTGAACTGGGATTTTGGATTCGACGACATGGTAGACGATGAAGAAAGAAAAGTGATAGTGTAGTTGAGAACTGCCTTGAGTGTTCGAAGTGATTCAGAGTATCTGGATACTTTAGTTTTCGAAATGAAATCCGGGGTATGAAAGGGGATAAACGAGATGCAATTCTGGGGATGGTAGAAAAAGAGAAATGTATGTTCGCCAGAACCGTCGTTTCAATCAACGCAGCGCAGAACTCCAAAAGCACAAGCTACCTCGGAAGTAAAGAACTTTGCCTCTCAGTTCCTTGCTCATGTTGCGTCCAAGCAAGAGCTGACTTCAAGCCTCTGAACTCATATCACAGAACACTCCCACTTACACACCCAACGCAGACGCACCTAGTGGGCCTTTCCCATTCGATCCATTCTGCTAGAGACCCTGATCAACCAATCTAACAGCTTACCATCAAGACCCGGAGCATCGCTCGCGTTATACTAATCCAGCCATCAAAACACCTTCCGTATTCACATAGATGCTGGTTCACTCGATATCCGGCTCTAAGTAAATGCAAGATGACGGAAAGAGCAGCGAAAAGTGGATGAAGCTGAAGCAGCGGGATGTAAGAGATCGGAGCGCGGCTTGCTAGTTTTGACTTCTGTTAGTTGAAGATCTGGACTAGAACTAGGGGAGCTAGACCTAGCTCGAGTCCGTGTTGGCGAGAGTGGGGTACCACTCATTTATGGGGCTCTGCGAATGGCGGCGCTGGTATGGACTTTTTGTGGAAGGTTGGAGGAAAATATTTTGTGTGTGCATTGATCATTTTCTTATGCAAGGTGACTGCTATGGGATGGAAGGTCGGGGATTTGATGTATGCATGATGGTGATCTCAGAGAGCTCAGCTTGTAGCTTAGAGCTTGAAGCTTGGATGGAGAATTTGTTGAAGCTCATGGGAGCTTGGGGAAGTTGGAGATGAGCTTGAAAATGAACAGAAACTGAAAGAGTTGAAGAAGTTAAGAGACATATGTACATTTCTATTCTATGATTGTATACTTTTCAATCTGTTATCCCCCGATTACTTCGTCCATTAGACATTATACAGTTTCTAATTGGTACATGATGTTTGCAAACAATAACCTATGCGAGCTTAATAGCTCCAGCTGGCTGCTCAACGAGCAAGACGGGTCCAGCAACCACCGTATCCAAAGTTGGTGCTCCAGGTGTATCTGCGATGATGCCGACAATGAGACCCTTGTTCAAGTCGAACTCTGGAATCGTGGTTGTGTTGGTGGTGGTATCGAATGGCATGGAAATATTGACCAGCTCGTGGAAGAAGACAGCATAGTATTCACAGCTGGTGTTCCAAGCTGGTGGTGCAGTCGTGAAAACAAACTCGATAGGCGTGCCGGAAGTGAGCGATGAGTTGGTCTTGGGGTTGTATGTGAACTGAGGAAGCTTCTGGCTGGGGTATGGGTATTCAGGATTGGCTTGTGGGCAGCTTCCAGGAATGATGAACTGGTTGGTGCTCTCCAAGATCTCGTTCGCATACGGGAATGAAGTGTCAGCAGGTCCAGCAAATGGATTGACTCCCCAAATTCCCATCAATGCCCATGTGTTGTGTCGACTTTCAGTTTCGGCGATGGCTGTCAAAGCACCTCTAGTCGCTTCGGTTTCGGCTTGTTGAACAAGACCAGTGAGGAAAGCCATTGAGGCAATCTCAAGCAAGGTGAGAGTGATGATGAAAGCTTCAGCGGAATCGATGCCAAACGCATATTGGCAAGGACCTGGCTTCAAGGAGTTACTGGATATCTGGCTTTGGAAGATAGCTAGATGACCTGCTTCATTGTCTCGGATTTCTTGAATTCGGTCGTAGGTGTTGTTGTTGAGGCCCAGGGCGGTGAAGTCGGTCTGATTGAAGTTCTCCACACCTTGCTGGTAGAACGAGAAAATCGCCCATTCTGCAGAAAGGAGGTTTTGGAAGAGGAGGTCGTCAGGTGCAGCAGTGCCGTTCGTTGTCGCTGGGATTGGATCTGTCTCGTTCCCTGGGTATGGAGCAGCCTTTCCGCGGTAAGTGCTGTAGTAGTTGCTCAAACCCGGGACTGGATGTTGGCTGGCAGGAGCTGCATAGACGGTGGAAGTTGCTGCCAAAACGGCAAGAGCAGTGCTTAGAGAAAACATGGTGATTGAATTATGAGGAGCAAATGCGTGATGGAAAGACGAAAACTTCACTTCCTCAGTTGAATATAAAGAAAAGCGACAAGAAAATCTTCGGACATAACATGTGACGTAGATGGCAAAGAAGCTCGAGTTGGTAGCATAATAGATCAAGAACTTTCTCAATCAGCTCATATACTAGTAAAGATCGTTGTCGATCTGGTCCTGATGAAGAGGTTGGAGGATTTGAGGACCATGAAGCTTAACAAAGATAGTAGGGTTGCACTCCGGAATAGGAATGCAGGGTCTGATTAGATGGATGAGATCAAGGTATAATTGGTTGATCTCAAAGAGTCGGACCTGGTGGAAAGCTGCGATGGAAGTTCCCTGCGGTTTCCCCAACAAAAATTACCGTATCACGTGCAGACTCTGCCATTCTTCATTGGGCTAGGGCAGCGCCACCCCCAACGCCATGAATGTCCGTCGTCGACGACCTCTGCTGGCGTTGAACATAACATCCAATTATTCGAACGACGCACACACAACAAGGCTGCAGGAATATCCAACCACGACGTCGGCGACGTGGCACAGAAGATACGAAAGTACGGATTCCCGTCTTGGTCGCTCTGCTCGTCCTCTCTGGGACAGAGGGTTCCGCTTGGAGCCAGAATGATCGGCACTTGCAGATCTTGAAGATCTTATAGCCTCATTGGGCTGAACTCTATGAGCCGCACTGGGGCGGATGGGTCTGTGATACATCATCAAGCATATGCGGCTGACGTTGGGGTCCTCGAGCCGTCCATGACATACCGGACCTTTCTTGCTGCGGCATACGAATACACCATAAGCTGGAACCCACCAGGGTCTGTTATTGCTCGAACGGGAATCGGTTGGGTACTCACAAATAATCAAAATATTCAGAGTCGCATCGCATACGGCATGCTATCCTTGGAGATCCCTTCCTGACTTCCCGCTCGCAGCACTGCCCATCTCGTCGATCACCAGACAAGGATCTCGGCAGGATGCATCCTAGAAGAGCAAGCCTCAACCAGGAAATATTATGGGGCTCCATGCCGTATTTCCTCATTTGGCTACGATTGAGCTTCGCACATGATCTTCGATATGCATAAAGTTCTGCGTAGGGATGACGACAAACCTTCGATCTCAGCCGTGCTTGAGCCAGTTACCTCCAGTAATTCACGTGTTGAGGAAGCTTTTGGGTCTGTCAGACATTCGTTCTGCTTCTGAATGGTCAAGTCGCTCCACTTCACTGCCCCAGAGGTCACTCTCGTCTGCATCGAACGACTTGAAACGAGAAGTTCCACTGATCTTCTCGTCTTGCCGTCAACTCAAAAATGTTGCGGGATGCTACAAGTATATCAATATTCTCACCTGTCGTGCGTGTCCGTTCTCCTGAATAATTTTCATCACTAGAAATATCATCTGCCTGTTTCCTCAAATTAGCATTGCAGTTTTCTGTTTATCAACACTCTCTTTCTATCTCGAGTCTACACAATCAAATCATCATGCAGATCAAACGCCTCCCCCTTCTCGCTCTCCTCTTGAGCCAAACAGCAGCTCAAGATAACATCGAAAAGCGACAATGGCAATCAATCGTCGAGTCCGCAACCTCCGTCGCAGCAACAATCGGCAACGGCTTCAACTCCATTGGTCAATCTATCGCTTCATCCGCCAACTCCGTCGCCGCCACAGCTGCCGATTCAGCTACCTCTCGAGCAGCATCCATTGCATCCTCTGCAAACAGCGTTGCAGCTACAGCCGGCGACTCTGCGACATCAAGAGCTAGTCAAGTGGTGAGCAGCGCGTTGAGCGTTGCATCCACAGCCCAAGATTCAGCAACAAGGGAGGCGAGCTCAATCGTATCAAGCGCCCAAAGTGTCGCGAGCACAGCGGGTGGGAGTCAAAGGAGTAGTGCGTTGAGTGTCGCGAGCAGTGCTGTGTCGTCTGCGAACTCGGTGGCGGGTGCTGCCCAGAGCACTGCCTCGAGCGTAGCTAGCAATGCGCAGAGCAGTGCAACGTCTGCGGCGAGTGGTGCTGCGAGCACTGGGAATATTGGATCGAGTGAGATGAGAAAATCGGGGATGGGTGTGCTGGCCGGTGCTTTGGTTGCTGTGATGGGTATGTTGTGATAATGCTGTCATGTTGTTTGGTTGCGATAGATGGTTGATATGGAAAAATGGGTTTAGATAGTTCCCGGCTTGGATATAATGACCATTAATGGATATGATGGTTTTTGGTTGCTCTTATTTGTCTTGGTTCTCGGAGTTGACAGGTAGCCTGTCATCGGGCATTACAACCCGACTCATAACCGCGACTCAGCGCCGAAGGCAGTGTCGGAGTCCGACAACTATTTGAAGTTAGGACTACTACAATCTGTTTTTACGTTGATTTGAGAAGAAATTTGAAGTTTGTGGTCACGTGTACTTTCTCCACGGTCTTCGGCGAATATAGTTGCCAGTCACGTGTATTTTCTCCGCGGTCTTTAGCGGATATACTCGCTATGTTCATAAGCTTGCACCGGGACCGAGCGTAAGGTTGTGCTTTTTGCTTGCAATTTGACCACTCGGGGTGCCATTCACCCGCAAATTGAAATAGCCTTACATTCGGTCTCGGTGCAACCTTATGAACATGTCGAGTAGCTGCCAGTCGCTGCTGGATCTTTAACCCCTATTTCCGTCTACCTACCACTTCAACCTACATTCCACTTCATCGGGAGAAATATATATACTTCCCGCTTGGCGATTCTTGCGGCTTGCAAAGATACAATCACACTCTATCAACACCTTCAAAGCATCATACCAATTCCCGTTGATTATCCACAACAAAAATGGCAGCTCCACTACCAACTTCCCTCTCCTCCCTCAGTCCCCGCGAAGCCATAACGGACGCCCTCCACCGCGCAATTTCCGGCTTCGACCACAACAACGTCCCCCTCTTCAACTCAGCTTTCATCTCCTCCGAGACCGATGTCACTTTCGACTTGTCTGGGAGGCCCTTCAACGGTCTTGAGAGCGTTCGAAAAGGATTACTAGATTTCATAGGGCCAATGGATACTACGCATATGATTTCAAATGTTAGAGTTGAGGTTAAAGATGGAGCTGATACCGCTAAAGTTAACTGCTATGCTTTGGCGCAGCATGCTTTGCCTGGTCAAGGGACAGATACTGGTGGGAAGAAGTGAGTCGTCTCCTACTTTTGATTTTCGGAATAATTATGGGGGAAGTAACTGACAGGTGAGCTGTAGGTTTTTGGCAGCGAGCGAGTACTGGGTTGATTTGGTGAAGGAGGAGAAGGATGGGTTGTGGAAGATTAAGAACTGGATTATAAAGTTTATTTGGACGCAGGGAGATGCAAGTGTCATGCAGAGGCCTGGCTGAGCGTACTAGATACTGCTTCTTGCACCTGGATAGGGGTTGAGTAGGAGTATGAGGATGAGGAAAGCTTTCTTTTACCTTCTAGGGTGTTGGGGGACTGCATATGTCTAGAATATGTCTCAATCCTGAAGTTCGGGGACTATTGTTTACTTCTCCCCTTTCGCTATTGCATATTTACCTACTCATTCAATACTGATTATGTCAGAGCCATCTTTGGGTTGTTTCGCTGTTTGATCTGTATGAATTGGCCGTTTCTGGTTCTCGGGTACTTCAGGGGCTAAGCGAGCCCCGACAGTTCTGCGACCGGGACGCTGAATCCCTCAGGTGGAGCGGCATATGAGAGTTGATCAAGTTGTCCGAGACATCGCTCTATCTTATAGACCTTGCGAATCGTTTCTTTCTCGTCGCATATTAATCGATGTTTAATACGATAGCAGGATTGATATGTCATTGTACGGCGAGCGGCAGACTCCGTACATACCCTACTGACAGTCTCGTTTCAATGTTATCGGTTTTGTCACATGGCTTTTTTAGATGAACGTGAGATGCAAACAAAATGTATCGTGACCCCTAAGGGTACGCCGGAGAGCGAAGCGTCTGCAGATAGTGTTTGGCCGTCTGGTCCGGCGGGCAGCCAAGATATACGCTGTACCTGTCGGCGATCAGGTCGAGAGTATCGATAGGCTCAGGCTCGCTCCTTCTGATGATTGTCCATGGCATCATATTTCAGATGGAACTTGTTCTTGGGAATTGAGATAAAGCCGATTTACACCCGGAGACATGCTAAGCATGTTGTTGCAATTCAGTGCTTCCTCAATTCGTCACCAATTTGCAGATGAGGTAAATCTTCCCTTTACTATTCGCTCGCTTAATTCAGGGGACCCTACGCAGAACCTGTTGTACCTGACACTTTTCAAGATCTAAGACTTATCCGGCTACCAACTCATTGGGCCGAAATCGATCTGATACCGATCTGAATGCTTCTGACATGTTCGGTGTTGAACGACTGGGTCCCGAAACAATGAAGCCCCTGACTTCGGTCTCCCGAGTCCGATGCCGGCATTGATCGTGACGATCCCCCACTTACGCAGAACGCGCCAGAAATCTCTGAATACATTGTGTTCTGAAGAGAGCAAGACACTCACTCCTCTGACTGGACGAATCCGACAAAATATCCTCATACTGCATACTGCCCATCATGAGCCCCGTTCCACCCTCAGGCGTATGGTGCCCGGCCATCACGTTCTTCAACCACGACGACGACACTCTCGATCTCGTCGCTCAGAAACAATATGATGCATATTTATCAAAGTCCGGCCTCGCAGGACTGGTGATCGTATGTATCAACTGCTCGGAATCTGCTCCCTGAAACGTACAAAAACCTTAAACTGACACTGAGATTGTGGTAGCTTGGGACAAACGCCGAAGCTTTCCTGCTCACTCGAGAAGAGCGATATGCCATCATCGCAGCAGCTCGCGAAGCAGTAGGACCAACATTTCCAATTATGGCCGGCGTAGGAGCGCATTCAACAAAACAAGTTCTCGAGCTTGTTGCAGACGCCGTGAAAGCAGGTGCAAATTATCTCCTGATTCTCCCACCTGCTTATTTCGGAAAAGCAACTTCGCCCGCCGTCATCGAGAGGTTCTATGCCGATGTCTCGGCATTTTCACCTATCCCGATAATCCTCTACAATTTCCCAGGCGTCTGCAATGGCGTCGATATGGACTCCGAACTCATCACCAAGCTAGCAAAGAAGCACGAGAATATCGTGGGGGTCAAATTGACCTGTGCTTCTGTGGGCAAGATCACACGACTTACGGCTTCGCTTCCTGCTTCCGAGTTCGCCACTTTTGGAGGACAGTCTGATTTTCTTCTGGGCGGTTTGATTGTTGGCAGTACGGGTTGCATTGCTGCGTTTGCGAATGTGTTCCCTAAAAGTCTGTCTAAGATCTATTCGCTGTATAAAGAAGGAAAGGTGGATGAAGCCCTGAAGCTGCACAGGATTGCTGCGCTGGCTGAAAGTCCGTGCAAGGCTGGAATTGCAAGCACGAAGTATGCTGCATCTGTGTTTAGTGCGAAAGCGGCGGGAATCGAGGGCGCAGAGGAGAAATTGAAGCCTAGAACTCCTTATGGACCAGCTTCAGAAGATACGAAGGCTCATATCAGATCCGTCATGGCTGAGCTTGCCGCAATAGAGTCGTCGCTGTAGTTAGCAGAAGAACGAATGTAGAAACACAACATTGGCTTATTTTAGCTGTCAACCAGAATCAAAGACAAGCCATGAAACCCGAAAAATTCGAATGTGTGAGATTATAAGGTTGGGAATATTTACTTCAATGATATGTCTAGTTCCCTCCAAGCTTCCAGGCGCTCACCCCTGGAGGGTTGAGTGTGGGCGGTGAAGAATAGGATTTATTTGCGAATAACGATTGTAAGCATGACGCTCCAACTGCAAAATAGTTCTACGAGCTATTTTATTGCAATATATTTAAGTTGATTCCTGGCATAATAGCGACTGGGCATGACGCAAAGCCTTGAGCTGGGAAGTGCGGGGTCTTCTTCAGGGCGCCTTCGCTAAAGTTTAGCGAAGGGTTCAGTGGGTCAAGGGCCTCACTTCCAATTACCGGGTTTACCCTCATTGGGTTTCCAACCGTCGTAGAAAAGTGAGAGCGAGTATTTCACATGGTGCAGATGGGAAGGAAATTTCCATGTAATCAATCATTGTCATCTACCTAAATGTACAGTACCAAGCGTTTTCTGTTGTGCCTTCCTCCATTCCTGCACGACACCCTTGTACGAGTAGTCATGAATCGAATACCACTCGAATTCCCTTAAAGATGCTAGAGCATCTCCTTCCTCCTTTCACTCATTCCCAGATCAATCAGCAACAAATCTCAAACTATGAGTTACCGCATTATGATTTATCTCGTTATGCTATGCTCCAAATCCAAACAGATTCTATGTCTACCGAATACGTTCCAAAGCTGACTCGCAAGACACTATTTTTCGATTGATATCGAACATGCCTCACAGGGTCCAACGAAAATTAAAAGGTTTCCTAATTAGAACGAGAAGCTGGGATGGGATTGAATTGCTCTAAGGTGAAGACGGAAGTGAATCGAAGAACTGTGAAACTGATGTTGCACGGGAATGTGGCTGCGCTAAGGTTTGCTTTTCTTCTCCCCGCTCAAGGCAACAGCGATCTTGAATTTTCAACCACCAGAATCTCACCGCTCCCTCAACAACTCATCAAACAGAAACAATACGAGCAGCAAAAAGCTCGAAGACAGCCCAAGAAATCGAATGGGAACTTCGAAGCTGGCAAAGCAACAACTCACCTCCCAAGATCAACTTTGCAACGGCCAGCCATCTGACCCCAGGAAGTTTCTCTCCTCCATCGATTCACTCGCCTCTGACCTCTCCCCAGTATGCCTCAACCAACATCAGATTCGACCGCTGAAGCTCAAGTGTCCTCATCAAAGCCATCTCCAAACTCTCCCGCCTGGCTCAACATCCCCTGCTTCTCTGTCCCACGAGCCCGCGAGTTCTACGCGTCCGTCTTCGGCTGGTCCTTCTTCTCTCCTCCTGGCACTTCATCTGAGTCCTTTCATCCTTTCAAGATCACGGACTCTGTTGTTATGGGAGCTTTGATGAAATCCGACGATGCTGAAGGGGTTCGGGGGACTGAGAAAGGAAAAGAGGGAGGTATTGTGGTTTATCTGATGGTGGAAGATGTTAATGCTACATTGAAGCGGGTTGTGGAGAAGGGTGGAAAGGTTAAGCAAGGCAAGAGAGTTGAGGGGGAACATACAGAGTTAGGAAGTTTCTGGGATACTGAGGGGAATGTGGTGGGGATTTTGAAGTGGTTGTTTTGAGGTTGAACTGAGCGAGGAAAGGGAAAAGAAATCCGACGATGCTGAAGGGGTTCGGGGGACTGAGAAAGGAAAAGAGGGAGGTATTGTGGTTTATCTGATGGTGGAAGATGTTAATGCTACATTGAAGCGGGTTGTGGAGAAGGGTGGAAAGGTTAAGCAAGGCAAGAGAGTTGAGGGGGAACATACAGAGTTAGGAAGTTTCTGGGATACTGAGGGGAATGTGGTGGGGATTTTGAAGTGGTTGTTTTGAGGTTGAACTGAGCGAGGAAAGGGAAAACTTTGTCTGTACTTTCACACTGCACACATGCAACAGTATGGTAGCTCCCTATACTTGGCGGCAACCCACTAAATAATAGCCATCATGTCGCTAAGTTCAGGATCTTCAAGTGCCACCAACTTAGAGTCTTAGAGATCGATCACTAAGTGAAAGCCTGAAAAAGACCAGTGAGCAGTACAACCACTTCGAGTAGACTTGGCATTGCGATTTCCCCTTGCGAGTAGAAGGCAGCCTGTAGGTTGCTAACTTCGATTTATCCATGAACTTGGCGATGAAATTATCAAGCTCTACCGATACTTTCTTCCATCATCTTCAGCTACCGCTTCTCAATCTGTCTCTTCCTAGCCTGCCCATCGACGTCAATAGTTGTAGGTGACACTCCAAACATTGTAAGGAATCGGTGTCGAGTCAAAAGAAAGGGCTCCTCCAGGTTGTATGTTCAAGTACTCTCCATTCTCCTTTTGCAAGATGTACTGGCTGCTGCCGACATAAGTAATGTTGTAGACTTCAGCACCGGTCGTAGAAAGCGACAGGCTGGAATGCTGAGAAATGTACAAGCCATCGACAGCGCTACTGATGTTGAAAGTAGACCCTTCCACAGCCTGAGCGTGAAGGACCCAGCGTTGAGCAATGGAATCGTAAGGAGCGGCGACAGGGCTGGCTGTGAACTGCTTCTGGCTACTGTTGGGGTTAGAGAGAGCGTAACCATTTGATTCGAAGACGAGGTAGTGGCCCTCGGCGATGTAACCTCGGACACCGCGGTAGCCGTTTTCGTAGATGAGGGAGTTTCCTTCGGTCTGGTTGCCGTATGGGATGCCGGTCACGTATTCGGAGCCAGAACAGCTGCCAGTCCACTCGATGTCGCAGAAGCCAGAGTACATCCCGATGATTTCGCCAGCTGAGTTTGTGATGGGATAATCGGGTTGGGGAAGATCAGGGACAGTGTAATCGGGCTATTGAGTAGTAGTTAGAGGCTGATTGTATACCATTCGTGGACATGACCACTTACGTTGTCGAAATCAAAAGCGTTGACAAGATCAGACATGTGCTCTCGTCGCCAGTCGGACAATTGTTCAGTGGTAACATTGTTATATCCCTTGGCAATGAGGAATTGCTCTACAGATCCTGAATTAGTTGCTGAGCTTCAACCTCAACCTGAATCACTTACCAAGGAATTGGATTATCGAAGAGTGGTCGGCACGCTCTGTGAAGACTTTGCCACCACGTGTGAACGGGGAGACAATGAACAGAGGGACGCGGATACCTGAACAAGATATCAGCAATTATCATACGATTCCACCGGCCTTGGAAGTTGTGACTTACCAGGACCAGAGAATGTGTAACCCAGCTCTCCATACGGGTCCTCAAACCATTCCCCAGCTGTTCCTTCAGGAGAGATCAAAGGATACACGGCATCACCCCAGCCACCAGCCTCTGTCAAAATTGTTAGCTTTCATAAAATGCACTCAGGTACAAAGACTTGGGGGCCACGACTTGCCATCATAATTGATCAAAACGATGGTCTCCTGGTAGTTTTCTCCGTGAATAGCAGCATCGACAACCTGATTGATAAACCATGAAGCGTCTTTTGGCGTGTTTGGTGGATGTTCCTGCAAAGCACCAGGAGGGAACACCCAACTAACAGTAGGAAGTGTTCCATTCGCAGCTTTCGCCTTAAAAGAATCTAAAGCGTTCTCGCCATCAAATGCTAAGCCTCGCTTATACAAGCTAGAGTTCGTGGCTGCTTCTTGGAACGCGGCGAAGTAGAAGAGGCCGCTGTTGGTAGCCCAATTGTACGAGTTTTGGAATGACCGCCAGTCGACACCAGCTTCATCTAGATATTGGGCGTATGCAGGCCATTCGAGTGGAAGGCAATCCACGTTGGTGGCCACGCATCCTGACTTCTTAGCATTCGTTGGAATAACGATTAGTGTCGGCTTTTACCGTTTGCTTGATTGTCATCGAGAATGACACCGCCAGATCCAAGCGCCTGCTTGCCTCCGGGGACGTTGATGGTGCCAGACTGCCAGAACCATCTGTTTGGATCCGTGTTGGAAGTGATGGCTGCCTAGCAAAATATTAGCCACTTAGTAATACACATTCGAAGCTAAATTACAGACATGATACGCGTCTCCGACAGTGTAGGCGTCGGCAAGAGCAAAATGATACGGGATGTCTTGTCGCTTAAAATATCCCCAGGCTTGAGGGGTGTCAATTTGTGCCCACGCATTCATAAGACCACCATTCATAGCTTGCTGGGTAGGGATCCCTATTTGTCAAGATTTTGGAGTTAGTTTACTGTTCTTAGAAAGTTTTGGGGGGTGCAGATGCAAGTCTTAGAACCGCGTTTGGAGCACAGTCGGAGTGCATATGGAATAACGCACTCCTAAGACAGCACGAAAGAGGGAATAATTCTGTGATAAATTAACACTCACAGTTATTGGCACCCGCACAGAGACACATGCTCTTGTTGAAATTTTCCTCTCCACCTTTGTAATTCAACCAGTAAGGAAGAAGCCAATCAGCGTCATCAGTCACGCCAGTCAGATTCCTAAGTATCTTGTTAGATGTATTTATCGGGATGCATGTCACACTTACTGGTACCAGACAGAACGTCCATCAGGATTAATTTGAACATTAGGGTCTGCAAACCCCCGAACACCGGCCAATGTACCAAAATACTAGAATGGTCAGATCGTGGAGCTTAGTATAGATCATATGCTTTGCTAAATGACACTCACATGCTGGAAAGAACGATTCTCCATCATGAGCATAACTACATGCTTGACATCTCCAAGACCGACAGCATTGGCAGTGCTCGCAAGCGCCAGCAATGATGCAACGTATTTAGACATTCTTGCTAGTAAACTATGAGTTCAAGAGGAACTTCCAACGTTTCAGATGGAAGCAGCGACAATGTAGCTCACTGTAACTTTCGTAGTCTCGGCGATCGTCTATTCATCTATGTACCAACTCAGAGGAACCCAATAGAGGCAGCTGCTCGTTAATCGCTACAGGACGCTGCATATGTGGTACTATAACTCGACTGCAAGCAAGATTCGCTGCAAGAATATACGTGGGCATTGAGTAGATCCTCCACGTGCTCTCATGATTGAGCCGCAGACACGATATTTTGTAAAGCTTCGAGAAGAGAATAGGTGTCATGGGTATGTGTTCTATGCATGCTGCACGCTGCACCTTGCATCTTGCATGCAGTCTATTGAATTTCGTCCGCTCGCACCTCCATATCGCATTCAGGTCAAGATTGAAGCTCCTGAGATTCAATCACAACATGGGTCAATAACAGTCCCCTTGCCCAAACTACTAATGAACTGCCCCTTATTGGTACAATTCGTCATATCTCAGAAAGCTCTGCTATCTCCTTTGGAGGGATTCCCCTACAAAATCTATATTGCCATACGAGTTTATCATAGAGTCTCTCGCACGGCTGTAACATGTGTGATAGCTGCCGAAGATGATTTGCTGTGCTGTGTGAAGAGGGGTCATGAGGACAGAGGCGGGGTCATCCGAATTTCAAGGGAGCGAAGTGCCAGTCAAGCTCATAGGCCTCTTAAGCGAAGAATTCAGGGGGGTGCCGAGGTACCCGAAGGCCAATTACACTAGAAAAGACAAGCTTTCAGCTGGGGATTTACGAGTGGAGAGGAGGGTCTCATGCTAGTGGTCCATCTAGGGGACGCTGTGCCTTACAGAACATTATATCGCATCATCGCCAATGCCTATTCTTGCGAAATAATCAGCCTTCATCGGAGTATTTGACGCCATTCAGGCACGTGTGCCGAGGACTGGCAATGTTGCGGCATCCTGCAGGATTCAGGAACGTTACTTCCGTATGAATTTTTGAAGTATCTTTCTAGAAGGTGGTAGGAAGCTCAAAGGAAGCGCAAAAGAGCTCAAAGGTGGGATGATCGTCATGGGATGCGAGGAGCGAATCGGCACATGTTGAGATCCAGGCACTTTACTGGCTGGCGGAACAAGGTTGGCCACGTATAATTGAAAGAGGTTGAAAGCTGTTTTGCATCTTAGATAGGCTAAATGGACACATGTGAGGTGAGAGATGCAGCACACCTTACTCGTCAAGCTGCCTCTTGAGCGTATCACCGCCCTCAGAAACAGCATCTTGAAGTTGTTTGCAACACCTAGCACACATGTGAGGCCATGTGATACCTACCTTTCAATGCTTGGTAAGGTATGCGCCTGTTAGGAGCACAGCCCGAAAGTTCGGAGGAAGACAGGGCTCAGGGGTTCGCCTGCTTGCTGTTGCATGGACAGCACTTGAACTATTGGAAGACTTCTGACTCTTCCCTAAAGTGAACTTGAAAACTTCGATTTCTGGTAGCCCTCTTTTGTTTTCTCGTACCTATGGCCTCACTGCGATGTTGGCAGCAGACGGATTCATATCATTGCTCGGTCGCGATAACGAGGAGGCAACCAAGCGCTGGAAACAAGAGTCAGAAGATATTGAACTTCGCAAACACAACAGAAGCCGGATCTTCTTCTGGACTTTCGGATTGGCTATTTTCTTTGTGCCACTTGCAATTTTCTTCATATTATACCTACAATGGCATTCTTCTTTTCGAGTGTCAGGATCGAACCTAAGGACGCCTCCTGGGTCCGTGACGACAGCAGAATCTACGAGAGATCTCAAGGTTTTACTCCATCCAGAAGACCATGTATCGCGTGACCCCGGTACCAGACACTTCTCATGGAATATCACGAAAGCAAGGATAGCTCCCAACGGTGTTCAGAAGGAGGTTTTTCTTATAAATGGTACGACAAACAGCCTTTGCACTCTGCGACTCGGAGAACAGAGTACATCCTGATATTAGCAGGTCGGTTTCCTGGTCCCACGGTTGAGGCTCGGCGTGGCGATACCCTCGAGATCGAGGTCTTCAACTTCGCTGAGGAAGAGGTGTCACTCCACTGGCATGGGCTGCATATGAGAGGTATGAACTTTCACGATGTTGCTTCTCATGAATGGCGGGCTGACCTACATTCAAAGGAGCAAACCATATGGATGGACCAGTTGGGATCACTCAGTGTGCCATCAAGCAAGGAGGAAATTTTACTTACCGAGTCCCAATTGGTGACCAAGCTGGAACTTTCTGTAAGTCAAGGATGATAATTCTTTACAAACATACATTGACCAGTTACAGGTATCACGCACATTCAGAAGTGCAGAGAGCAGATGGATTATATGGAGGCTTGGTAGTCCATAGCCCAGGCATGTCTCTCGACAAGAACACGTACCAATACGACAAAGAGCTGTTGTTCATGATTGGCGATTGGTATCATTGGCCTGCCGCAAAGGTTCTGGCTAATTTCATGGACCGCACAAGCATGGGTAATGAGGTTTGTCCCTAGGCATTTCTATATTGAATTTTGAGCTGACTTTTGCTAGCCATGTCCAGATTCGCTCCTCATAAATGGTCTCGGATACTTTGAATGCTCGATGGCTACCCATGGTGCTCCAGTTGACTGCCACGGCATAAAAAAGCCGTGGCTCCAACTGGACAAACATTATCGTTATAGAGTTCGTCTAGTGAATGTTGGGTATGTTCTTTAATCCAAAGGCATACCAATGAACGTCTAATTGCCCTCTAGCTCCCTGACTGGGATTTCATTCACGATACCGGACTCGGAAATGAAAGTCATTCGAGTGGACGGTGGCCAACCAGTCATAGGGAACTCACATCCTATCAACATCAACTCGATCGGAGTTCTTTACCCCGCAGAGAGGGTGGACTTCGTGTTGGCGTGGCCCCAAAAGTTCCGTGACACAGATACTGAGATAACCATTGAACTGGATAACGAGTAAGTGCTTTTGTCAGAAGGCCAGAACTTGAATCTGACCACTTTAGGTACCTGGGATTACGGCCCAACTTTGCCCTTACACCTACCCAGTCTTTCCTTCTCGCCGCAGAATCTGCCACTCGTCATCCTCTAGACAACGAAACAGACGTAGTCCGATTCAACCTCCAAGACTTAAAGGGACCACCACTCACCAAACCACTGCCGAATGCCAAGAAGACCTTTATGATCTACACTGCCATCGAGATCCTAAACCACCTTGGCAGCCGCCCTCACGGCTTCATCAACCATACGACTTGGGAATCTCAAAGCTTGCCACTAATTTCCCTAGACCGGGAAATTTGGAACAGTCATCAACTTGTCCCTTGGACTGGTCCTGAGCCTGTATGGATTGAGCTGACGATTAACAACATCGATAATTCCGGTCATCCATTTCATCTCGTAAGTCCTTTCCTCTCCCCCCCCCCCCCCTTTTTTTTTCCCCCATTTCAAAAGATCCCAGAATGACCTAGACATCTTAATAGCATGGCTTGGACTTCTACGTAATCGCTTCATACGGAGGGAAAGGTGGCTGGGACTACTACAATCCATTCGAGCCAACAAAACCGCCCCGTGGCGGTCCCTTCAACCTCGTGAATCCGGTTCGAAAAGACACTTTCTATGTGCCTCCATGGGGGTATGTGGTGATTAGGTTTCTGGCTGATAATGAAGGGATTTGGACGTTGCATTGTCATATCTTGTGGCATGCAGGGAGTGGGATGGCTATGGCTTTTCAGGTGCTTGGGGATGAACAAAAGGGCTTCAGTGATAACGTAAATGGGTTAAGTGCTAAGGATTCCTGTACGAACTAGTTTGAGAAAGTCGTTTGTATCGTTAACAACTAGAGCCACGACCTGGGAAAGAGCTCTCAGGCATCTATCCTCCTCCCAGACTTCTACGCCAGTCTATGAATTCATGATTTCTTGCACACCATCAACCACGTCCTCAATAACATCCTCAACATTCCCCTGAACATTGACCTTCAACACAATTTCTTCATCCAAAGTCGGGCCAGCAGCCTTCTGCGCAGCACCAAAAGAGCCTAGCGACGCAAAACTCGTCATGGTCCTCGGATCCAAGGGTTTCAACACAGGCTCGCTATCCTCGCACAATGGGACAAAAATGACGCCAATCCCGTATTCACCAACAGCCTTCCTGATATAATCCTTATGCCACTTCTCCAAATTGGGATGAGTGACAATCATCAAGGCGGGGTTCGACTTACGCAGCTTCTCGTCCTCGGAGGGAGTAAACGCGACCGGCTTATTGATGTACTTCGTCGTTGGCGCACCGGAGGACATGAAGCTGCTCGCGATGCTCGATGTTGAGGTCATCCCCTCTGACGATGAAGATGTGACAGAACTGGTAGAACCTCGCCTACTTGTCGAGGTGGACGATGCTCCACCGAAGCCAGAGAAGCCTTCGGTAGCTGGCCGAGACTCTTCTGGGAACAAAAGGCCGGTTCGCGTCATTTTGGAGAGCCACATGCGCTGGTACTGCGCTTCATTGGCTCCAGAAGGAGCAATTTGTTCATCGTTATCAATCCCAGTAGGACGCCTCGCTGCTCCCACTTTGGCGGCTTTGGCGGAAGTCTCGTGCATGCTGTCGCCCTGGAAGAGTGGGCATGATAGGGCGTTTGAGACTGCTTTGGCAATCTGCACTTTGCCTGGTACTGTGGTTGAAGCTTCGATAAGAATTATGTATTTCGTTGGTTTCGCGTGTCCCTCAGAAGATGCGGGGTCTGGTTTGTCGGGGAGGCGGTGAAGCATCGCCTGGGGCGTTTGGGGACGGATTGGGTAGTCGGCCATTGTGAATTGGGTTAAGTTGTGGTTTTGTTTCGTGGTTTGTCGTGGTCGAGATGAGAGAGGTACATACATGCGAGGGCGATGAAGTTGGGGTTCAGCAACTTCGATCAGCATGCATCACCGCGATGACTAATCTTGAATCCAGATTGGCGGCGCAGAGCTTCATGGCAGACTGTATTACTTTGCCAAATCTTATCCGTCATAAAAAGTCTTGCAACGTAAATTTTCGATAGAATCTAGGTCTTTCCCAGGCCCCCTCGGCCAGCTTCCATCCAGCCTTCCATTGCGCAGATATTTGCCCCTTTGCACTTCCATATTTCACCTTAGTCCTTCTTCAGACCTACCTCACTATTCCCTCATTTCGGCTCGACATTACCAACCTCAACTTCACTGCCATCCACCGAGATCTTCTCTCGTAACTTCCTCTCCTTCTCCCCCCTCCATTTAGCCCCCCAAACCCAAACCGCCCACCAGAGCAAACTCCCAACCGCATAGACAGCCGAGATAAGCATCCCCGTCCACCCCCTCCCAATACCATTCAGCAGCGGTTCAACCAACGCAACACCTCCAGCACTAAGAAGACAACGGATGAGATTCGCAGCTGCTGATGTTGAAGAAGGACTTTCGGGATGGCAGTCTACGAGGAGAACTTGGAGACATCTTGATCCTCTGAGTTACCATAATTTGGTTTGACTAGGGAGGAATGCACTTACTGCATAGACCCCGACATACTCAGTGCATTACAAAACAACAAAAACAGCGCCAGCGGTAACGGCGGATGCTGCATACGCATAACCCACCCGTAAGGCACAACACTCACACACCCCAAATACGCCAACGGCAATCCCACCTCCAGCCTCGCTCTCTCCACCGGAAAATTCTCCGTACTAGTCTGACGATTCTTCACAATCTGAACACCGAGTTTCTTCGCATGACGGCGAAAATTGAAATCGATGAGACGACCGACGATTTGGCGCGCGATGAGGATACCGGCTCCCATGGGGATGTAGCAAAGGCCGACTTGGATGCTATTGTAGTGGAATGTGGTTTCGAGTTGGGAGGGGAGGCCGGCGAGGAGGATGAAGTAGCCTGCGGACTGGAGGCCTGAGTAGAGGATTAGGCAGAATGCTTCTCTAGAGCGGGCGATATGCAGGGACTCGATGAGGCTGGGGCGGCGCTTGTTTGACAATGTCTTTGTGACAATAGGAACTTCCTTCTTCCCTCGACGTAGGAAAGAGATGAGGGGGACGTTCCATCGTTGAGGAGGGACGCCACCATTACCGACGATGTTGCGGCACGTCTCAGGGATGAAGAGAGCGATAGTGAGGATTATGACGACCGCATAAATGTCAAGAAACCAGAAGATTGCTCGCCAACCTTGGAAGTGAACCAGTAGACCTCCAATCAATGGACCTAAGGTAGGACCGAGATTCGAGCCAAGAGCAGCGATGCCGATATATTTACCGCGCTCCGATCGTGTTGAGACGTCCGATACGACGCCGTTTGATAAGGAGATGGTCCCGCTGCTTCCGCTGCTTTGTATCATTCTGAGAATCAACAATGCGACATAACTTGATTGGAGAGCGAGACCGGTATTGGCAGCAATGTAGATCTAAATAAATGCTATCGAGTTAGCATTGCTCCAGAACGTGGAATTGGCGATTGAGACAGTCGCTTCAGAGGCATCCGCTTTCAAGACATGCCTCAGGGTCTGATAGCTCGCAACACATCCAAAGTAGGAAATAGTACTTGGGTAAATGAGGGACTTACGACAAAGCATAGGAAATAGGCTGGTCTTCGCCCATATCTATCGGAAATACCACCAACAAACGTTGGAGCAAGGGCTTGGAAAATCTGTGAAGACCTTGTTATCAGTGCGATTTGCTTCTCATTAGAGCAAGGCACATACCATATAAGTTGTGATGGAAAGATTAATATTCTGCAGTGAAGTATTCAAAGCTTTTGCAAGGACGGTAAGTGCAGGATAATAGATGCTAGTAGAGACAGGCGATGCAAAAGCCGCCACGGATGCTACCCAAGCATAGAACACCCTTTCAAAACGGTTAAAGATGGTATAAGGGGGAGGTTCAACGGCCTATCCGCTTTCCTCCAAAGAGATAACACTCTCTTACTTTTCGGTAGAAGAAGCCATTGGGTTTTCTTTGGTCCTTGGTTGGCAATTCGTCTGCTGAAAGAGTCAATTGTTTCAAAGTTGAAGCGCTTGGAGGAATTGATTGCTTAATTAATTTCTCAACCGTTGAGGTCGAAAGGCTACACCGCAACTGTGCTCCGATTCAAGCTCCAGAAGCATGATCGCTTGAGAGATGTTAGCGTTACCTCTGGTCGGGCTTGCTTGCTTCGTGAAGTTGACTGGATGCGGGCCGTGCCGAACTTCCGGGACGTCAAAATAGTGTCAACATCGTGGTCAAATGAAAAGCAATGGTAATGTTCTCACGTGCTGCATTACTGGATGCCGCATTGCCGTTGCAAACAATAGAAATTTTGTGGCTTGCACATCTTGTGGGTGTGGCTGTTGGCCACCAACAGTAAGCTAGAACAAGCTGCAGGAATATCTTGTCATGTTGAGGCGTTTTCTGGTAAGCAAAACTGATAAGCGAAAAACAAGTAGGATCGCTGTTATCGCGGTAACGTAACCAATCTTTGCAAAATCCACACAATACTACCTCTTCTGCGCTTCTTCTATACCTCCTCGTTCCATCTGCCGGCATGATCTAGAAGGAGTACCAATGCACGGAGTAATTGTTCCGCTTTCGGGACCGAGTTCTTGAGCTATTTTTTGTGCTGCTTGGTCAGACCACCCAGAAGCTTCTCCTAGGAAGCTCAAAGATTGTTTTGAGTCTGAAAAATAATCAAACAGTGCAGATCGTGTACTGGTCTTCGCCATCAAAGGCGGTATACTCCGAATCTGAAAGCTCTGTTTGTCTTAGATGTGGATGTAGATCAAGCACATCCGAATCCGTCCCTCCAAACGCACCGGTACGCATGTATTGACCTTGAGATTGACCTGTCAAGCAAAGAACCAAGCCCGCGGTAAACGTTTGACTGCGCAAAATTGGCACGCAATATAAATCCTCTGCGATGGTTTGGAATTCGTTCGGAGAGTCGGCCCTAAAGAGCAGACACATGGAAGCAGAAGATTCGCCACTGGGGCTAGCTAGCTGGAGATTCTCCGTGAGAAAGGTTCGAGACGTGAGAAGCTTGCCCTTGAATATCCAGCCTTGAAGGTACAGGCTCGCATCTTGAACATGTCCGAAAGGATCTGTGCCTAGAAGGTCGGCATGGACATCCACAATCCTCGCGACGCTTTGCAGTTTCTTGAAGTTGATGCGACTAGACATGCGACCGGTAACCCACTCCATCCAAATTGGACCTTCGAGGGGTGCCCAACTCCAGGATGGCGCGACGTACCTTCCGTATCGCCTGTGGGCAAATTCAGGACCGAGGTAGTAGCGATTTGTCATTTGCACTGGGGCTCGGATTCACAGCAGTTGGTACTCCAGGTCGATGCGCCAAAGCCCTGCGAGATACTGACTGCCGTCAAAATGGCGTTGAAGTCTTCTAGCGAGTCCTGAAATCGCTGGAAGCTTGTCCTCAGTAACGGTCAACTTCCCAGCACTGTAGTGTTCAACATAGGCTGTCCATGCAGCTCTCGCTTCTCTTGTTGGAGATGCAAGTTGTGATGTGGACGATAGTATTTTGCGTGGAACGGGAGAAACATGTGCATGGAATGCAAGGTTTACTCGCGGAAGAGTTTCTGATGCTCGGAACTGTTGACATTCCCAGGGGATCTGGTCGTTGGCGAAGTAGAGAGTAGGTCGGGATAAGCAGCCTTCTTTGGAAACCCAGCCTCTGGTGTACAAAGGCGAGTTGGTTATATGATTCCACCTGTCCGTGTCGAAGCAAAGAAGTTCCCGGTCAGGCTGTCGCAAGGACATTTGGCTAACCTCGTTATCCAGCGAGGAGTTGCCAGCGTCGTTCGTCTCCGTTTGGCAGTGATCATTTGATTTCAGACGGGGGAAGGTTGAGCATCGACGTAGACCGGCACACGCCTGTTGCTGGTCAAGAAGTTCAGTACAAGAATTCCAGAACACACATCGCATAAGGGCTCGGAATGGCATGTAGGGAC
This sequence comes from Phialocephala subalpina, assembly GCA_900073065.1. Taxonomy (NCBI): domain Eukaryota; kingdom Fungi; phylum Ascomycota; class Leotiomycetes; order Helotiales; family Mollisiaceae; genus Phialocephala; species Phialocephala subalpina. Next base: position 753,647 of record FJOG01000003.1, read on the forward strand.
AAGAGCGTCCATCATCCCTGATATCTGGGGTATAGCTGCAGAAAGTTTCGAAGCAACCAAAGGCGTCATTGACAGTGATGTATTTCTCCGCCTAGCTTCGCTCAGCAAGGATGATGGCTAGCTCATGATATAAAGTGTGCTAATGTAGCATATCGGCCTAGCTGTAGGCTGCATCGTGGCGGCGCATGATTGATAGCCCACGGCGACCTCAAAGGTTCACCGAAGCAGCCTCCAAACGTATTCTGGTCTCGTGGATCGAGGAAGGAGGATGCACAAGACCTTTACCAAGCATGAGAGGACCTGACATAGCGAAGGTTGAAAAGGGAAGGAGCGTGGGGAAACCTGGAAATCTGAAGGGCTCGTGATCACGTGTACACAATTTGTGATCTCTCGAGTCGCACAATATTGAAGGCTATACGGCGAATCAGGGACCGACGAATGAAAGCATGTCGAATTGTCGTTCAGGCACTGGGCGACGAGATGAGTTTTATGTTTCAGTCAGCCACAGATCCTTCACCAGCCACAGTGGCATTTCATCCAATTATCGCGACCTTGACCTCATCAACCCTAAAGAGCGTGGGATGCGAGAAGCTAATGTGTTGGATCCACCCGAGATGTCGCCCACTGTGTCACGCATCTCGTTGTCAACGCCTTCACAATAGCCTCACCAATATCTATTACTCTTCCCTCCTCTAGCTCGCGTCAGAATCCATTATCGAGTCGATCATTGAGAGCTGTCAATACGGATCCACGCTCGACAAGGCTGGCAGGAGGAGGGAACGCATTTGCGCCGCGCCAACACCAGCTCGCAGAGTTCGAGGAATACGAACTTGCAGAGTACATTGGACCTCAGGACGAAGAGGAGAAGAGCCCGCGAGATCTGCAGAGAGAGGCCAAGCGGGCAGAAAAGCGGCATCAGCTTGACGAAGCAGACGAGATGAAGTTCTCACATAGCATTCAATTCAATGCGGTGCCAGACTGGAGCAGCCACTACATAGCTTACAGTAATCTTAAGAAGCTGTGAGTTCACATCATTCCCCCGCCAGCATACCAGGAATTGACGAAACCCAGCATTTACCAGCTCGAGAAAAACATCCATAGACCTGCTACGACTACGAGCGAAGACCCCGAACAATCGCCTCTCATACAGAACGAAGACCCAGATGCTATCTTTTCCAGGGCGTTGGATGTAGAATTGGAAAAGATTTCGTCATTTTACCAGCTGAAGGAACTCGAAATATACGGAGAGGTCAACGAATTCTTGAAGGACGAGGAGTCATACGAAGCAGAGAACCATGATCAATTAGACGGTGCAGAAGATCCAAGGCCAGGAACCAGCGGTCGGGCGAGTGATAGGCCACGGCAAGGCAGCATATTCCGGAGTCTGGTAAACAGACCAAGGAGAGCAAGCACAATCAGTCGGTCGATCGATGAGGGCATCGAGGACAGTGACGATGAGGATGATGAGCATGCACCGTTGCACAAAGGTAGACCTGCAACGGGACGCAGCAAAAGTGCTCCTTACGATGCGAACATTGGGCGGAACGGCGGAGTCCCTGACCGCGAGGAAGTCAGGACGTCTACGGAGTTTAGTAAGTCTATTCGACGGAACAGTCAGAATTACGATGATTATGCGGATGATGCATTCCACGCTCTCTATTCATCTGGAATCACGCTGAAGAAGCGAGCTATCAGTCTCTATGTCCAGCTCTGCGAGCTGAAATCGTTCGTGCAGTTGAACAAGACAGGGTTCACAAAGGTGTTGAAGAAGTACGACAAGATATGCGACCGAAGCTTGAAGTCGAAATACATCGAGAAATTCGTCACTCCTGCGTATTGCTTCCGAGCGGATACCATGAAGCACATCGATGAGAACATTTCGCGGATGGAGAAGGCATATGCGGATATTGTCACAGGTGGTGAAATCTCCGAAGCCAAGAAAGAGTTGAGACTGCATCTTCGAGAGCATGTTGTCTGGGAGAGAAATACGGTCTGGCGAGAGATGATAGGTATCGAACGAAAAGCACAAGCGGCAAACATGGGCGTTCGAAGAACCTTGCTTGGGCCAGACAATGACCCTGCCAAAGCCAGACTCCAGGGTGACGATCTCGAAATCCCCGATATGAAGGAGCTTCAAACACCACTTGGAAGATACAGATGTCCGACATGGCTGTTCAGCTCAACAATGCTTCAACTCATCGTTATCATCGCGGTGTTCTTCGTCTTGGTATTCGTCCCGATTATGGAGAAGCCAGAGCAACAGAACTGTTTGGCTATGCTGGTGTTCGTCAGTCTGTTGTGGGCTACTGAGGTAAGCATCTTGAACAAGTTCTCCGACTTTGCTGACACCACCAGGTCATTCCATTGTTTGTCACCTCACTCATGGTCCCATTCCTGTGCGTGCTCCTTCGAGTTGTCCGTTCAGACAGTCCTGGACATGTTCGACTCCAAGCTCCGGAAGCCACGAAGTATATCTTTGCAGCCATGTGGACTCCTGTGATCATGCTGCTGCTTGGTGGCTTTACAGTTGCAGCTGCACTTTCCAAATATGACATTGCGAGAAGAATTGCAACATGGGTATTGAGCAAGGCTGGTACAAGACCCCGCACTGTGCTCGTCACCAACATGTTCGTGGCTGCTTTCGCGAGCATGTGGATCAGTAATGTTGCCGCGCCAGTCCTGTGCTTTTCGCTCATCCAGGTATGTTATTCGGATCCGTATCTGGTACCATTACTGACATTTCTAGCCAATGCTTCGCAACCTTCCATCAGACTCGAACATGTCAAAGGCTCTGATCCTCGGAATTGCCCTAGCCTCCAACATCGGCGGAATGCTCTCACCCATTGCATCTCCACAGAATCTTGTTGCGATCGAAAACATGGATCGAGAACCCGGCTGGGGCCAGTGGTTCTTCATCGCCCTTCCTGTCGGCATCATTTCAATCCTCTTGATCTGGGTCCTCTTGCTCGTCACCTTCCGCCCAAGTCGAGGCACAACAATTGTCCCGATCCGACCTGTCAAGGATAAGTTCACAGGTGTTCAATGGTTCATCTCCATCGTCACCATCGCCACAATCCTACTTTGGTGCATCACTCAGCAAGATCAGGTGAAAGCAGTGATCGGAGACATGGGCGTGGTAGCAATCATTCCCATGATTCTCTTCTTCGGCACCGGTATCTTGACCAAAGAAGACTTCAACAACTTCCTCTGGACGATCATCATCCTCGCCGCTGGTGGTCTATCTCTTGGCAAAGCAGTCACCTCATCCGGTCTCCTCGCCACAATCGCATCCAAGATCACAGCGGAGATTGAAGAGCTTTCTTTCTACAGCGTCCTCGTTGTTTTCTCAACTTTGATCTTGGTTGTAGCGACGTTCATCAGTCATACAGTCGCTGCGCTCATCATCTTGCCATTGGTGCATTCCGTTGGTGCCAAACTGGGGGAACAGCCTCGTCCGGATTTGTTGGTCATGATTGGTGGTCTTATGTGCAGTGCTGCTATGGGGTTGCCGACTTCTGGGTTCCCGAATATGAGTATGTTCAATTCCCATTTCTTCTCAATCTCTTCTATCCTCAAACTCCATTGTCCTCAAGTACGAATACTTACAATTCCTAGCTGCGATCATGATGGAAGACTCCCAAACAGGACAACGATACCTCCAAGTCAAGCACTTCATCAGTCGCGGTATTCCCTCCAGCATCATCACGCTTCTTGTCGTCATTTCGGTCGGGTATTGGTTGGGTTATCTCTCGGGGTTGTGATTGCGTGCTTCTCTTTTGTTCTGGATACATCTGGTGCTTTTAAGAGACTGCATGGCAGGGAAGATGGGATGGCGTTGGAGATTGTATGGGTACGTATGTGTACTTTGTATAGAGTGTAAGTTCTCGGTATAGAGACGAAAGCAATCGTCCCGTTGTTTTGAATATGTATCCCTCAGCCAAAGGTCGGCTTGATCGTGTGTGCGCTCTCGTCGCCTGTCCATGTCGGACTCCGCTAGGGATCTTCATACGAGGCTCAATCAACCAGTCGTTGATGGATAATTACGATAGCATCTTACGAGCATATGTCCACAACAGCCAGAAGCTTATCTAAAGTCCAACCCGATTTCAAGGATTTCCGGATTATAAATGATTCTACTTTGTAGGGACTGCGAGACATGCTTAACGAGTAAGAGTCTCCACAGCAAGTGCCTCAAATTATAGAAATATTTTCCTAAATTCCATGCACTTAGAAACTAAAGCACCTTCTCATCTGCCTTCAATTGCATGCATTGGTAGTGGTTGTTTTGCGACCTTGGTTTTGTATTGTATGTTGCGCTCGGTGGTGCTCTTATCTAATATCCACAAAATCTACTTTCTTCAAATCCTTCGCAAAAACTCGCATCCTTTCAAACCTCCGTCCTGCTAAGTCATCATTTCCAGCCATTCCGCTTCCAGAATGTTTGTTTTCAACTTTTGCGAAAACCTATCCCAACATGTACAGTACTCCCGCCAGCGGTAGGATGCGGAGCGGAGCGGAGGCCCAAGAGAAGTGGGACATCAAACGAAAGGCAAACGCCTCTAGAGCACAGGGCGGTATAAGGCTCTATAAGGGGGTCGATATCTAGGATTTGGACGTCAAACGAGAGATGTTCAAGGTAGTGGGCTGGGGGTTGTGGCGGCGGGGCGGAATAGACGGTGGGATTGGTACTAGTGGTACCAAGCGGCAACTAGCCAGGATTCATCAACAGCAAGCCGATCTCAAAACCGATCAAGCAGGAAGCATCGACTGAAAAGGAGGCTTTGCTGGTGTGTGATACCAATCCGGTTCTATATCCTGCACAATGCAGAACAAGCCGATCCACGAAAATAAATTGCCCATAAAAGCACGATCTCCGTCTCCTTTTGCGACGTTTCGGGCCATTTGGCACATTGAATTCAATGCTTGTGTTCAGCTGTCGCCTCCTTTGGTGTTTTGAAATGATGCACTTCTCCTCGAAGATGGTTCAAGGAAGCATGGCCATCCCAGATCGGATCTTAGAAGGTTCTCAGAAGGCGAGCGATTATCTCGTCGAAGATTAGAATATTCATCAATACAGGCAACTTGAAGAGAGCTGGGATAAACATGCGAATGTTATAGACTGGCACTATGGAGAGCAATGTGTTTGAAGCAGTAATGTTGTGCTTCTAAGTAGCGTTCGAGGAATCTAGCCTTAGCGAAACTGGTCCTAGATTAGAATTCGGTTTAAGGAAGATCATTCTCGAGGAAGTTCTCGAAGTTCACTATTGGGGGAATTCGTCCTCGTGGATATTGCTCTCGAGAATCTTATTTCTGCTTAAGCTTAATTTTTCTTGTTCTGCTACTGCAATAAGCTTGACGATTCTGTTTACTTGCTTTGATAGATACATGCACCTTGCATTATTTGGACGTGTTTATATGCGAGGGCCAAGGTGCCAGTGTTCGTCCCTACTTACCTCGAACAAACCCTGGGAAATCTCCATCTGCAACTGGGACATTCTCAAAAGTTGTCATGTCTAGTTCTACAGCATCAATACTCGATGCGAATTTGTAGCGTTCATTAGAAAGTGTCTGACCGAGTGCGAGTGGAAGGTTTCCACGTTGAGTTATGATGTTGCGCAAGAGCTGATACGCTGCTGATATTCGTGAAGACTTTGCGTTCATGGAGGAAGGTGGCGTTATGGGAGTTTTAGATCCCCAAGATGCGAGTCACGCCGCGCTTTTGATTTACCTTTCGTATATGCTGCTGTTGAGCATTGCCTCGTAGAGTGAGGATGCCAGTGTTTGAGGGTCTCCGCACCCGATGGGACTGGCTTGCGAGGCTGCGGAGGTCTCGAGAAATCCAGGCTAGCAAGTAATTTTCGTCCACGCACGCAATGAGTTGAAATCACTTTCGTAGCACACAGCATTTCAGCTCAGAGTGTGATAGACTCGCGGGAAGAGAACCCAAATTCTTGAATTGTTGCGCCATCTTTGGCAAGCATCTTTTGCATTCTACCAGCTACAATTGTCCATGCCTTCTCGCAGGATCGTTCCTTGAGGGTCTAATATAGTGCAGCGAGTTGCACCATTAAGACAACACCCACTACCGTACAGCCCTACAACCCACCTAATATCCCGAGATGCAATACACTTTCTCCCAACTTAGGTAGTTAGAGTTTCTTGGCTTCGGTAATCTCGAATTTCATGTCAACGCTCCTTACCTAAGATTGAATGTCTCTCCCTAAATTCCCCTTGGTTCTCATGACAACCTTTTTGATTAGCCTTTCGCAAATGCTCTTCCCAGTTCCCAGTAAGCGAGTCTCAATTCCTATATTACGGTTAGCAAATACCTAGTATTGCCTCCAAATTCCTTAGTACTAGAATCCTCCTCTCTTGGAATCCTTGGGCCCTGGAATCCTCAAGCCTAAAATTCCCAAACTCCTTTAATCCGCAAAATCTGGCTACCACTATTCGCAAGAACGACTTTCCTCAAAAGAAACTTACCTCTGGTGACTTTTTCTCACACTGTGGCATGAAGCATATGTGCATAAACTGGCTCAACATGTTCTCTGCGGTGTTCCGCTCCTTTTCAATGTGAGGAAAAAATTCCGTGAGGACTACAATCAAATTTTCCTTAAGATGGTGATCCTGTCCCATTCTTCCTTATGAGCTTTAGTAAAGTCTTGAAGCGTCAGCGATGATCTGGGCGACTTACCTTGGCGCATTTGATGTTAGATTTGGTGTTACGCTTCCGCTTCTCTGTCCAAATCCTGAGCCAAATGCCCCGGGCGGAGTTGCAGCTAACGTTAAGCCAGGCCCGAACAACGAAGTTGTCTGAGTTGGTTTCGTTTCAGGGGGTTTGCCAAATGCGCCCGCCGAAGCAGCGGCGGCGGGCTTGAATGACACAGACCCAAATAATGACGGTGGCTTAGTCCGGGTCTCGGATGAGCCAGATGCCGCAGTTCCTCCAAACTCGTTCGCAGTACCGCTCGTTGAAGCTGTAGAAGCTCCGGAACCCAACGCAAAGTGCGAGTTGGATGGCTTCTCATTGGATGACGAGTTGCTTGTCTTACTCGGTTGTCCAAAAAGGCCGCCGGTATTGGAAAATGTAGAATGCGTATTGTTGTTGGTCTTTAGTGAAGTAGAGAGGCCACCAGTATTGGAAGATGCAGGAGTTATAGTGTTGCCTGGTGCCGAAGGTGTTTTGGTAACAACGCTATCTACTGTTGAGATAATAGAAGGCACAATGCTGCTAGGCATGGACGCTGATTGGGCATTGGTACCGAAAAGCCTACCCCCTTTAAGTGTGCTGATTTCAGGTTTGTTGGTTGTCATTGGGACAGAGGTGCTTCCCGAATCACTCGCTGCCCTTGATCCCGGAGGTGTTTTGGACGCAGATGTCGACGTTGTTGTATCAGCGTGTGCTACATATTGGTGTTGGACTGGAGCACCCGGCGTGATGTAAGACGATGTATCGAAGCCGCAACTCAGGGAAGCAGAGGCCGCTGTTCTTTTGCTCGGCGGAGTTGGTATGTTGATTGGCCTGCGGGGGTCCGTTGGCAGTCGTATGCTAGAAGTGTCGAACTCCTCTCTATCATGGGTAACCGACGAGAGGACTATGGAATTCATTAGTGAATGATGATATGAATAGTTGGGACTAGCCTACATGGTTGGACCCTTCTCGCATACTGTTTGCAGATTCTACCACCGTCTTCCAGAACTTTCAATTTGCGCGCGATTGTAGTTCGCTCCAAGACTTTCTCTTCAGACTCGCCAGCGATGTTCTTGATTGTTTCACTGTCCATCGAAAATATAGCTGTCGGACAAAGTATGTCAGGTAGTCCTCGGATGATAGGTAGTTGAATGGCCAGTGTTGGAACATTGTCCATGAACAATGTTATCGCTACCTAGGCTTCTTGTCAGCGTGTATCCTAAAGCTTTCCATAGTCTGATCATGCTTCGTGTACCTCATAGAAAGCGTTCATGTTATCGAATGCCTCTTCCGCTGCGAGCATGTCCATATCAGTCTGATCATTCTTTCCCCATGCGGAAAGAAGCTTTGCAATTTCGGCGTCATCAGCGTCTTCAAGATCACCATCTTTGATCATTTTCAATAGCTCATTGTCTGACTTTTGTGGCCGGTTGATCTTGCTGTTACTCAGGAACTGAGTGTTGGTTGTCATAGGCTGATCCTCGTGTACAGCAAGTAGTTCGGCGAGCTTCTCGTATGCTAGGCTGAGCTTTTCTTCCATTTTCGGTAAGAGCCAGTGCCGTTGTATCTTCTCGCAAGAGTCGTCATCAGTCAGATGTCTCAGCAACAGCTCCAGAAATTTGATTGTTGTCTCCCAGACATCCTCAACATGGCCCCTTGCCAGCTTCTTCCAGGGCTTCGTGTATTGACGGAACAGCTCTCCAACCAGAGAAGGATTTGGCAGTCCAGGTAACTAAGATCCAATGTCAGCTGTGGACTCACGATAGAAGATGGGATTAATACGCACTTCTCGTCCACGACTACGTTTTAGCAGCGCACATGCTTCTTCGATGGCCTGGTCTCGTGTTCGCGTCGAATGTTCCGCCAGCCTCCTCTGGCTTGATACTTCTGTACTGTTTCCATCAACTATCTTCCATGTTGCTCCACCGTCCCGCATTATTCGAGCAAATTGAAAATGTTTGTTCATGATCTCTGCGCATAATCGTCTTTCGGGTTGAGTGCCTCGAAAGAATTCATGCTCGTAATTACCTCTCACAGCATCGTGGCAGATTGTCTGAAAGGTTTGGCTGAGGGAAATCAAGAACTCTCGCTGTTGCTCAACCTTCTCACGACTTGGGCCAAGTTTCCCCAAAACTTCTTTGGTCGATAGCACCTTCGAGCGGATCTCCTCGACAAGCTCCGGCAGCTCTGTCCGTATCTGATCAAACAGAACTTTGCTCAATCGAGATCGTAAAGATGCGATTCCAACGTTATGTGATGGCAAGCGACTGAAATTGCTAGTTTCAAAGTATCGTGTCTCCTGAGCATCTCTTGACTCGGACTGGTTTTCATGGTCTGCAGAATCGAGATTTTTCACCACATGCCACCCCAAGTCGAAAAATACATCCTCGTTCCTCGCCAAAGATATGAAAGCCTGTTCGTTCTTCGAGCCTCTCATCAGCGTATCCGGTTTTGTGATAATTCCAAGTGTTCTTCGACCCCTGCTGTCGAATTTTCGAGCCCGCTCAAGAATGATCTGGTTTCCGATATCGTTCTTCGCGGATACTACAGCTAGGATGATGCTGCGCGGGCTTCTCAGATATTGTTCCACCAAATCATGAACAAGCAAAACATCCCCAGGAGTCTGCGTTTTCGTTGCGGTATGGATAAGACCAGGTAAGTCCACAAGTGTGAGCTGTGGCTGTGACGGACCACAGATCTCCACTCTCAAGATGTCCTTGCAAAACGATTTCCCGGAAGTCGAGAATCCCATGGTCTCTCCAGCCTTGTCGAACAAAGTACTGAAATCTTCTTGGGTCTTTAACTCATGTTGAAAGTCCTTCAGGAGAGCAAGCTCTGAGATTGTCCTGCCCTTCTCTGGCGCAATTGATGCCGTAATCTTGTCCTTCGGTGTCTTCCGAAGGATGACTTCTGTGGCAAATCGAGTACATAGAGTTTCCTGCCGTGGAAAGGGGATGCCGGATATGGCTTCCAGTACCGAGCTCTTGCCACTGGACTGGTCGCCACAGACGATCAACTGAGGCAAGGAGATGAAGTCGCCCAATCCTTGGGAGCGCAGCGAATCGATGACGTCCAGGAGCTCATTTTGCTCCGCAGATTGCAATCGCTGGAGAGATGGTAATTCAAGGGGACTTGAGGATGTCATTGGGGCTTTGAAGTAGATACAAAAAGGAGCGCTGATGTCAATAGCTCAAAGTGACTGAATGCATTTAAAAGGAAAAGGGAAATTTGGAGAGAGGTGAGCAAGTTGAAGCGCAGCGCAGGATCAGCCCCTCAGCGTCTCACCGAAACAATGCGCATCCGGCTGGGACTTCCGCAACACAACCCCTCACGGTTGTACCAAACTGTCGGATCTGATGGAGACGTCTTTTCTGTTTCAAGATAGGATCCGCGCTCACATGCACCCTTTTGAGGGCGCTGCAGCCAATGGTTAGCCCCTCTCGCTTTAATCTCCAACATTTAGTTCAAGGCCTCTTCAGGACACAACTCGCGAATGGTATTCTTTGCCCATGTTGTGTTAACCATTCATTATACGCCATGTTAGATCTCACGCCCAGGGTGTCTGAGACGACTTGAAAGATGTTCCAGATGTCTCCTTCCTCTTTGAGATTTTCAAATACCCCTAGGATAGCACGCTCCGGACGTTCTCACAAAAAAAGTGAGGGCACAGACAGTTCAAGAGGCCTTCTGATTGGGCTGTATAGAATGTGACTGGGTCTCGCCAAGAAGAGAGACCATGTGAGAGGCAGGGGGTATGTTTGAGGCTCGGTTGCAGCGTGGGGGGAAATGAGGCTTATGTGTCATGAAAAAAGTGCATCAATATCAATGAATCTACTCGTCATTTCCTACCGGCCACGCTGGCTCCTCCCACTTCCTAAGAGTCAACCAACAACCCATCTGCCAGTCAGCCAGTCCTCCCAGTCTCTATCCTCTGTGAGCGTACCTGTTTAAGAGTTAGTTATAAGTTAGGAGAAATGGGGAGAGAAAGAGGACTCACACTCTCATTGTAAATAGAAAGGAAAGAAGGGGAGAAAAGGACTGAGAAAATTTATCTCTCAAATCCACGGCCAAAAGGTCAACTTTTAGCCACTAAGATTGCAAGCGAGGAGCATTCGAGCACTTGTAAGGGCCCTTGTTTCTCGGAATGTCTAAATGTGTGCTAGTTGCGGGTAAACCCTTGGCGTCCCGAAACACAAGGGCCTCTATACTTCGTACGAAAGGGGGTTGCCATAATTCAAGAGACCGACAGGGGTCTTCGACTCCTTGTATTCTATACCAATCATAACTCAAAACTTACCAAATTACCACTAAAATGTAGCTTGATTCTAGCTTTTAGCCACTAAGATTGCAAGCGAGGAGCATTCGAGCACTTGTAAGGGCCCTTGTTTCTCGGAATGTCTAAATGTGTGCTAGTTGCGGGTAAACCCTTGGCGTCCCGAAACACAAGGGCCTCTATACTTCGTACGAAAGGGGGTTGCCATAATTCAAGAGACCGACAGGGGTCTTCGACTCCTTGTATTCTATACCAATCATAACTCAAAACTTACCAAATTACCACTAAAATGTAGCTTGATTCTAGCACAACCTTTTCCCAAGATTCACAAACTCCAGACTTGCCATTTTCCTCAATAACTCATCCGATCGCAGGATTTCTCTCCAGCCTCGTTTCCACTCAGCCTTTCTTTTCCTCAACTTCCCTTTTCCTCCACTTCCATTCTCCTCAGCTCTCATCTTCCTCAACTTCGACTCGCCCAAATGTAGCTGCGTATTAATGTGAACGATTGAAGGATATTGCATTGTCAATAGGGCTGAATCAACCCTTCTCTTGTATCATGTGTCACTAAATTGCATGTATACGTAACTACTGTAGACAAACAAAAAATTCAGGCCAAGATGAATCTTCAGTTATTAGCACGTGAGCAGTGTCACCTGACTCTATACTTTCCTCTCGACAATCGCTCTACTTTCTTGTTCATACCGATCTAATTATATTTGAGACGTTTTACATACCAATCCTTTCCCTTATGTATGAACGAAAGGTCTCGTTGGGATGGCATGATTGGGATGCGCTAACACATTTTAGGCTAGCGGCTTATGAAGATCTTCAAACGACAAAATCTCATAGTCTCGAACCTTCATCGTCAACGACCTATGTTCAATATCGAAGATTCCATATCATTTCACCTACTTCAATATGGATACAAGCACATGCTGACCAAAGCTATCGCAACACCATGACTCCACGTCCGTCATTCCCGACCCAATGCCACCATGGCACACTCGAAGAGAAAGCGCGACGACTTAAGCCCAACCCCGCCGATAGGCATTCTAACTTCATCTTCTCAATCCAACAGAAACTATGAGCACTTCCCACTCGCGACCACGACGTCTATAAGGATACTGGAGCTGCAACCTGGAGAAGGGACAACGACTCTGAAATGCAAGCTGTCCACAGTAGAGCGGGGCAATGCAGCACCATACGAAGCCATCTCATATTCCTGGGGACGTTCTAGCGATACCAGGGTCATTTACTGCGAAAGCAAAAAGTTGAAGGTCACAGTGAATCTTCGAGATGCCCTATGGAGGATCAGAGACCCCGTTGAGGTCAAGATGTTGTGGGCTGATGCTGTGTGCATCAATCAAAACGACAATGAAGAGCGTGCGAATCAAGTCAAGCAGATGGGAAGCATATATGCAAATGCTGTAAGAGTCCTTGTTTGGCTGGATGTTCCGAATGCCAAATTTGGAGATTTCGATTATTTATTCGACGTGGACGTCGACAATCGACGGCATTCCGACTCGAGAATTGGACGCGCGAGTCTTGTTCTCGAGGAATATGTCTCCAAGCTGGAAGCAGCAGATCTTCATACTGAGGGACTGGATCCTGATTCCAATGCAGTTGGACACGCTTTCTCGCATCTCCTTGATTCTCCATGGTTCACCCGACTCTGGGTCGTGCAAGAAGTCGGGCTTGCGAAGTCCGTCGTGGCCATGTTCGGGGACACCACCATCGACTTTGTGGATCTCATACGAGTCATTCTACGACTAGAGTGCAGGACACTTCTAATTGATCGACTAGGACTTGTCACTGCCGCAAAAGCGAACATCTTCACGGCATTTCCCGCACGAGCTATCGAGCTTGCTGGAGAGGTTGAGGAGGATTGGGACTTTCTGGAATTAATGGAAGTCACCCGTGGGCAAAAGGCTTCCGACCGCAGAGATTATATATATGCTCTGCTTGGGCATCCGAGCGCGATGATAGATGGCGCACCAATTGTGGTACCAAACTACAATATGAAAGCAGATGGCCTATTCTTCGATATAGCTGTCAAGTTGATTCGTTCAACCAACAGTCTTCGTGTGCTATCTGCAGTTCAGCACATCGATGAAAGTCAAGTTAACGAAGGTGCCGTCTCTTGGATACCGACATGGACACGAGATACTGCTATCACATCATTGGGCGTACCTCGAGATCATTATTTCGACGTCACGTATGATGCTTCTGCCGGTACGGACCCCAATTGGGAACTTTCCAAGTCTACAAAACTGCTGAAAGTCCATGGCTTTGTTTTCGATATGATTGAGGAGTGCATATCCACCGAAACACAAGAAGAAGAGGACGGCGCGAGGCTCCCGAAGACCACCGATCAACTCATAGTTGAAGCTTCTAATATGGAATCAGTTTCAACTGCATTGGAATTCCTGCTCAATATTGGACAAACCCTCACTGCCGGATACAGCAACGATAAGCCCGAGAACTTCGCCTCCGCCTTCGCCGCCTTCAGACTTCACTTGATCAAAGAAGCTTACAACGAAGGTAAATTCATCCCCATGGACTTAGCTCCAGAGGGGCGTGCAAAGCTTCGCGAGACTGCGCAAGGCGAGGACATTGATGGAATTTACTGGGCAGCTTCGAGATTCTGCACTGGCAGGAAGCTTTTCTCCACTCAGAAAGGATTGCTCGGTCTAGGACCTGGCATTCTCAAAGCAGGAGACACCTGCTGTATCCTCTTCGGTGCTCCTGTTCCAATCGTCTTGAGGCGTGTTGGTCACCATTACAAACTTGTGGGAGAAGCCTACGTGCATGGTGTTATGAAGGGCGAAGCGATGGTGGATTTCATGCTCGGTCAGGAGCAACAGGTGCAGATCTTTGATATCAAGTGATAGCACGAACCAAAGCCTCCGGTATCCTAACTCCGATGATTAATTGCGATTAGGAAAGGTTATTTAAAACGCTACGTTGAGTTTGGCACGATGCTCCTACGCAGCCAAAGTCCGACTCCTCAAGAATGACATGCCAAGAAAGACTCAAATAAGGCTGGGAGATTGAGAATGATGTTATTGATCACAAATCATGTACCTTGCACCTCAGACCCTTCGGCCACTAATTGAGTTGATCATATACGAGCGGAAGTGCTGCGGAAGCTCCTCTTGAAATGGCCTCAATTTCCACCTCACTCCGCATCACATGAAATCAACCTTTCTAAACTCAACATTTTGCAGTTTGGGATGGCTGCCTGAAAGACGAAGTGGATTACTGAACCTCTGCGGTGAGAATTTGTGGATCCGAAGGTGCCACGCTAGAGCCGGCGTTAAGTAATCGATGTCACGCGGTGAAGGCGGAGGTTGGAGTACTCACTTCAATGACCATATAATGGGTGCCGTCATCTCAGAACCTCAGACACCAATCAACTCAACAACATAGCTTCCTCTCACTTCTCCGCACAAGAATGGCCTCTTCAATTCAGATCCAGGGGAACGAAAATGAGTACGTCCACTCTTTCACTCTTCAGCTCTTTCTCGAGACAAGGATTGACTCTCGCTTCACAGCACCTCGCTCCTCTCCGAAGCTATCGCCTCTCATGGTGGAATGTCCACGTGGAAGAAGTTCAAATCTACCACCTACGACCTCAACTTCTCTGGGGTCTTCCTCGCACTGAAAGGATATCCAGCCCACTACCATCTCCACGCCAAAGCCTTCACAACCATTCCTCGCACTGAGATTACCGGGCTCGATATCGATCGACCATCCGACACCTGGGTCTTCACACCTGATCGTGTTTGGACACAAGATGCTACTGGCAATGAACTTCAAAGCCGTACTTCACCGCGAGCAGCTTTCGATGGCCATGACAGAAGCTCGAAGTGGGATCAACTTCACCTGGCTTATTTCTTTGGATATGCAAATAGAAACTACGCCGGCTGCCCATTTATCTTCGCCGAGCCCGGCTTCGAGACTCGTGAAGTCGAACCACATTTCGAACCCGGCTTCGTCAACAGTAAAGGCGAAATAGAATCCTGGCGTGTGCTGGAAGTTATTTTTCCGGAAAACTATGCCGCGCATACTCGAAAGCAAAAGTTCTATTTCGATCGTGAGAAGTTTTGGATTAGGAGGATGGATTATGTGACAGATGTTGCGCATGGGATTGCGGCGCATTACTGTTTTGATCATAAGGTGGTGGAGGGGATTGTTCTGCCGACATTGAGGAGGGTTGTGGGAAGAGATCCGGAGACCAATGTTGCCATAGTTCATGGGCCGACTGCGTTCATTCTGGATTATGATAACGTGGACTTTCAGGAGTAAAGTCTCATCGCCGGGCATTTCCTGGAGAGGCGGTCATCTTGAGGGGAGGCGACATTGACGTGGGATGGTGCACCAAGAATTATCCTGCCTGTGTTGGCAGTCGAGGAGGTAAAAGTGACATAGTGTTGGTTATATTGATCTTTGGGAATGTTATGAATCAATTTACATCCCAGACATGCCACTATTCTCCAAATGCAATGTCCTTCAACGTTCTGAACAATGGAGGGATAAATCCATGCCAGGAATGTACCAGCCAAGGCCGGAGTGGTGGGAATGTTACATTAGTAACTGGTGAGTGGAGCAGGAGGAGCAATGGCTGTTTGGTATATTGTCTGCTGTTGAAAATTTGAGATCCATCTTTCAAAAGTTACAACCGGGGGTGGGACAGCTTCGGCAAACTGCCCCCTAAGTTCCTAACGTTCATAAGTTCGCCAGTTCCAGTAATCGAGAGCTGAGTAGCTTCATTCATCACCATCATAGTTGCCCAGATAGGAGAACAATTTTGGGAGAATCATGAAGATGAACACGTGAAGATGGTGCCCGAAACCTTGTGAAGGGGTCACGGCGAAGACTACCCAGGGAAGCCTTAAACTTACGAAGTACGGGTTCCAACGTCACATGATTTGTCTTAGCGAGGGCGCTACGCTCTATGGGGCTAGTGGCTCCCAGTAAATTTACTATTAAGACACGCACCCCTCCCTACGGGTTTCGGGCTAGGAAGGGCTGGAGGTAAAGAAGGGCACTCACCACCTTCTGGCAGAAATAATTAGTCGGAGAAAACACATTCTGCCCACCCATGCAAAAGCGGTGAGTGCCATTCTTTACTCCCGGCACCTTCGTAGGGCAAAAAAGGGGGCCGAACGCAGCTGGTGGCGTGTATCACGTGGGAGGTTGGTTACACAACATGGAACGCCGAAATCTTCAAGAACCAACACTCCATATCCAGAAGCACCTCGAAAAGACCCAATTCGAATACCTCCTCCCTCGAAGTGTCTCAGACCTATCTGCGAGCCAATTGGAAGCTCCTAGACTCCATATCAACACTCCCAGGCATGCATGCAGCTTCCCGTTGGGGTTCCAGTCACCATGCCGCTGCCCGTCCGGCGGTGTTGGGATGGGTTTGTTAATTGGTACCTATTGAATTACTTCTGCTGACCTTTGTGCAAGTGCTCTTCGACCCACGAGACAATGCCACAATAGCGGTCGTCAATTGACGCAGCGCCGCGGCTACATTGAGGACCGCAGGGCCTGGACATCAGGTGATCCGTACTCAACGACGGCCATTTCGTGTATCACGACCACTCTGTTATTCGATATGCAATGCCTTCGGTACTGCCGCTATTTCCTATGCGAAAGCACCTCGATGGAAGGTTCCTGCTAAAGAAGCGAAGACCGAAACCCCGAACAAAAAGACGACTGTCCTCGAACAACCAAGGCCAAAGTTGAAATTGATTGGTTCATCAGATACCAAAGCAGAGCCGGTACCCCTTCAGCCTCCTCCTGCTTTGTCGGAATATCAAAAGGCTTATCAGCATGCGAAAGATTTGACTCGCAAGTACTATGAAGCCGTTGCAGCAGAAAGCAGCGAGTTATGGCTGACCTATGATGAGATCAAAGGAGTATCGGGGAACAGCATGGTGAAATTCCTCTACCCCCCTGTGAAGAACCATAATATGGGCAGAGTTGGCTTCATGCGACAACATGGCACAATCATGGTCGTGGCGGCAACTGCGGTGCGTCCAGACACCAGGAAAAGACTTATGGTATGGGATGAGAATGCCAACAAGGATCTTGCGGCCTCATTCAAGAAGATGGTGGTGGCGCGTGCGAAGTTTGCAAGGTTGGGCGGATTCAAAAACTTCCTGGAACACGAGAGCCAATTCAAGATGATAGACTCGAAGTCTGCTCTGGCTTTTCTGGAGTCATTGAGAACGGCGATCGCTCCCCACATGATGTCTTACATGGAGGACTTGCTTGAGATGAAAATGAAAGACATGGAATGCCCAGTCTCATTTGCGACGCTGCGTCATGACCTGCGGAAGAGTGGTCAAACCATTCAAGACTTCCAAGATTTCTACCCCGAATACCGACTGCATTGGGGAGAGGTATCCTATTACTCGAGACTGAAAAAAGAGAAGGATGTTTGGAAGGGTCAATTGGAGAAAATCCATGAATACTTTCCTTTGAAATCTACGGTTTGCAGATTGCTTGATATGTTCGGCCATGTGTTTGGCCTTCGCTTTTCAGAAGTCTTGGATAAGCACCAGTATGACAATATCATATCCCTTTACCTCAACAGCAGTAAGTGTGGCTCGCCGTTGGTTGATAGAGAGAAGCTTCCTGTTTTCAACGTTCATGATACGAGTATGGCGTCACATTCGGGAGCATATCTTGGCGTTTTGGTGCTAGACCTTGTAGAACGGCCAGGGAAGGCTCGCAATACATATTGTGGATGGTTTGCTAATGTAGAGTAGACCCGTTTCGACTTGCCTGTGTGGTAATGCTAATTGGAGATACAGTTCCCTGATAACGTTGAGTGTGGTGAAATGAGTGCGAAGAAGACCCCAGGCTATGTAATATCGGCAGGATTCAACAGACCAACTTCCAAAATGCCTACCACACTCTCACATGCCAGTGTAGAATGTCTATCACATGAGTATTCAGCCCTTTACCCTACAGTCTAGTTTCAAGAGTGGCATTTGCATGATACCATCCTCCAATTGACCATATGGTGCTGACAGATCCAAGACTAGGCCATGCTATACATAATCTTGTGCGGGCCGGCAATGCAGGTGTTCCGTGGGATGCGATTGAGATACCCAGTATACTTGCTGAGCACTGGGTAGCTGATCCACGAATCCTACAAAAACTTTCATCTCACTACACCTACCTCGACGAAGCTTATGCGAGAGCTTGGTATAAATCTCACCCCGGCGAGACGAGGCCACCGAAAGAGGCTCCTCTCGATACCTTTGACGTAATAGAATTCAGTCGCCATCCCGGGAATCGGATCACAGAAATTCAAAGAGGACTGTGGATGGCAAAGTTTGACCTTACCGCTCACAGCTATACCGAGGAGGAGCTGCAAGACGCTGATCTAGCAAAGGACTGTCAGGACATATTGAGGGATTGGCTGGGAATCTCCAGTGCGGGCGACTTACAGCACCACAACAACTCATACTTGAATTGGCCTGCACTTGACACTTATAAAACGTCTTATTATTGCTATTTGCTGTGAGTATTCCCTCACTATTGAGATGTCAAATGTTATTGTTTCAGACAATACGTGACAGAGAAGAAGTTAACACATTCAGCTCCGAGGTCTACTCCGTCGACATTTTCGAGAAGTACTTGGACTCTTTCTGCACCTCTGGATGCATGGTCGCTCGGAGAACACTATGGATGCACTTGAGAAGCTCATGGGCAGAAAACTGAGTAGCAAGGCGTTTATCAAGTCATTGAGTACGCCCGTCAAGAAACAGAAGAGCTTTTGGACGAGGTTGAAGGTGAAGATGGGAGTTGGATGGTAGATAATGGGGACGATAAGAGAGAGGCTGCCCCCCTGGCATGCGCTTTTTGTCAGATAGAAGAAGTGTTGGAAATCAGTCTCTAAATCACAAGTGCGTTTGGTACCATAACCAATGGGTAGTTGGCAAGGGCTCGTCAGCTTAGATGAGGACTTTTCAATCTCAAAAGTCCTGATTTTGAAATGCAAGTATTCGAAAGCAGAATCGTCGTTAGATTATCCTGGCTCAGGAGAAGGCATTTGATACCCTAAGGTTCGAATTGTGCGCGAAAGATATCGAAATCATTCTTATCTTGTTATTTTCCCTGGCTGCTATTACTCAAGCTAGTGTAACTTGTCATGCTTACAAGTCTATTGGGTGCCTGGTTCCTAGGCCATACTTACAACTTTTGGCAGTGAAAATGTCCTAAACTATTTAGTTCTTTCATCCACGGGAACATCATAAGCTCTCTCTAACGTGCTACATGCCAAGGCAGACACTTCGGATCACGGCGAGCTGTTCCTCAGGGACACGTGCCCATAAGCGAAAAGCTCGTTCAGGTTTTGACTGTGTTCGTCGGGGCACTTATCGCCAAATTTTCAGGCTCCCACTCCCTGAAACCTGTTCCTATCACGTCAGATTCAACCCCAAAGATGGTTGATAGCAGTCTCAACATGTGAACACACTGCCATATTTATTATGCAGACGACTATCATATTGCCTTCCTGTTATGCGTCGCGATTTGCGATGTTTCAAGGTCATCCTTCCTGTGCGAGCACGCCACCAGCACCAAAAAGTCGTGATACTTTCACCCGCTACCACAACCCCCACGTTACACGGAATAACTTCGTCAAAACTCAGCTTAGAAGAGGGGTCTATGCATTTACAGGCTACAAGGCTCAAGATACGATATATCAGCAGTCATTTGACCTATTTATTATGCTCTCGAAAGTGGTGGTGTTTTGCTTGTCCTGGACTTTGTTTTAGGGGGTGGTCGAAATCGAGCCTCCCGCAGGCGAGATACAGGGGGCCCACGCGTCCCTATTTGACAGCCCGAACATCACGACACTTCAAACGCAGATGACATCTCAGACACGAACAAGGCGTCATTCCCCCATGCTTCGCGTCCCAATTCAACATAATACCGCCAGCCCTCCATGAGGAGGCATATGTCTCGAGAGGATGTCACTCCAGAGACCGGTATCCCGATGCAACGCTTCACCAGGAACTCGACGCGGTACCAACGCCTCGCGTCTGAAGGGTCTTCGGGGGCTGCGGACAACGAGAGGACTTCCGATTACAAGGACGACGATTATGATTATGAGGTCGGAGATGACTTTCCACGGGATTTCGAGGATGCGAATAAAGATGATGGGCATGTCTCATCAACGCTGCTGGGGAAAGGTAGATCGTTAGCCTTGGGTGTTCCGGGGTCCGAGAAGAGATTCTGGTTCCAGAGATCGAAGACAGTATACGATCCAGGAGCCATTGCCACTCAGCCTTCGGTTTTTGATGACCCGGAAACTCTGGAAGACTACAAACCTGGAGATGACTGGGAAAATATCCACCGTTTTGATCCGGACGAGAGGTGGACCTGGGGTGAGGAGCATGTGTTGATCCGAAAGATCGATTCGAGAATCATGGTTTTCGCCGCAGTCATGTTTATGGCCTTGGAGCTTGACAGATCGAATATTTCCCAGGCATTGACGGATAACTTCTTGGAAGATTTGGGGATGACCACCAATGGTAAGTATACTCCCCTGAGACGCACGTGACGAGATGCTGATTTCGTCAGACTACAATCTTGGGAACACAGCCTTCAAGCTAGCGTTTCTCTGTGCAGAGCTTCCTTCTCAGCTGGTGGCGAAATGGGTTGGCCCAGATATCTGGATTCCTACTCAGATGGTGGTGTGGTCGGTTGTCGGATCGGCTCAATACTACCTGAAGGGGAGAACTTCCTTCCTATTTTGTCGAGCACTGCTAGGCATGCTTCAAGGCGGTTTTATCCCCGAGGCATGTTTTTACCTTCTCTCGAATTTGAAGTCGCACTAACTTTCAATCAGATCATCCTCTATCTGTCGTACTTCTACAAGCATCATGAGCTATCGCTCAGGCTCGGCTTCTTTTGGACAGCGTCTGCAATGGCGGATGTCATGGGTGGCTTCCTCGCCTTTGGGCTCCTGCATCTCCGTGGCGTTGATGGTCAAGCTGGATGGAGATGGTTGTTCCTGATCGAGGTATGTCTCAATGTTGCCATCCTTGCTGGACAGCCAACTGACCATTTGACAGGGATTAATCACTCTTGTGGTCGGGCTCCTCGCCTACGGTCTCATGCCATCAAGTCCAACCTCCAGCTCAGGTTGGCTACGAGGGGAGAAAGGATGGTTCTCCGAACGCGAAGAGAAGATCATGGTTAACCGAATCATTCGCGAAGATCCAAGCAAGAGCTCGATGCACAATCGAGAACCCCTGACGCCAAAACTCCTTTGGCAAAGCATGAAGGATTACGACCTCTGGCCGATCTACATTCTCGGCCTCACCTTTCAAACACCCATGTCAACACCATCAAATTACCTCACCCTCTCACTAAGAGGTCTCGGCTTCGACACCTTCAAAACGAACTTGCTGGTCATCCCTAGCAAAGTGCTCCACGTGATCACCATGCTCGGCCTCACATACGCAGGCGAGATCTTCGGAGAACTCACCTTCACCGCTTTGATCGGACAGATATGGGCTCTTCCATTCCTCATCTTCATCAACATTGTCGATATCAATGGTATCAATAAATGGGCTGCTTGGGGTATCATGACCGCACTGCTTTGCTACCCGAGCGGTACCTCTCCTTCCCCTTCCCCTCCAATTTCTCCTCACTAACTTTCTCTCTCTTTTCAGCACATCCAATCCAAGTAGGCTGGAATTCCCGCAACTCCAACACCGTCCGTTCGCGCACCGTCTCCGCTGCCCTATACAACATGTGCGTCCAAACATCCGGGATAATCGCCGCAAACATCTACCAAAAAGACGATGCTCCTCTCTATCATCGTGGGAATCACATCCTTCTCGCTATCTTAATCCTGAATATCTTTTTGTATCTTGGGACGAAGGTGTATTACGTGAAGAGGAATGCGTACAAGGATAGAACGTGGGGAAAGATGAGCGAGGATGAGAGGATGGAGTATCTTGCTACGACAATAGATGAGGGGAGTAAGAGGTTGGATTTCAGGTTTGCGCATTGAGGGATAAGTGAAAGGAGGGTAGAGAGGAGGTGTGCATGATGCTATGATGAGATGAGGCGATATAGATACCCTAAGTGTTGTTATTCTACATAGCTTTACGTTCTTTCGTTTCTTGATGGTCAAACCGACCATTTCCTGTATTGCACTTGCAAATTTTGACGGACAAAAAGTCCCAGATTCTTTGAGGCTTTCACTATAAGCCTGCACGTACTAGATTTGGAAGTCTCCTTTCTACATGCGTTTTAGCTACAAAGCATACAATTGTCCGAGAACTTCACCCGATAATTTCTACTAATTGAATTTTCTAAGTGCTGAATAATTGGTGGACATTGCTAGCTGGAGAGCATGAATGCTGTGGCTTCAGCGCATAAACGCTCAAATTTCAGCAACGTAAAGCCTGAAACCTTGGCGAGCTTCGCTGAACATGCTCTAGCGGTGAGAGTCTATAGGGTTGTCACTTGGTTTTCACGCTGCGCAAAGCATTTCGGAACTCATAAAATTTCCTTTCTCGGATGCAAATGTCTGACGAGGCTCTCCTCGTAACGGCAGCCAATGCTTTCCAGAGCCCACACGCATGGCACGCTTAAATCTCACCCCGCGCTGGACATTACAATTTATCTCCATCAAGTTGCGGGGAAAGTTTCTTCAGTCAAAGGATCTTCATAATTCAATTGCCAAAACAACTTCCTTCTTGTCAAAGTCGTGTCCGCTACTCTACATTGAACTTCAACATGAAGCTCGTCATCGGCGGTGCAACCGGCTTCGTCGGTCGTGAAGTCCTTCGCCAAGCCCTCAATTCCCCCGAAATCACCTCCATCGTGACCATTGGCCGTCGACCCGTCACTGTCGTGGACTCTACAAACATAGCGAAGCTCACCGATATTGTGATGGAAGATGGCGAGCACTACTCCGAGTCTGACATCGAGAAGATTGCTAATGCAGATGCTTGCATCTGGTACCGCCACTCCCTTCAATTCACCCAGAATGGAGAGACCATTACTGACACAAGAGAAGGACAATCGCCGTAGCCCGAACAAAAGCCCTAACAACTCCATTCGACATCTGCAAGAAAGTAACACGCGACTACACACTCGCCGGCATCGACGCGTTGACGAAGTCTAATAACAAAGGGAAACCACTCCGATTTATCTACATGAGTGGAGTCGCAATCTCTCGAGACATGAATCAAGACTTCAGAAAATGGGATAAAACCACTAGTCCCGAGATGCATCAGCTTCGTGTTCGTCATCCTTCTCTATCTGCTCCATCTCCTCCTTCCATCCCACCCTCCTTCCCCTCCTTCCCCGCTAATTACATCAGTGTATGCTCGAAATTGAACTAGTCTCCTACGCCTCAAATTCCAAAGGGAAAGTAGAAATCTGCTGTGTTCGACCAGGCTACATAGCAGGCGATCGAGAGATTCCGGGTTGGGTGCCACCAAATATTCCAGAAGGTATTCCGCAGATTGAGAGGAGGGATTTAGTTGCTGCTTGTTTGAAGATGGGAATTGATGGGATTGAGAAGGATCCTTTGAGTAACGATGATGCTGTGAGGATTGGGGAAGAGGCGTTGGGGAGGTTTGGGTAGCGTGGTGGTGCTAATGTTGAAAGTGTTAGATGTCCTTTGTTATGTGTAATACAGCGGTTTTGAGGATTTGAGGGTATGGAGGATGTTCGACTTCGAGACACTTGAGGATTTCCCAGTCTCGCGGATGCTTGTTTTTGGGAATCGATTGTTTTGAGACTACTCCCACAAAGGGAAAGTACATTTCTGTGATTATTTGAGAGCTATTCGTAAACAGGTTGCTCTAAAATGGCTTTTCTAAAGTCGGGAATACTAATGAAAATCAAAAACTTATTTTTGTTAGTTTAGGACAAAACATGCGTATCCGTAACCTCGAGTTCAAGATCCCGTTACCTCCTATCCAATTGATATAATAGAGCCAAATCTTATTATCGCTCGGAAATACTAATAAGATATTATTAACCTTATATATAAAGTAGCCAATGAATTTAATAACCCTTTATTACTAATATACCTTATAATGGAAATATATTTCTTAGGTTATAATAAATTTAATTTTTATTAATATTATAAAGATATTTATCCAAGTAAATTAAAAGTATATAAGATTCTTATTCTTAATATACTTGGAAATTAATTAAATTAATTAAATAAAAATATAAAATTAAAGAATTATATTTTTTAATTTTAATTTATTTTATATTAATTCTAATATAATTTAATATTATATATAATTTTAATATTTAAAGTTTTAATATAAAATTAATTCTTATTAATAATAATTTAATATTATAAGAATTAATAATTTTATTACTAAAAATATTTTATTTTAAATTTAATATAATATAAAATAAAAAGGGCTTTAAATTCCTATTCGTTGAAATCACGTGGCTAAAATATAAGGGTTCGAGCAAATAGAAAAAAAATTCATTTCGAGTTTCAAGTTTAAAAATTAAAAATTAAAATATTTTAAAAGAAATTCTTTTAATTTATTCTTTTTTAAATTAAATTTTATATTATATATATTAAATTAATTAATTATATTTAATTCCATTTATAATTTATAAAATATAATAATAAAAATAATTATATTTCCTATTTGCGATTTAATTAATCGAAAAAAACCAAAATATTTTAAGTTATAAAATTTAAAAAACCAAATAATAATATTTTGAATTTTATTTTTCGAATTTATATTATAAATTACGATTAATATATAAAGTTTTTATTATTTAATAAAATTTATTTTAAAAAAATTAATTAATATATTAATTTTAATTATAAATATTAAAAAAAATTAAAAAACAAATTAATTTAAATTTAATTAAATAAATTTTCTTTTTAATTTTAATTTTTTATATATAAATTTATAAAATAAAATTCAAAATTGTTAGTATTACTAGGGATACTTAATCACATGTAAATAAATTAGAAACGTAATATAATAAGACTGTGCTATTATATTCTATTGAGTTATAAATAATCAAAAGTAAGAGCGCAAAGTTAGAAAGTTATATCCTCCAACTTTGCGCGTTCCTACGCTAGTCCTAATGCAGCCTAGCGTCGCACGTGATCACGTGCTTACTTTTATACCCACATTAGCACTTCTTTCTTTATAGTAAAGACTAAAGCCAGTTTTCCAGAGAAATAAACGCAATTATCCTCTATTTTTACCGTATACTATTAATACGTAAAACTCGCTAACATTCTAGTAATTACCTAAAATATCAGGTCAAAAGAGGGGGAAATCCCCCATTTTTGGCCTTATCGGTCAAGTAATTATAACTCTAAAACACAACGCGTAAATCACTTTTCTACCCTTCTTTGTCTCTCTCTTTACTTCTCTCCGCTCTACTCTACTACTCCATTATCTTTTCCTCTTTTAACTTATCTTTCTATTCTCATCGTAAGGCAATTAGTATCTAAGAACTTCTTTAAAGCTTTATTAAGTATTAACTTCGTTATAATATCGACTATATTATTTTACTCATTAATCCACCGAATCTCTTGTAACTCTCTACGCTTATACGATTAACGTAAAGCCATAATATCGATTATTAGACGCTTCTCCTTAGTAATGCTTAGTTTAATCAAGTACTCGTACAAAGAATAAAAATCGGTATATACGATAATAAAAATAATAGGAAATCCAAGTTGTTCTATGATCATATTAATAGTAATACTAATAGTAATAATTATGTTTACTCTTCTTACTATACTATATATTTTAAAGGTTAATACGCTCTTAATTACGCGTTTGCTTTTTATCGAGCTCTAATAGATAAAGTTACTTTTAAGTTCGAATTCCTTATCGTTTAATCGAGTCGATTTATTCGCAAGAATAATTCCATATTTAATTTGAGAGT
The DNA here is from genome assembly GCA_900073065.1 of Phialocephala subalpina. Lineage (NCBI taxonomy): Eukaryota > Fungi > Ascomycota > Leotiomycetes > Helotiales > Mollisiaceae > Phialocephala > Phialocephala subalpina. The sequence goes on from FJOG01000003.1 coordinate 779,554, forward strand.
TAAAATCTTTATTATTTATAAATAATTTATCGACGAAAACGAATAATTTAATTATAAATAATTAGAGAAAGATATACGTAATACTTTTGTTTATATTGTCGATTTGCTATTTAAGTCTCTTATTGAGAGTAACGACTTCGTCTTTAGTCGGGTCTTAGTATTGGGCAGTAATAAATAAATCAAAGACCGCCTCCAATTGGCAAATAATAGTAATATATACTCTTTTAACGCGCTATTCTCTATAATCGGCTTGGAAATTAGCAAATTTGATATTAACTAATTTAAGCTTCTTACTTTACTCTTTTTGTCTTAGTTCGATCGTACTTCCGTATTGGGATAAAATATATTTATTAAAGATTAATAGCGTATTTAGTATTAAAGCTTTCTTGGGTTTAACCAAAAATTTAGCCTTTTTGAGCTCGTTTTCCTTAAGGGCAAAGAATAATCCGTTTGCTAAAATGAGAGTATTATTTGTTTATATGCTAATAACGCCGAATATATCCTTCGTAGTTATAATTAAGAAGTAGGGGTCGTATATCGATATAGTTATAAATAGCTTCTCTTTATAATACTTATAGTACGTAGCCCACCAATAGGTTTCGGCTTCCGTAATACTATATAATAGCTTTAAAATAACTATGATAATATCGGGTGAGTATAAGTAACGTGTCTCCTTTGGCAATCGTACTAATATAAATCGTTAGAGGTTTATCGCAGATTAAATATAAACCTAAGTAATGTCTCGAAGTTACAATTTGATCTTTTTGCTTAGAAATTAAGTTAAAGTAGGCGCTAATATTATAATAACTCGCTAATTAACTCGTTAGATTATCGGAGATTATATAAGAATTATTTACTTTCCTTTATCGTTATAGCCTTGAATTACGAGTCTTGATTTCTCGTATAAACTATTCGTAGCTTTACTTTTAACTTCGTTGACTAGTCTCGAATTAAAGATACGAACTCTAATATACTTAATATAGTCGAGTTTCGTGAAGTTAAATACTCTTCCGATAATGAGACCGTTTATCTCCTTCTTTTAAGAAGCTTTAAATGAATATCCGAGGGTAGTGATTATACCCTCCCGACGTAACTTTAAAACTAACTCCATATTAAACTTCTCTTTACTTATTATAAAAGCCATAAATAATATGCCTTTTTCTTTAATAGTAGCCGTAAATACGTCATTAAAGTCCTCGTTATCCTTATTTTTAGCGTAGTATTATTAGACTTTATTTCGTGATCCCTTAGGTTTACCGCGATTATAGCGCTAAATTATCTTGTTTTGCTCGATCGGCTTTTCATAGTTTGGACTTTCCCCATTTAGACCGTCCAACGAAAAAACTCGAGGGGTCGAGTCGTCGAAAGTTAACTGCTTATTATCGTCCTTATAATATAGTTTAATTATTGTTAATCGGAAGTTTATCGGTCTATAGGGCATATCAATAGTACAAGTCTCACCGTTCGTATTTAGTAGTTTGTATAGATTACTCTATCCTCCCTTCTCGCGCTAAACGCGTACGTTAAACATAATTAGTAATCCTAAAGTAATCGTAGTATTTGGCCTATTTCTCATAGCTAGCGTGTCCGTAATTTATCGTTTAACGTAAAGGCGTTAGACTTCCTTAATAATTACGCGGATTGCCTTAACTCTCTTAATAACTAATAATAATAATGTATTTTCACTAGTCATTCTAAAGTAGGCCCTAAAGACTAGTAAAGTTAGTACAAATCCATTAAGTCCGACTAAATTGTTAACGGCTTTAATTACCATTTGCAAAACTATATTTTTCTCAATTTGTTCACGAATTAACTCGTCGCGAATAATCTCGTAAGCTCGTCGTAACGGAGCATAATATCTCTTTACTTTTCTTACGCTATTATAAGCTTTAATAGGGACTTCCTTAATCTCGATTGCCATAGATTTAACGTGTTATCGGAACTCTATTAATGAAAAGTTCTTCTTAGCATTATATATAATATAATCAAATAATCTTTAATATATATCAATTTAGTATATACGCAAAGTATTTTATGCTTTTCTCGCAAATATATCCTTAAGAAATCGAGCTACTTGAAATACTATAAACGAGTTTACTACTTGTAAAACTAGTTTACCGTTTAAATATAAGACGTTGATAATAACTAAATAATTAAATTCGTAGTTATTTTGTAAAGTAAACTTGAATTTTCCCGGAGATTTACCGTGCATTTGGCAATAGTAGCAATATTTAGTGAGGTGCTTAATATACTTAGCGTTTACTTTATAGTCAGCGCGCTAAAAGACTCTCAATAGTCGTCGAATTAATAGATGGCTAAAACGTCGATATAATTAGCGTAATTCAACTTTAATGAGATGACTCCAAGCTATACTTTATTCGTACTAATATAGTAATATCCACGGGTGGCCCTATTTACGTACGATCGGAATGATTTTATTTCCTTGAATTAGAATATTCTTTAAATTATCGAGCTTTATACTTATTTTATTTATATTTTAAATGCAAAATAAGAAAGGCGTATTTATAAGGATAATATAAAAAATGATAACTTTTAGTAGAGTATCGACTCGAATTATTCCTTGAAATATAATAGTACCTTTATTAAATCTAATCTTATAAGCGCTAATTATAGTAGTATTTAACTATACGCTAGCGTCGATCTTTCGCAAAACCATGAATTATAATTGGCCAGCAATTAATACTCTAGCGGCTCTATTATTAGGTATAATTCCTTAGAAAACCTCTAATAAGTATTAGTCCTCGAACGTAAAAACTAAATATTAATCCGGTTTAAGTGCTAATTGTTGAGATAGCGTTAAAGTATAGAAGATATCCTCTCTTGTGATTATATAGCGGATAAATTGATTATTAAGGATAGTAATAGTTTGCGTACTATTAATTTCTCTAAGTTTCGTGACGTAATTATCATATCCGTCTTTTATTTTTATGTTTATAAGTAACTAGTCTAACTTTGTCTGTCTCTCATCTTCTAAACCCTTTATACCCTCACATTAAGCAAGAAAGCTTTAATAATACGCAAATGTAATATCGTAATTCACTTTATATTGAGATCGTTATCGAAATCGGTCGTAAGTTTAATATTGCTTTTCTATCGGGTGTTTTATTAACTAGCACCCCGGCTTATTACAAATATAGTACTTCTTTTGATATAAAGCCGAACCTCCTTAATATCCATGTCTTTCTCGATATTTACCGCGAGAGCCTCCTTTACCTCGTCCTCTTTTACCTTATCCTCCTTTGTCTCTACTACTTCGTCTATATATTCAATTAGTTTATAGTTACTCCGAGTCGTCGTCGTTATCGCTCTCTTAGTATTTGCTAGTATCATCCAAATTGTATTGTTATATCTCTCGTAAGCGTGTCGCAATACCGACTACCAATCGTAACTCGGCGTAAATACCCTCGAACGTAGTAATAGGCTTATAGAGTGCTAAGTTGCACTCCTTAACTCCGCGGTAAGCGCTAATAACTTGGTCTCGAAAGTTATATTCCTTCTAATACTCGCCGAATAAGCTTATTTGAATCTTTTGGAGTTTATTAAAGAGTATTTAAAGATATTTTAACTTAGTCTTTAACGAGTTACTTTCAACGATTCGTAGTAACGTAGTCTCTCTTTATATCGACATATATAATTATCGATTCTCTTTAGTCTCGAAATGTTTTCGAATCATATCTATTATTAGTTCGAAGCCAAAATTTCTTCTTATAATATAGTTATAATAGTAAATACTCGCGCGACTTTTTAATATAATAGAAAACGCTTTATTAAATTGGTCCTCTAATAGTTCGACTTTATTATAGTAATCATAAAAGACTTGTAATTTACTATCAAGGAAATCGTATAACTCTCTACCGTATTTCTTATCCTCGAAGTAAACTTTTATTAAATTTGTAATTAATTTAATCGTTGAGTTTAATCGGCCTAATTATTGATCCGAGTAAAAGTCTTCGTGTAAAGGGTTACCGATTAGTGGGATATTATTTGTTTTACTTTGCTAAAGCTATACTTGATCTTATTATTATCTCTCTTAAAGTTGAATATTCGTACTTATTGATGTTTCGATAGTAGTAAGTATAGTTAAGTCTTTGATAATTGAGTTCGTCGCGTCTTGTTTAGTAGTTGCTTATTATTTTAATTATTGTTGAAGTGCCTACTATAATATAAGTAGTTAATTCAAAGTAATTAGAAGTAATAATTGATTCTATCGTGAGTAAAAACTACCGCGATTTCTCAATTGGTCGTTGATCTTTTACGTAGTTTACTCATGGAATTCCTTTGAATTAATAACCCGAATAAAGTTCTTAGTAATCAACGCTTTATCTCTTAGCACTTAGTATTTATATATGCGTAGAAAGTTGCGCAAACGACGAATGAAATTAAAGTCGGCCAAATAAAAGATCTCTATTATTTATCTTATGAAATCTTCTTTAAAAGCTTCCTATAAATTGTAGTTTGTATATCCTTCTCTTTTGTAAATATTAAAACGGCGCATAATAAATCCGTTAATAGTCTCCTCGTTTTAATCGTTTTCGTTCGTAGAATTAAATCGTTTTCCCTATTTGTTTTCATCGTAAGGGAAATCCTTTTTCGATACGTCCGCTATCTTGAAATATAATTTAATGTTAATTAAAAAGAGGTTTAATTGTAATTCGATTAAATGTTATTACATTTAATATCAAGTGACGAGAGTTACGCAAAGTGTCTTATTATAAGCGTAAAGTGTTTAATCGTAAACACTTTGTCGAAAGGACTATCGAAGGTCGTTTATCGAGGGTAGGCTATCGAAAATCGTGCTCGAAATCTTGTCGGAGATATGATCGTAAGTATAGGTTATCGCTATTCGAGTGGAAGTTGATAGAGACGAGAACTCAACTAAGAGGTCGCCGCTTCGGGGCTGTAGAATGGTGTCGTTCTTGACGTTGATCTTGAGTAGCGCTCTAGGCTGCCTATCCCAAGTCTTCGTAAACGTTCGTTGTTCTGCGTGATAGACGCAGACTTAATTAAGTAGCACAAAGTTGGGACTCCTCTCGCGCTTCCTTTTCAAGTCCTTTAATAACCGCAACGTCTCTAGCGCGTTCTTTTAAGAAGCCTCCAGAATCGTATTAATTATCCTAAGCGCGTAACTACTTCTTTTGCGTCGTAATTAGCCTCTTCCAATATAAGCCTAGTTACTCCGTAGTTAATTAAACAACCACTAATCAGTGTTAGTATCACTAGGGATACTTAGTCACATATAAGTAAATTAAAAACGTAATATAATAAGATTGTACTATTATATTCCGTTGAGTTGTAAATAATCAGAAATAAGAGCGCAAAGTTAGAGAGTTATATCCTCCAACTTTGCGCGTTCCCACGCTAGTCCTAGTGCAGCCTAGCGTCGCACGTGATCACGTGCTTACTCTTATACCCACAAAAATATTATTATTTTAATAAAATATATTAGAATAATAAAATATTTCTTTAATTTATTATTTAATAAAATTTACGAGATTTTTTTTTAATGTATTATTCGATAGAATTTATTAAATAATTTTTTTATATTAATTAATATTATTCTAATTTCAAACTTTTATAAAAAACGCGATTTAAGAATTTATAATTTAAAAAATATATTATTAAATAAAGAAAAAATAATTCTTCGTAAAAATATTTTTATAAAGTTTATAAAATAAAATACTAAAATATAAAAACAAGAGAAAATAAAAGAATACTTATAAAATATAAATTATATTAAATTCTTTATTTAAATAAAAAATAAAATAATAATATTTTAATATATACTTGGAAATTAATAATTTTTTTTAAAAATTTGTTTAATTAATTCGATAAATAAATTAATAAATAAAAAAATTTCTATTTTTATTTAATATATATATTATTTTATAAACTTTATAAAACTTTTTTTACGAAGGGCTATAAATTTTTTCTTTTTAATTTGAAATTATTAAAATAATATTACGGTTTTATATACGTAACTTTATATTTCCTATATAATATTTTTATAATCAAAGTTTCCTAAAATAAAATAAAAATTAATTATATTAATATTATAATTTATCGTACTTAATTATTATAAATAATAAATTTTAAAAACATTTTTTAATTCGTAATCAAATAAAATTCTTTTGATATAATAATTATTTTAATATTTTAAAAAGAAATTCTTTGAAATATTTTTTAAAAATTACGTAATTATAAAATTATAAAGAAAATAATATTTTAATATTTTAATATTTTAAATAGAAATATATTTAAGAAATTTTATAATCGCGATTTATAATATAATTATTTATTAATTAATAATATAATAACAAATTAATAATTTAATTTAAATTTTAAATTAATAATTAAAATATAATATAATTACCAATAAATTTTTTTAATATTCTTTAATAATTATTTCTTTTGATATTACGTAAAAAGGAAAATTTTTAATAAATTAATTAAAGAATTATATTTGG
>FJOG01000003.1:787127-823175 GCA_900073065.1 Phialocephala subalpina
AATATTAAACTTTTTATATTTTATAAATTATAAATAAATTTAATTTAATATATATAATTTAAATTAATTTAAATTAAAGAAATTTCTTTTAAAAAGTTTTAATTTTTAATTTTTAAAATCGAAGTTTAATCGAGATACGATTTCTAGACCTGCTCGAACCCCCCTCCCCCCATAACACTCCAATCACGTGATTTTCAGCGGGTGGGGGTTTAAAGCCCCCTTTACCTTGCGCTGCAATAAGCAAATATTAATAAGTAGGGGGCGTTGCCGCCCTTCCTAACCCTAAACAAACTGTAAGTCCTTTTTAACTCGAAGGCTTTCTAAATCTCAAGTAAATTAAGTACTTTATTCTAAAGTTAGCGCGGCTGACTAAATCACAATACCTTTATCTCTTATAATCTTATAATGCTTTTGTCTCTCACAAAGCCTTTATCTCTCACAATACCTCTATCTCCTGGCTAAAAGCTACTTTAAAAGCTCACATGATTTTAGGATCCTACCACGGTGGAAAGTGAGTACAACTTCTCGTCGTGTCCCCTTCTCAAGGTTTCGGGAAAAGGTCGAAAGTATATATATATATCTTAATAGCGCGATAATATAATAAAGCTTTGAATAAAGATTTATATTCAATTCACGCTCAAAGTAATTCCTTTACTTCCTTGAACGCTCCGGCTGGGAGTTCCGCGGGTAGCTCTATGGACGATATCTCGACAAACTCCCCATTTCCATCCAACTCTGCCTTCAGCTGGGACTCGCTATTGAGTTGTTGCAAGCCTGATCTATTAGAGTTGCTGCGCCTGCGAAGTTGCAGCCTACTTGATTTCCCAGCTCTAGAGCGGTAGATGAACAGGCCAACTCCCACGATGACTGTAATTACTAAGGCACTACCAGCAATCGCAACCCCAATGGCCGTACCCGTGCTGATGGATCCTGTCCCGCCACTGGACGATGTGCCCGTTGACACTGCGCTGATTGTGACAAGGTTTGTAGCCGATACCCTATCGGCATTAAACTGTGCTTGATAAACTGAAAAGTTGTTCCTTTCGTAATCGACGATCAGATAAGCCTCCTGGAGAAATGCACGCCCAATAGTATAAACGGAGGCATCCGCTGCTTTGCGAAGAGGGAAGTATTTTGTTGCCGGTGATGAAGCAGTCGCATTTAATCCAGGGAAGGGATACGAGAGCTCAAGATCAAATGCGTCGTAAGGAACAGTGATATTTATTTCGTTCGCGGATCCTGGGAGATCTGATAGTGTAAAGGCAAAGGTCATATTCCACGCAACCAAAGTGGAGTACTGGTCTTGGTCGCTGCCAAAGGTGTATAGATTTAGCGTTGTGTCATACAGCAAGCCAAGAGCATTCTCGAATTGCTGGCAAATGCTCTCTGGAAACCAAAGAAATGGCGTTGAAGAGTCTATGGTAAACAATGCTGCTTCGGAAATGTCCATTAATTCCTGTGGATTAGACGACCAACTAGGAGCAGCATCAGATGGCGAATATGGCGAAGCGGAAACGGAGATTTTATTGAGAGCAACGACAGGTGTTTGAGCGGGGTTCAGAGAAAAACTAATGTTGTGGGAGTCGAATCTATTCGCATCGTAGCCTCCTAGCGTGACCGAGGAGGGAACGCCTTTCAGTCCTGTGGTCTGTTAGTCGAGGCTTGTGCCCCAGTGGCGTTAGAAGAAGCATACGATAGTGAGCCCCCGCAGTATAGCCATAGCTATGGCTAGGTATCGTTTGACTATCCACTAGACTGTTCAGAAGGCTAGGTGGATTGAGGGTTGTGAGGTTCGTAGCCGCTACACCAAGCCCTAATATTCCGAGCCAATACCCTGTCTGGTTGAAAACACCGATAGTCTGCGACGATGCAACAATACCATTCGTGAGCTCAACATTATCGAAACCGTGATCTGCATTTCCATCGAAGCCGAGCTCAGGCGCGGTTGAGGAGCCGTAGTCCTGCCAAGAAGTTGACGCGGAAGTGTTGAAGAGTTCACCCCGTGAATCGCCGCATATAGTCGCTGCAACACATACACAGTTAGAGACGATACAAGATTGGATCCTGCAGGGTAGCAATTGACAAAACATAGAAGTCCTCCGTTTAGAGAGATCTGGGGGGCACCCACGACAGAGACTCTTGGACGACCATTCCTCCTCGCAGGTGAAGTTCTTAGGTTGGATGACTTACAATTACCACATGCATCTTGCCCCACAGCCAAAATCTCCTGGCTCGTCGTGCTAACGAGGACACTTATGTCTTGTTGCGGTGAACCAACCGCGATAGATACTCTGCGGGTGGACTATATATCAACGACTTGAACCTCTAGTTTAGAGCGAGCGGTATAGCTTACGCGCTCCACAGTCCATCGATTCCATACCTAAATACCAGTTAATAGTTGATTGTGATGTACCACCCCAAAGTTCGACAGAACGTCAGTGATTACCTACCATGTGTCCGAGATAGGAACAGATAAAATTGTAGGTTTTTTAGCACATGTAAGGGATATGGCCATCCATACTAGATGGAAAGACGCGTTCGCAGCCGGAAATAGTCGCATTCTGATCTCGAGAGGGGGAAAATCTGGATTTCAAGGTGGGGAGAAGATGGAGTAAAAGGGTTCAAATTGACAGGAAATAATAAATCCTAGGCATCCATGACTTCGTCAAAACAAGCTTTCAGAACTCGTCCAGTGGCTCTAATTCGGGATGTTAGATCATTGTCTTAGTGCCGGTGCTAATACTACATATTTTTATGACTCACACCGGCAACATCGCTCTCAAACAAGGACTCCCTCCTCGAGTGCATGATGGGACGTGCATGGGGATCTGGGGTACATATGTCTAGAAGAGGAAATGCTTGAGAAGGGTTATGCTTGCAGCAGACTTTGCGTTCTAGAACATTACAACGTTGACCTGTGATAATCACCAGTGGCGATCCGCTGTCTCTGGGAATCTCCGTGTTTCCATCTTTGCTTGTTTTACCTTTCAGCTGTCACTAGGAATCGCGATGTTCCGTACGGCATCTGAAACGTCGTCTAAGCAAGGCTGTTTCACACGTCCGAATCACAAACCATTATAATCATAGTTACGTGTTATATGGCTTCGTTTGGGCGGCAGAAACCCTGAACGCATAATGAAATTTTTGCAAAAAACTTTCGATTTAAATGACTTAAGATAGCAAGTTTTGGAGGGCCTCGCGATCAAGTATAAAGATTCGGGTGATCTCGCTACGCTAGATCACAATGCTTGTAGAAAAGGGGTCGGTCACGTGACTATAAGTATATATTTCTATAACTGCTTAATTGAGCCTAAGCCTTATAGTTTAGTAAATACAAAGTGCGCACCTTTACCTTTAGAAGGGATAATTTTCAAAGCATTAACCGAGAAAACCTTGAAAATAATAATTAATTATATAATTTAATAAAGAAATAAAAAAAGACCAAAAATAATTTCCACGTTAAAACTCTTATCTATAATAAATTTTTGTATATACTCGCTTATTTTGCAATTTCTTTTAAATTTAATTAATTTTTTTTATTTTTTTTATTTGAATAAAATATAATATATAATAATAATATATCCCCAAACGTAATCGTTGCTCCAAGTACGGATGGTAATGTTCGTATTCGTATAATAAACTTAAGAAGTACTCATTCGTGGATGATCGAGCAGAAGAGTACCTACTATTCCAAGTCTCAGAATCCAAGCCATCTGCTATAGTCTCCCGCCAATCAATTCTTACTGTAAAGACATCTCGTCCCGCAAAGTTGGGTACAGGAACGTTTCAGACTCTTATCAGCATACCTGTAGGCAAAGGCCAGGTCCATTCTCCCTTCGAAATCCCTCCTTCTAGGACGTCGAGCAGTCATTCCACAAAGCAGCTTCCAAAAACCGTGTACAACCCCAGCTGCACGGCAACCAAGATTGCCTCTCGACTAGTAGCATATGATATCATCAAAGCCAATGTGGTGTCTTGTGGGTATCCTGGTTGAATCTCATTCCTTCCCGCATAGGCTCGGATCCCGCATTGGATGCTGCTGCAACTTGCTTTATCGCTGGGATTACAGCAGTATATGGCACGAAGAGTTACAGCGATATCAGGAGAGCTCGGTCAAAGTACGTCGTCCCTTTGAAGAATCTTCAGCCTTCTTTTTCGAAGTCTGGTTCTGGTTGTCAAACGGACATCTTAGCGGATTCTCCAAGTTGGGTGAAACATGAAGGCGAGATTGAAGAGGCCCGCCTATACGCATCTAGAGGGATGTCCGGTAGTACGAAGCCCACAAGTCTAGGAGGACTACAGATACTAACAGACCCTCAAAAGTGCGGGACTCTCGACCTTTGGCCAGACTTGACGAAGCTAGGCAAAAAGAGCAGTCAGCAATAACAGCAGTCAAGGTCGGGAGAGAGAATAGTGAGCCTTGAAATTCGAGTAAGAGATAATACATGTCTTCTCTTCTGACTTATTTATTTGATATATCGCAGAATCTGAGCCAATTCCTAAGTATACTAATTCTCGGCGCTCACAACTATGAATCCATGCAACTCTAATACTACAGGTCCTAAAGCTTCCACGGTCTTCTAGATAAAATGCTCAGTCAACAGGCAACACGAGTCACCCTATCTGATTCGACAACTGCGCCGTCTCGTGAGCATCTAGGTGACGACAGGATTATCTAAAGTCCCTCCACTGGCGAAATAGGCATTGATTAGATCCGTGCGTGTCGCTATAAAACTGCGAGCGGCGTTAGTCACTGTACCGTAGTAATCTGGCTCTAACAGGGCCCAGATGGTAGCGAGGTTCATTATGCCTAGCATGCATATCGAAGTGTATCTGATCTCCTTTGCGAGTACGCTTCAGCACTATGTCCAAGCGCTCTCGAGCCCGGCATCGTTCATGTAGTTCCAGATGCCGATAACCTAGATGAGAAGAGTGAGCAACGCAGTCAAGGTCAAGGAAGAGAGAATGGTGAGACTTGAACTTCTTGTGAGAGATGTATCAGATGCGTCTTACCTTCTGATTTATTCCCAATATTATCTTGGCTACTACTTCGCTTCCTTCACCGGCGCTAACTAAAGCCGGCTTGAAGACCTTATTCAAATCCTGCGCTTGTATCAATCTGAAGAAGCGACCTTTGAGGTCATTCATATCTCCTAGTAAAAGAGACATTCCGGTCCTGTATGCATAGGAGCCGATAACCTCGAACCAGTGGTCGTTCGGCGTCACAAGCGCTATCTAGCCTGATATATCAGTCACGATGGCTCTAATTCGGGGCAGTGAGACGTCGTAAGCAGTGTTTCTAGATATTGACGAGCTTCTGCGGATCGATGATGAGGTTGCTAGGGAGACATTGCCACCTGCTCATGGAAGATGAAGAATCTCTATGCAAGTCTCCTGAATACGACGGATTTCGTAAAGGTTGGTCTGCTAGATCGGAGAGAACGGCACAAGAAACTGATCATGGCCAGAAATTGACGATCCATCACGGAAGCCAGTAAAGCATAGAAAACGTAGTCGTATCGAAGACGAAAGTGACGGAAGCGAAGGTGACGAAGAGAAACCGGCTGCAGCTAATTCAATATCACCATCCAGTGAAAACAGGGGTGAGGGAAGCATTGAATATATACAAGGCACTGCTTACAACTTTGCCGCTGCAGATATCATTTGGGGCGTGGCATAGGTGTCAGAAGCGAGAGGCTTGTGGTGGCGATGAGGAGCTTTATTTTTAGGCCACATGTATGAAGGAGTGGACGTTGAGGAAATCTAATGAGATGCTTGGGTTGTGGGATTGTTTCACGCTTGATGCGGATAGTTTGGAGAAGTCCGAAGCTTTCGTTGGAATTGGGGTTGAGCCTTGGATGGAGAAGCAGATTGCGATTGATGTTGAGGGTGATGGCACTCCTCCGTAGGCATAGTCCGAGTCTCGATGGACGTTGAGGTCCTTGTAACACATTTTGACGACCAGGAACTTTCTGAGAAAACTGGATATTGCACTAACCAAGGGTGTCTTAGGCTGCCAGACTAACATGATGGTGAACTTCATTCTTGAGCATGAATGTAGTGGCTTAAGGAATATCATATTTGAGGACTAACATGTTCGAGGAATATGTTGCTTGAAGATCTTGGTACTTGAGGAATATCGGGTTTCAGGATTGTTCTTAAAATGTCCCACGCAAAGTTGGAACTTTTGGATGATTGATCCGAATTTGCGAATGCCGGACAACGCGATAAACACCGCTGAGGTCCCCACCGCCCCTCCCCAACTCTCCCGTTTCCACCTGCTCAAGTCTTGCTGTTTTACTTGTTCAAGTGAGTCTCGCTAAATTGAGGGGGCACGGGCGCGCGAAATCAGTTTTTGCTTAGGATATGCTAGGAATACCCGACAACAATGCTTCAATGCTTCCAGGCACAGCCTATAGTGACTAATTTGATTTCTTTCAAGACTTTCCGGCTTCTTGGTAATCAGTATTGGGCAAGACGGAAGTATTTACCCGAAGTTCCAACGACCTTAGTAGCTATAGAACGGTAACGGCATTAATCCAACGATGATAAGTCTTGAGCCCTGTCCTCTAAAATTTCTGTACCGGAGCACAGCTCACCAGTTCGTTCGCCCTACCATACTTCGGAATTCTTTATTCCACCTTCCTCTTTGGTCACCCAAATCCGACCAATGTGTCAAGACCCCACTATTCAATGTCCCCGCTTAGCTATTCGTCATTTTAGCACAGTATTCGAAACATTTACTTGCCCGCGATGGCGATACTATCAAAAAATCTCTTCTGGTGCCTACTGCCTTGCTTTATATAAGTTTGAGGTCTTGCTCGGAAGTCCGAGTATTGATTATTTCATTTTCTGGAAGAAGGCTGCAGCAAAATCAACCCACAATGGCGTCTTCAGCCCTAGAATCTCAAGATGCAGGAGAGAAACGGATCTGGTACCGGAGAACACTGTTCAATGCCTTCGTGATTGGTTCAGTGGGGTTCTTGGCTCCTGGTTTGTGGAACGCCATGTCTTCGCTTGGTGCGGGAGGTGCTGAGTCCCCGTTTCTTGTCAATGCTGCCAACGCTCTTGTGTTTGGATTGAGTAAGTCATGGCGTGTTTCCAAGATTTAAAGAATCTTTGCTGATTTGTGTGTGTAGTGGGTATTTTCTGTTTGCTTGGTGGGCCAATTGCGAATAGGATTGGTTTGAATTGGACTTTGTTTCTTGGAGCTGCGGGGTACCCCGTCTATGCGTAAGCAAATACTGGAAGAAGCTACCTCGAGGGCATCTTCGCTGATTATTTGCGATGAAGTGCAGGATTGTACACAAACAACCGATTTGTAAGTATTTCTACCTTTCTGTGCCAAGACAGGATATGCATTGACTTTGCAAACAGGGTAATGTCTGGTTGGTCTTGGTCGGAGCTGTGGCATGCGGTGTCTCCGCAGGTCTTTTCTGGGCCTCAGAAGGAGCCGTAGCTCTCGGCTATCCAGAGCCATCGAAGAGGGGAAAGTATATGAAGTAAGCTTTCCGAACTTTTTGATCTGCTGAACTCGGTAACTGACCCTTGTCAAAGTATTTGGTTGATATTCCGAACCGGAGGACCACTCGTTGGAGGAGCCATTGTTCTAGCACTTAACCAGTACGTACTTAAAGTCAATCGAGCGGATTGAGACTGACATTTAGCAGTGGTGCTAATCAGAAAGGGAAAGGAAAAGTGGGACCAAGTAAGGAGTTCTCCTTCTCGCCTTTTGCCAACACTTTCTAATCAGTAACTTACAGAAATCTACCTCATATTCATCGCACTCCAATGCATTGCGGCACCAATTGCACTCTTGCTCACAAAACCAGAGAAGGTGCAACGTTCGGATGGTAGCAAGGTCAAAGTCATTCACGAAAAGTCATTCGCAGCTGAAATCCGTGCTCTGGGGAAGGCTGTCTCGAGACGCGACGTAAGCCCCACCTGTTGCAACACTCAAGGGACTCCTTCTGATCACAAGCATAGATTCTCTTGCTGCTACCAGTGTTTTGGGCTGCTTACTTCAATCAATATGTTGGAAGTATGTTCCTGAATCCTGTTGCCTCCTGTTGGAACATTCTCGCTAATGGCACTAGATTTTGAGGTGTACTTCTTTGGCGTACGTGCTCGAGCTTTGATTGGCTTCGTAGGAAACTTCGCGAACCTGCTGGCTTCACAGCTCATCAGTCTGTTACTTGATTACAAGTGCTTCGCAGTCAAGAAGAGGATAAATATTGGGTAGGTAGCTCCAACGTGATCGCAGGACCGTATGTTGGGTTGTTGCTGACTTGGCTCAGCTTTTACTACGTGATATTTTGGCACCTAGTCGCCTGGATTTACGGCTGGGTTATTAATGAAAAGTTCACGAAAGAGCAGCCGGATCTCGATTGGACTAGCGAACAGTTCACAGAAGGCTTCTTTGTGATACTGCTCTGGTGTGAGTTCCCTGCATGAAATCGAACTTCTGTTCGAAACATTACAGCTAACCAGGGATGAATTCAGACTTTGCGCAACAGTCTCTCCAGAATTGGTTGTACTACTTCGTCTCGACTAAAACGGACAACATCTCGGAATTATCCCGCTTCACTGGGATTCTGCGAGGTCAAGAGAGTTTCGCACAAGCGGTCTCATTCGGTATCAACACTCGTGATTGGTATGGAGGACGAGTACCGCTTGCTGTCAACACTATCCTGCTCGGTAGGCACTAAACCAGGCTGCTCCCGCTACCCGAAACGGCAAATTCTAACTTACACACAGGATTGTCTGTGGTACCGACTTGGATTGCTGTGCGCGAGCATACCCCTGTTGAGGCCGATAAGAATTGGGGTAGTGAAGAAGAGCAGATCCATCCTGAAATTGTGGGTGAGGACGAGAAGAATAAGATTGTTGTAGTGAAGAGCAATGCGCACTAAACCGAACATGTAGAAATTTCAGAACAAGGCCAGTTGACAAAGCAAGAGCAAATGAGGAGACGAAGAAAGAATAGAGTTCCTAGACTACAATCACAACTTTTGGCAGTGAAAAAGTCTCATGCTATTTGGTACTTTCAGCGTGTACACTCCCGCGATTAGAAAGATGTGAGAATATTCAATGCAGCCCCGAAGGCTTGCTGCCCAAGGCCTTCAGTAGCCGGGATAGACGCCCGAACATGGCGAGTAGAACGGGGACAAGACCTCGGGACTCAGGTGGATGGTCAAAATTAGGTGACCGTTCCTAAAGAATCATCAAAATTATATAAAACAATGAGGAATTCGAAATGTCCTTGCAGGAGATGGGACAATCTGATCCTTCAAACATACGCTCCACGTTTCTTCAGACTTCCCACGGTCTTCTCATAGCCAAACGCAATGTGATGCACATCTTCTCTCTAGTCTTGCCCTCGATAGACCCCAGTTGAGTTTAACAAAGGCCCGAACCTCAACTTCACCTCTCTAATATCTGTCTTTAACGGCTCTGCACCAAGGGATGAGCCACGAGTGAGCATATCCAGCTCCGTGTTGCGCGTCGTCGCCAAGATCGCCGAGAAATTCATCGAGTGTGAGACACCATTGAGATAGAGCGAGTACAAGCCGATGGCTGCTGTGATGAAGGCGAAGAGAAATGCTATGCCATATGGGAGAAGCAGATAAAGGGGGCGGTACAGGTAGTAGTTCTGGGTGTTTGACGTCTCGATCGTCTTGAACGTCGTGTTGGTATCTGTGAGATCTGATGAGCTCAGGTAACTGAGTGTGATGTTGGTTGCGAGATCTTCGATAGCTCGCAGAAGAGTCTGGTTTCGGCACATCCAAGGCTCGGTGGGAAAGGTGTTGGCGAAGACTTGACTTGGCGAGGGTTGGTCCTGATGTGGTTGACCGGGCAGATGGGGCGTAACTCTAAACGGCGGCAGGTTGACGAATGGACTTTCTTGAATCTCTGCACAGGCTAGCAAGCCTGTAGACAGTAGGTCGGTAATTCCGCTGTGCAGGCCCCATGTTGAATTGTTTTCAATGACATTCTGCTCGCTAGGGATATCGACAACTGGACTAAGACTAAGGTTGCCAATGAGCAATCTACTGAAGGCCGCGAAATGTGGGTAGTAGACGAACTCGTCGTATGGGATATCGATGCCTTGGTGTGGCGCAACGTATGGTGCTGGTTCAATTTTCCGCTGAGTTATTTCCTGGAAGCCGTTGACAGAGGCTATGGTAACAGAAAATGACGCATTCGGCATCTTGCAAGTGATGCTGGAAGTTAAAGTCTGAATGTATAAAACAGGGCATAAGAGCTCATCAACACAGCTCGAGAATCCACAAGGCCCGTCGCCTCCACAATTCGCCATTGATTCGAAAAAGCAGCGACCGCATCAATAGAACCCATGTAGCCGGACCAAGCAGAATATAGTAGCCTGAAGGGTGGGTCATACGGGCTTTGAACGAGGGCGCTGTGCTCCATACTCTTGTTCCAAAGATCGTCATTGTATCCTGAGTAGATGAAGATGCCATCTTCGGTCTCATATGACTCGCTGATCTGGTCAAAGACAGGCTGATCCGTGCCATTGGCGACTATACACTGTACTGTTGGCCCATAATACTCTAGGTCATAGGGCCAATCCAAGCTTGGGGTCGGGGCTTCAAGTGGTACAACGTCGAAACCAACGGCGGCTTGAAGAGCAATTCTGTTTACAGTTGTTTGGACCTGCCAGGCGGGTTGAGAGAAGTTCAAGGTCGGCACCGGAACAGTGTAGGTTATGTTCCTCGAGATGACCGTCAGGGTCGCAGGAGGGCAATGCCGGCAAAACCGATGCACCTATTGTCCCATCAGTAACGGAACTTTGAAGAGGTGTTCATTGTCCCGGAGCGCGAAAAGCATTATGATGGACCGTACCAGAAAGTGAGGGCACAAAAGAGTGCGATTTTGGCAGATCTGAGAAGTTCAAAGCTGATGATACCGGTTGGATCGCTAGTAAGTGAATACAATATGTCTAGACTTTCTATACCAGGTATCAGTATCTTGAGACCAGAACCGCTCCATAGAAAAGAGCTACTGACTATTGTCAAAGGTGTTTGTTTTACAATGGTCCAGACATACTGCCCAAAGGACATAGCAGTTGACGCATGGAAAGATGAAGTGACAAGGAAGACGAATGCAGTAAGATCAACCCCCCCTATATCGGCCACCCCCCTCATGTTAACCACCTCGCTTATTTCTTGCTACTCTACTTTAAACCACCATAACTTTTTTATTCTTTTATCTTTATATAAGATAATATAAACTCACTATTTATAGATATATTAAAGTCTTTTGCCTTAATTTGGCAATTTCTAATTTTAATTTAAACTTTTTTAATAATTTTAATTTTTATAAACTTAGAATTTAAATTAGTTTTTACTTTGCGCCATTTCTTAAACACTAATTATTTTACTTTAGCTTCTAATTATTTAATTTGAAACTCTTACTAAGCAATAACAAAATCCTTCTTATTTATACTTTTTATAACCTTTTTAAATAATATTCTACAAATTATAAAGTTAATATCTCTAAATCTCGTAATTTAATAAGTTTTTTTTTTTTTTACATTTTTATTATTCTAAGAAGTTTCCCAAGTAATAAATAATTTATCCAAGTTCTAATTAAATATAAATTCTTTTCTCAAAGTTTATTTAATTTCCTTAGTTTAATTATTATTATTTTCAAATAATAATCGATTTATTAAAAATTTAATTATATAAACCAATTATAATCTTAAAGTTTATTATTTTAATTTGATATTAATTATTATTAAATTACTCTTTCGAGCTTTCTAATAGCAATTCAAGAAATTTCACTTTCCGAGAAATATAAAATTAATCAAAAGAAATAAGAAATTAAACTATTTTCGGTAAACTTATTTCAAAGAATTAAATATTAATAAATCGAGTAATTAAAATATATATAAAGTATATATAAATAGAAATAAAAGGTAAATATTATTCGAATAATACTTTTATATAAACTTTATTATTTTATAGTTTTTATAATTATTCAGAATAAGAAATCAAGCTTTTAATAAGTTATATAAAGTTATTTGAGAAATAAATACTTTATATAATTATTCTAAAGTAATAATATTAAATATTTAGCCGTTTTCGATTATAATAAACTTTTAACCTTTGAATTTTTTCAATTTAATAAAAAATTATTATTATTATATTAATTTGCCTTTAAATATTATAAGTAAGAATAATATAATTTTTATTATAAAAATATACTCGATAAAAAATATTTAAACTTTAAAATTAAATTGTTTTTTCTGAATAAAATATTTATAAATACTTCTAATTATTAATTTAATTTAATTTTAATTTTTTATAATTTTAACTTCGTTTATATTCCAATAATTCTTAGCTTTAATAGTTTTAATAATTAGAACTTTTAATTTTTGGAATTATATTTTAATAATATCGAATATAATACTATTAACGTATATAAAATTGATTTTAAATTACTTTTTAATTTTAAAAATTAAATTCCATCGAATAAAACTAGTTATTTATCGTTTTCCAAGTAGTATTATATTTTTCTTAATAGTTAAAATGCGCTTCGCAAAAGTCTTAATTTATATATATATAAGATTTTGGTTTAAAGCTTCTTAAATTAAAACTTAATCTGTGAGTCGCTATTTTTAAACTAGGAAAAGCCTTTAATTAGGGTTTTGGGCTTCTTTTCGAGAAATGCGGCTATTAATTCTGTCTTGAAGTATAAACTTTGGAACCCCCTAATTCAAGTGAGCTTTGCGTATAAATTTTCCTTTTACTATCTCTTTAAGTGCTCTTTGGACGTCTTCTTCGGTATATAAGGGCTTTATCGTCGGTTCTTAGCGTCTGCAAAATTTGGAGTTAATCTATTAAAAGGTTATTAAGAAATAAATGTTTAAAGTGCATGGGTGGGTGGGAGCGGTGAGCTAAGCGAGGTGGCCAACATTTGGGGGGGGGGGGGTTGATCTTACCGAATCGAATGGTCCATGCTTGTCTCTCCTCGTCGCCGGCAACTGTTCCATCCAAGGAACTGTAATAGAGGTGATGCCCAAGAGCAAGTGTTAGACCGCAGAGAAGGGCGGCACAAATGAAGAACGGCTTCCTCCAGTCGATACCCCAGGAGACGAGAGGCATGGATTTGAGAGATACTCGCTGTTCTTAAAGTCTTGACGTCCAAGTTTGATGTCAAGGCTGAGCTGCCCACGGCACTTGATCGACCGACTCCCATCTGAGCCGCTGTGGATGGCATCAGCGATTCATGTTCGGCTGTGATAGGCGAGACTGATTGAAGCCTTCGATCTAACTCGTGCTCTTCGAAATGTATGTTGATCGGTGGTTCCCTCTTCGCCATGATGTGTGTCGCGGTAGATTGTGCGTGGGAACCAGAAGTGCCAACGGCTGCTAGATGTCCTGGAAGCTTAACCAACATTTATGGTGGCGGCTGGACCGTCCCCTGTTGGAAGCGACGTGAGGCGCTGCCTATTGCCAGATCATAGGACGTCCTGCAATTGGCGGTGAAATGCAGCCTCGCTGTGTGACAGGCTCCGCCTCTTGAGAGAAATGATTTCCTATACATAGAGAAGTTGGGGGCGAGGTACATGAAGGTGTAACAGGAGCGCGATTGGAGCCTCCGTTACGACGGGAATTCACGTGACCATTTCGGCTTGAGGATGTCAGTACTGGCGGCTTGTTGGAGTAGAGGGAACTCATCTTTGTGGATATATGTACTTGAGGATATACGCGTTTTTGAGTATTCAGATTTGTGGGAATTCGCATTTGAGGGTTCCGGGTTTGATGATATTCGGATTCGAGGCAATTAGGAATTGAAGCAGGAACGACTCGATTGTTCAAACAAGGCAGGATCAGGAAATGGACGACTGAAATGCAACATATGAATCTTTGTCCATTGTCCATAGAAGGATGCGTTAGGAGTAGAGTTTATTTCAACTGCAGATTCTCCCACGAAAGAAGGGACATGCATTGTGGAATACGAGCCCGCAAAGAATGGACGAAGTGACTTGGAGCTGCAAATTACATTGCAGAGACCAACATATCCGAGCACTCACTTGAGGCGGCTAGACTGGAGCTATTCTGTAATTGCGGATGAAGGTTTGTGGTATTGATGTCGATGTTGAAGAAATTCAAACGAGGTCCATAGGTTAATGCCAAGACATGCTCGAACACCATTGGCCAGATTGTCGCTTATCGCGCGGTTTCCCAAGCTAAAGCTCTCAAGCTCCACCAAAGGCAACGAAAGCTCCAACCTCCCACGCCGAAACAGCTGGAGCTCTACGAGAACTCAACAACACCTTCAAGTCCCAACAGCCGTCGAGCTCTCGCAAGCTTGAGCTTCGTTTGACGACTGTGTCTCTCTCTCTCCAACATCCTCGAAGCAGCCGCAACCATGGGAGACCCCCGCGAGTCGTCATCGTACAGCATCACCCCGAGGATTCGATACAACACCATTAGAGGTGTCAACGGTCCTTTGGTCATCTTAGAGAATGTGAGTTGGGGCATTGCGATTGGCAAGCTCTAGGAGGGATGCTGATATCTGCAAAGGTCAAATTCCCACGATACAATGAGATTGTTACGTTGACGCTGCCTGATGGCACTGAGAGATCTGGGCAGGTGCTGGAAGCTAGAGGTCAGTACGAATTTCGTGTGACATCAATCGAGTTGTGCTGAGATGATCTATAGGTGATAGAGCCGTCGTCCAGGTATAGCAGTCGACTCTCGAAGCATCACCGATACGTTCTCACAATGGGATAGGTTTTCGAAGGCACAACTGGTATCGATGTGAAGAAGGTATAGCTTCTGGACCGGCAGATGCGGGGACCCGAGCGCTGACCTCTGCATAGTCTAAAGTCGAGTTCACAGGGCAGAGTTTGAAGCTTGGCGTCTCAGAGGACATGCTGGGTCGTATCTTTGATGGATCAGGAAGGGCTATCGACAAAGGACCTAAGGTTCTCGCAGAAGATTACCTTGACATCAACGGAAGTCCTATCAACCCATATTCTCGAGTACGTGCATCGGCAGACTGGTAATTGGCCAATGCTGACTTGCTCAGGTCTACCCCGAAGAGATGATCTCGACCGGTATCTCTGCTATCGATACCATGAACTCTATTGCTCGTGGACAGAAGATTCCCATCTTCTCTGCTTCCGGTCTACCACATAACGAAATCGCTGCCCAGATCTGTCGTCAAGCTGGGTTGGTGCAAAAACAAGGTGTCACGAACAAGGGTACACACGATGGACACGAGGAAAATTTCTCGATTGTTTTCGCAGCTATGGGTGTCAACCTGGAAACTGCTCGATTCTTCACCAGAGATTTCGAGGAGAACGGCAGCTTGGAGCGTGTGACTCTCTTCCTCAACTTGGCCAACGATCCTACGTAGGTGTTTTAACCATGGAATTGAGCTCTGCTTACATTGAACAGTATCGAACGTATCATTACCCCGCGTCTCGCTCTCACCACCGCCGAATACTATGCCTACCAACTCGAAAAACACGTCTTGGTTATTCTTACCGACTTGACTGCATACTGCGATGCCCTTCGTGAGGTCTCTGCCGCTCGTGAGGAAGTGCCAGGTCGACGTGGTTATCCCGGTTACATGTACACGGATTTGTCGACCATCTACGAACGTGCTGGTCGTGTGCAAGGACGAAACGGCTCCATCACCCAAATCCCCATCTTGACTATGCCCAACGACGATATCACTCACCCGATTCCTGATTTGACTGGTTATATCACGGAAGGACAAATCTTCGTCGATCGTCAATTGTCCAATCGTGGTATCTACCCACCCATCAACGTCCTGCCATCGCTCTCTCGTCTCATGAAGTCTGCCATTGGAGAAGGTCACACTCGCAAGGATCACGGTGATGTCTCCAACCAGCTTTATGCGAAATACGCCATCGGTCGTGATGCTGCCTCCATGAAGGCTGTTGTCGGTGAGGAAGCTCTGTCGTCGGAAGACAAGCTTTCGTTGGAATTCTTGGAGAAGTTTGAGCGAACATTCATCTCACAATCTGCATACGAATCGAGAACCATCTACGAGTCCCTCGACCAAGCATGGAGCTTGCTTCGTATCTACCCCAAGGAGTTGCTCAACCGTATCCCACAAAAGATTCTCGCCGAATTCTACCAACGATCCGCTGCTGATCGCAAGGGCAAGGGAAAGGGCAGCAAGGATACCAAGGACAACAGCGAAGATGCTAAGCCGAACGGAGGCGGACAGGAGGAGAACTTGATTGATGCATGAGGAATGATGGTTGTGTGGATGGTGGAGGAGTGCATGTTGGTATTTTCACAGTGCCGCCGCGTTGCTTTTCGATTGAAGCGCATGTAAGTCTTTCAGAGGATAGGGCAGGGCTAGAATGTATGACTTAACAACTCAGCCCGGTTTCCGGGGGATTTCGAATGTTCGTTATCATATTGGACCCCGTGAGCCAGACATTGGGGAAGGAGTGAAAGCTAGTCCAGCCCACTGGGACTCTTGACCGCTCAAATCATCCGTAATTTCGGAATATCTTTTGTATCTCGCTGGTTTTCTGCCCGGGGATGGCCGGGTATGCCTCTCATGGGGACAACGTCTTCCTGGTTGTGCACTGCATGTATATCCCCGCCAAGGCCATTGACAGGTCGGATCCACAAATTAAATGTCGAGAATTTGCTCGGGTCAACTGACAACTCTCGTGCCCTGCATGCATCATCTCCATGGTCCAACAGCCGCAGATGAGGGTTCACTTTGCACAACATGCGCACCAGTAATACGGCCGTGAAAGAACCGAAATTTCGCTGTAGAGAAGCTTGAATGGGAATGGGCAGGCAGCTCGACGAACTGCAACGTTGACAACCCCGCATCTCCTCAATGTCCCATGCAAATACGGGGATTAGTCGACAGCCAGTGCTGACCAGGATGCAGTGCAGCCACAAACGCGCCAATCAAGCCTCCCGCTTTCAACGTCATCCATCACAATGTCGGTCAACTTGTCGAGATAATTTACGTGAGGCAGCGGAGAAGCCTGTCAGTTTTCATCGTTCCTGGCTATCGCGCGCGCTAGTCACGAACAGCTTACCCATGAAAGGTGAAGGATCTGGAGATCCGGTTCGGAAGGAGAAAAGCTGGGGCTCGGTCTTTGGAGAAATACAACGCACCAGGACGTTTCCCCGCTCTCTACTGCTGCCAAACGGGATCAGCTGCCTGTTTTTCCTCGCTCTGCTCACGTCAAAGATACTCGTCCGGTCTTCCCAATTTCCCAGCCTCCAGGGAACGGTGCATCCTTGGTCCCAATTAGCATGGGATGAGCAGCGACCTGCAGTGCGAGCTCCGAGCTACGTATAAAGCTCTAGCTACCCCTCCGCTCTCTGTTTCCCCGAACTCGTTCCTCTTGGCATCAAGCTTTTGTTTCTTGCGAGAAAGACTCAATTGATTGTCCTTGAGCTCGGGAGACATTCACGATGCGTTTTTCGATACTTAGAACAGTCCTTGGGGCTTCGACTGCGCTCGCAGGTCTCATGCCCCGACAAATTCCAGGCGAAACTCTCACTGGGACAGTTGGCAATGACACAATTGCCGGCTCTCCCTCAGGACCCGATGCGGATGGCAAATACACCATCTTCGGCGAAGGAATCAGAGCCAATTTCATTCCGTATGGAGCTTCGATTTCCAATCTCTTCCTAAACGACACCTCAGGCGTTGAGCGAGACATCGTTGGAGGATTCGATAACGCGAGTTATTACGGGATTGATAGACAGCATCCGCATTTTGGAGGCGTCCCGGGACGGTATGCGAATCGGATCAAGAATTCGAGTTTTGAGATTGATGGGGTTACGTATAATGTGGCGCCGAATGAGAATCCGACGGCGGCAAATCCGTTGGGGGTTGATACTTTGCATGGTGGGCCGGATGGATGGTGAGTGGTTTCTTCTTTTGGGGTGTTCTTATTTGAGGGATTGATCTTTGAAGGACTTGGTCTTTGTGGCCTTAATATTTGAGACTCATTTTCTCGTCCCCAATTGTTTGAAGTTGCGGCGGATCTCGCCGAGCATATGGCTAATTGTGTGCATAGGGACTGGAGAAACTGGACAGTAGTCGCACACACTACCAACAGCATCACATTCAGTTTGACAGACCCAGATGGAAAGGAAGGCTTCCCTGGTGAGGTTGTGAGCTATGTTACCTACAGTCTCGGAAACAGTATGTCTACCAATGTTGGGTTGGGATTTAGGACTTTACTGACTGACCGCTTTCCAGTGACCTGGGACTTCAAGATGGTCGCATTAGCCACAACGAAGAAGACACCAATCATGCTTTCGTCCCATGTAAGCAACCATCCCACCCTATTAACCTCCACAATGTTCTAACAGACCGGCAGACATACTGGAACCTCGACGGCTTCGCCAACAACGAAACAGCCCTTGCACTCAACCACTCCCTCTGGCTCCCCTATGCAGGCCAACGAGTCGGTACAGACACAATCCTTATCCCCACCGGCGACATCCTCGCCAACGAGAAGGGCGGATTAAACGATTTCTGGAGTGCGCCCAAGCAAATCGGAGCCAACTTCACCAATCCGAGTTTGAATGGGAATTGTGGGTTTAATTGCACTGGTTATGGTATGCCATCCGCCCTTCCGCCATAGAGCATGGAGAGAAATATATACTAACGAGGAACCACAGACACCGCCTACCTCACAAACCGCGACCAACTTGGGCCCTTCGACTGGCGCGAAAAAGGCCCCGTCGCCCGCCTCCGCTCGGCCTGGTCCGGAATCCAAGTCGACGTCTTTACCGATCAGGAAGCTTTCCAGGTCTACTCTTGCGGTGGCCAAAATGGGTCTATGGCTCTTAAGAATACGCAGGGATTGTTTAATGTTAGTGATAGGCCGAGAACGATACAGCAGTATGGATGTATAGTAATGGAGGTTGAGGATTGGATTGATGGGATTAATCAGCCGGAGTGGAATCGCAAGCAGATTTATGGACCAGGAGATGATCCGTATGTGTTGCAGGCGAGTTATAGGTTTAGTTTGAATGATACTGCGGTGGGACTTTTGGGGGTGGGGAGTGGGTAGTGGGGTGGAGCGGAGCGGAGTGGGGGAGGGGTAGTAATGAATGAAGAGAATGTCCCAACATTTATAGGACATTGCTACGACTAGGAAAGTCTGATTTGAAGAATTTCAGTTCCAATATTTTCTACTTGCAACATACCCAACTTGCTTAGGATCAAGGGACCTCGACGAACGATATATACTAGTCACGTGGTGGGTACACGAGCCAAACCGACTAGCGCTGGTCTCTTTCCGCATGACCTCAACGCCAACGACAACGAATGCAGAACCGCTTGCAACTAGCAGGCTCGACCAGCAGCGAGCATCCAGAAACAAAGTTGCTACCACGCCTTGTTATGCTTGTAGCAAATGCATCAAACAGTCGCTCTCGGCGCCACTATTACGAGCAAGCCAAGTTTGGCACCAACGACTGGTGGACCATTCATTCTCTCCCACCTGTACTTTCGTTTCTACTACTTTTCAACGTACCCGTTTGAAATGGAATTGCCATTAAGCCACGCAAATGTCCCAACTGATAGAACAGAACCATCTCATCAAGGTCCAAGCATTTTTCGCAATCGACTTCTTACGGAAAAGGAGAATCCCCCGACATCGACACACCCTTAATTCAACATCGCACGAGAGAGAAGATATGGAATCTGCGGAGGGTTCTCCTGTAATGAATATACACGTTGCATAGTACCTCCCCTTCCAGCGGGACAGCGAACGAATCTCGAGCGAGAACGACACCTAATGCCAACCTAGCCTCCAGCCGAGATCGCAGAAAGAGAACGCGGGAGATTGGCGATGGCTTTACGATACGTCTTGAATCCGCCATAACTTCTGATACATTCCAAGGAAAGAGAATGAGGCGGGTGATGGCAATGAAGTAAAACGCCCATGGGAAACACTGCTTGAGAGATGGGAGGAGTGGATCGAGGAGAATATACATAGGCCGAGCTCTTCAAGGGCTTACGACCCCACTTGAGAGATATCTTGGCACATCTGTTTGTCGACTCGGAGTGTATTCTGTGGTTGCTCTTTGGGGAACTGCTTCAGTTCCGTGCTTTCTTGACGGGAAGATATGGTCGGAGTCTCCTTCACTCTAGGATAATAGGATTGCGGATCCGTTGCCTTCTGTCAAAGGCGTGTGTTGGAGTGGGAGTCCACGATTCATCGAGGTCACTTCCATAATTGCATGGGAGCTATGGCCCGAGTGAAGAAGCAGACTTATGAGAGATCTTCCCCAAAGCTAGTTTTATATTGGCTCTTTCTTTACATGGAAATTCCATTCAAATATCCGTATCCGCATATGCCCATGAGCAACGCAAATATTGGGGCTATCATCTGTACGATAGTCGTCCCTGATCGCTTGCAGTATCTGAGGCGCTGGGCAAATCATCGTCTTTTTCCGTCAATTTCCTATGTGATCGCGGAATTAATTTGGTTCGAGGCTGAAGCAGGTCATCTCCTGACCACGTCCTCATTTTCGTTCTGTGAGCATGAGAGCTAAGGTGTCTCGCTCCTCATTATGCAATGCGCCGTTGGTCGTCTAAAAAACTATCTGAGAAAACTCGTTTATTTCCACTTTTGCAAGTCAACAGGAGAGGGCCGACGATTGTTGGTTTGGCCCTGGATAGCTGTATGTGGAGTTGCATGTTCTGCTCCGTTTGAAGCACCTGCTCAGGATTTAATGTTGGGCTGATATATCTCCCTTCGTCTTTCTACCTTACCTTACTTGTAATCTTACTCTTTTTCATCCTGCATCTGGTCTCCAGTACTTCGAATCCAAGAACCTGGAAGTTTAGCAACCCAAAGAATATTCAAAAGCCTCGCTCTCTTACACCCACCCTTCCCTCTCTTCCACACTCTGCGCCTTTCGTATCCACAACATTGACCCCAACCACAATCCTCCTCCCCTCACACCCCGCGCCGCCATCCTATCAGGAGATTGTTCCCTAACAGCATAAAACAGCACTGTCTATCCCTCCAACGCTCCCTCCTGCAGCACTTCATGGTTCTGACCAAGCTCTCTGACATGTATTGGGACATTGAGTGATGCACTGGTGGAGGTCTGTTGTGCTGCTGGGAGTAAGGCCTTCCGCCCTTTCGTCCCTTCTGCTCTTTTACCTCTCTCTTTCCGCCCCGCCCCTCCGCCGTTCCGCCCTTTCGTCCTCACCGTTACAAAATATTTTGGGAAGAAAAAGACTTTGGGCTAATGAGAGGATAGCAACCGATTTTCTCACCAACTTCATCGCCCTCAGCAACGCAACGTGCGCAGACGACACCTGCAACCAATGGAACAGCACTAGCACAGGGCATCCAGCTCGTTTATTGTGCTGTCTACCGGATCAGGTTGGATTGCAGAGTGGAGCTTATGTGTTGCTGGATGAGGTTGTGGGGAAGAGGGGAGATTGCTGTTCTGGTGAGTGCTTCTGCCTTTTCGCATGCCCCTTTTCCCCTCTCTCCTAGGGCCTAAAATATGTGGATTGAGGAGTGTAAGTGCGGTTTAGAAAAAGCATGCTAATATTCGATGACTTCAGATCAACGGCACAGCACCAACCAGCATCGTTTTGAGCTCATCGACTGGAAAAGCGTCGGCTACGGAATCAAGTAAAGTAAAAATTCCACCGCGAAGGCTAGTGCAACAAGAACAATGAATTCAGGCCCCAACTCTAGCTCTACATCTTCATCCTCGTCTTCGTTTAAGACGGCCAAGTCGGAAGCGCCGAGCGGTGTGGGCGGAACCGGGCCAATTCTCTTTGTGCCAGTGCTAGCGGCGATTCGTTGTCGCTTTGCTTTGATGAAGGCCGCAAAGAAGGGAAGAGGAAAGGGCGGAGACGAAGAGTAATTAATGTCTATGAGAGATGATAATGCATTATTAAAAGAGTCAAATGCCGAAAGCTGAATGTCCAAGAACAAACAAGGTGTCTCAATCCAATCCCAACGTCCAATGCCGGGTTAAACACCCGAGCGCCTATACATCATCATTCCCCGCTCCACCCCGCTCCGCTCTCAATCCCTCAGTGTTTCTCCCTAATTCCCACCTTCACACCTCCTCTAGTCAATTAGCACCCTCCAACTCTCTCCACCTCCTCCTAACCTCCTCTCTCTCCTCCTCACTACTCCGTTCAAAAGCCATAATCCCCTGCTTAATCCTAACAACCAACAAACTAGCTTTCAATCCCCTACTATACCTCTTCTCCAACTGTTTCTCCAATCCTTTCAATGTATATCCTGGCATTCCGAATGCTGCAGCTGTTACCTTTAGAGGGAGGGCCCCGAGACCTTTGCCGATGCCTTTGATGAATCCCATGGGCCCGGACTTTCGAGCGCCTCGTACAGGGAGACGGACGATGCCTGTCACGCCGTCGAAGAGGCCGTAGATCACTTCCTGGGAGGGGTGTTAGTGAGGCTGAGTGAAAGGGCGGCGAGGGGAGAGGGGTAGGGGAGGAGCGAAATGAGTGAAGAGGAAGAGGGGGGAATGGAGGGGCAAAGGGGAGGAGAATGTACGAACATTTGCAGCAACTTTAACACCACTTCCAAAACCCGTAATATTTTCTCTCCTTCGAACCGTGTCATCGTTCAAAACGAAACTCGGCGCATTATGAAACCCGTTTGCCAGATTATAAAAGAACGCAACAGGTACTACATCAGCCCCATTATCAGCACAATTCTCCCAAACAAGAATGATATTGGAAAGTAAAACTTACACCTCAAGGCAGTAGCCCCCATAGCATAAGCAAAATGCCCCGTCTCCACACTAGCATCATGCAGCCTCCCATGATAATGAACCTGCTTATCACTCCCCTTCAACAACAAACTCGGCGATCTCTGCACCGGACTCCACGTATACGCCCGTTTATGCTTCTGCTTATCAGTCGTGCTTTTCAATGTCTTGGAGGCCATCTTTAATGCTACGTAATCTAGATGTTCTGGACTGAAATGAGCAGCTTTTTGGACGGGGTTGCGGGTTGGTATGTATTCGAGGGATTTGGTTCGTGCTGCTTCGGGGCGCGGGTCGGCTTTGTCTTCGTCGTCTTCTTCGGCGGAGAGGGGAGATCCGTTAATGGGATCCTTGTGGACGGTTTTGGAGAGGGAGCGCGTGTAGTCGACGAATATTGTTAGGGCGGATGTGACTGTTCCTGAAGCGGCGGCTAGGAAACCCTGGACTGGATCACCGGCTCCTTCATCAACATACCAATCGCGATGACGAATTCGTTTGATCGTTAGCAAGTTTCCGGGAAGCGTAAAGGAGGGGCTTACAATTTGAGATTTGGTAGTCGAACGATCTCTGCATCGAGCAGGATAGCAGCAGCTAGGATACCGAGCCTGATGTTGGTGCCTTTCACTCTCCAGACTGCAACATGGTCTGGTCGCATGAGACAACGCATCGTGTCCAGGTTCACAGCTTGATGGAAAGACTTCGCCGCTTCCGCAGCACCATTCTCTTGAGAAATCTCCTCGCTCATATGTTTGACAGCAGTCTGGACATTAGGTGTGAGGGCAGTCGTGATGCTATGAGCCAAGCTCTCCTCCGTCATCTTTTTGAACGGCACCGGCTCAGGACCAGCTCCAGCTCTATGAATCATAGCACCCCAAAATGGTTGATCCCCAAAGAAAGGAACAACAACGGTAGGTTTCCCCATCGCAATACCAATAGCCGTAGTACCAGCGCCACCATGATGCACAACAGCAGAGACATATTGAAACAACCAATCATGAGGAACATTACCAAGAAGGAAAATACCTTCTGGCACATCGCCTTCACCGAGACCACCCCAGCCTTTTGAGACTAAGGCTCTGACTCCGGCACGTTTGACGGCGCCGAAGATCATTTGGGTGAGCTTGTCGGGGTGGTCGACTACGATTGAGCCGAATCCGATGTAGACGGGTGGTGGACCGGCATTTAGGAAGGCGACAAGATCTTCGGGAGGTTTGTAGTTTGATGCTTGGCTTAGGAAGGAGAAACCGGAGATGTTGATGTGCGATGCCCAGTCTGGTGGCTTGGGTATGAGCTCGGATGACCTGAATGTGTCAGTACATGGTTGAAAAATATGAATGTCCGAAAGCCGTTCAAAGAATTTGCTGTCGAAACTTCGCGGTGATAAGACTGACATTATGAGAACGGAGTAGGCCTTACCATGCGTATGTAAAAGGAACTTTCATTCTCGACAGAAGCATGTGACCCCACAGAGGACTGATAGGATCAAGATGAAGCGTCCTAACTCTGAAGCCATTGATGATATCGCCCAGCCCTTGCCACGCAAGAAGTTCCATCATCGTATAGGAAATATAATTCGCAAAGCCCGGGTCAGCTTCATTTCGATCAAGAGAAGCCAAAGGATGAGGGAAATGCTGAGTCGGACTCCAAGGCATCGTGAACATCATGTGAAGTGGAATCCCCAGCTTCTCTGCACAATGAATATGCGCATAGCTCGGCGGATTCGCGATAATTGCATCAGCAATGAATAAACGATCCGTCTCTTCCTGTCTACTCATCGTAGAAGAAGATTTCTTTGATCCCGGCATCCCATCTCCAGGCTCAATGCAACCTCTCCAACACCCCTCAATGATCTCCGCGATATCATTCCGTCTCTTTCCCACATCTCCAGCTCGTAAACTCTCCATACCCGGCATCAATCCAGGATTCTTAACCATGTACGCCATCAACGTAGCAGGATCCCCTCCAATGGAAAAGAACTCGATCCCATTCTCCTCAACAAAGGTCTTGAAAACAGGATGCGTACATATCCTAACCCGATGTCCATACGGCGGCTTCATCAACTCCTGCGCAATCGCAATAAAAGGCTGAACATCTCCTCTCGAACCTACGATATGGATCGCGATATTCAGCTTTGGGGCTTCTTTGTATTTTCCTAGGATGGATTGGAAATTGTTCTCATATGCTCGGTTGTTGGAGGTTAGGTCTTCGCCAAGAGGGGATTGGCCGTGAGTGTATCTTGCTCGTTTTGCCAGGTATTTTGTGAGTTTTGATGCTTTGTCGGTTACGTGAATGTTGATGCGTCCATCTGTGTTGATTCGTGCTTCGGCGCTGAAGTGCTCGTTGGAGTTTCTGAAGCCTCCGAGTTGCTCGGGCGTTGGTTGCCCGGCGGTTCCCGACATGGCGGTACGGTACGAGGAGTAAAATACTCCAAACAAAACAAAGAGGAGAAGATGAATGAAAAAATGCGAGAAAAAGGGACAAAGCTTCACTTAAACACGAGGACAAGACCTTCTTGATGACCGAAGAGCTTCAGATATATCTCAGCCCTTGCTGACTAGTCCCGGCAGGAACAGGAAATCCACTAAGCTTTCCCAGGGTCCATAAAGCTTAAACGCCGCAAAGGTACGCCACACCAACACATCATAGGAGAACATTTCAGAGCATCCTTGGCACTCCAGTGGTGCCAACTGCTCCCAAAAGCCGGTCGACGGTGTTTGGAACCGCGTGCGTGTGTGCTTGCTTACTCCTGCAATTCTGATTACTGTGCAACGCTAGCACCTTCAGTGTGCGTTACGGCCGGTGCCAATCAAACACCATGTCACGATCCAGGTTCACGGGGCTGAACGAAGGCCCGAACGAGCCGAGATTAGTGGTCATTGGTGAAATATTTTTGAGGCTCTGATATCATTTTCTTCAAATTCTGCATCGCGCGACAACAAAATCCGACGGCCGAGGGACATTGCCATGTTCAGTATTCTCTCGCCTCTCCATGAACAGTGGAATTGCTGTCGTGGGTGGCCCTCATGAATCGCCGCGAATTGCGATGGACGCCTCGGTATCGGTGGTATGTGAGTGCCGTGGCGGTAGTCTGTCACTAAAGTTCACGCCGTCGAGTGCTAGATGAGCTGTGCCAGACACTAAATGGTGGTATCAGCGAGTGTCAAAATGGCTATCTGGAATGCCATCCCTTTCTTTCAATTGAGTTTGTGTCGCCCTCGAGTATACGGTCCTTGTACTGAGTGTGGAGGAAGTTCTTAAAGCCTCTGACAAGCACTGTCGTTTTACTTTTTCTGGCGTTGGATGGCACATTGAGAGCCTCCTGCCCCGATCAACTTTCCTTGACGTGCAAAAGACATCCTCTCGCGAATTTGGAAAATACCTTCGCCATGGCGGACAATCAAAGTACCACAGCCACAGGCCGCCTGCGAAAAGCCTCAGTCTCAGCGGCAGATGCGATCCTCAACTTCAACCCGCAACCCGGCATGTGGGCAGCGACCGGTACAGCAATCGCATACGCACCGACATTGACCGAACTTCGAGAGCCTGTAGCGGGAGGGGACAATATCGAATTCAACGAACACGGACACAGCGCTCGAACAGTGGTGAAAGACGAAGGAGGCATACCAGTTTTGAACTTGCAGATGACCAGAACGGCTACACGGATTATGAGCAGTGCCCAGCCAGATCTGGAGAAAGAGGGCGCCCGAGCGGTATTACCTAGAAGACAGACATTGGCGGAACAGGCGCAGACGGAGGAGAAACATGGCTGGGGAGGGACGATTGGAAATGGTTGTAAAGCTGCGTGGAAGTTCGTGTCTTCTCCGACTGGGTTCCTGATGACGATATATGGTTTGAATATCGTGGCGTGGGGCGCGATGCTGTTCTTCCTGCTTCTTGGAGCGGCGCCAGCGATGAACCATCCGAGCAAGGATTCTATCGATTCTCCGCGTAAAAAGTGGATTGAAATTGACAGCCAGATCTTGAACGCGCTATTCTGTGTTACAGGCTTCGGATTGGCGCCGTGGAGATTCAGAGATCTGTATTGGCTCATCAAAGCAAGATTCAGGCATAACAGATATGCGATGAAGAGATTGAGCGATCAGAATGCGGCATGGTTCCGACCACCGGTGTGGTATTATGAGATGGAGGAGTCTGACGGGCCTAGTTTTGAGAGGCCTGTGACGTTCACGGGTATGAACCTATTTCATTATCCCTTATCTTTGGGACAATCCACTGGTGAAAATCACTAATTCATACATAGGGGAGCATGCGCCTCCCACCAAGCTGTGGAAGTTGTCCTTCGTAGTCTGGATGATGGTATGGAACACATTCTTACAAGCTGTTTTAGCAGCTATGATGTGGGGATATAACCGGATCAATAGACCAACCTGGTCAACTGGGACATTCATTGGCCTTGGATGTGGAGTCAGCTTGTTGGCGGGGTTGATGATGTGGTGGGAAGGACGCAAAGTCAAGAAGATCGAAGGTCCAGTTGTGAAGGTTGTTGAGGTCGAGAAAGAGTCTGAGTCACCATGAATTTCATGGCGTCCTTCGTGTATAGCCAAAAAGCCCTACCCACCTGTAAGAGCCATTTTCCGTTGGCTTCAGAGCGAGACCGCCGAGACCCTGACTGTCAATGAGCCCCAGAAGTAAGTATATGCTATCGTCCCCACTTTCTGCTTCGCCGAGATATAGCATGTTCAAAGCGGAGAGCTCTACGCCTTCGATGTAGACCTTTCTTTTGAGACGCACCAATGAGTTGCCAAAGGCCTCTGCCTTGACTTGCAACATTGGTCCTTTAATGACGATATGTCCATGTGGACCTAACCGTAGGGATTGGAGGATGTAAGCTTCATAGAGCTGTCTATCAATGTTGCAAGCCGAGTCTGTAAACATTCAGGCATGATCGCAGCTTTGTTGTAGTCGTACACGATGCCTCCTTGCATTGAAGCCCAGGACCATGACGGGGCGCGATAGATCTTGGGACGGAAATGCACTGAAGGGTCTCCTCTTGGTGATGGGCCACACATGAAGGATGGGATAATATGCTTGCCTGACCAGATGCCAGCTAGACACTGGCATTGCGATGCTTCCAGTAGCTTTTCGTGGTAGCGCTCGGCGATTCCAGACATTGCGACAAGCTTGTCATCATCATGCGTGAGTTCGCACGACGAGTATGTTTCAACGGTCTGGGTCTGTGTATACATTGTGCTTATCTCTTCTTCTTTGTCGTCCTTTTCATTCTCCATATCATTTGATCCGTGTTCACCATGAGACAGATCCGAAGTCCGTGTCTTACGGTCGTTCAGAATCGGAAGCACGGATCGCCTTTTCATGAAGTCGATACTGGTCGGAAATCCTAGAGGGCAACTTTCGCAGACATATAACGTACTGTATTCCCGAAATAGCTGTTGTTTGCCAAAGTGAAGTATTCTTGGAGAGAACAAGTACTCTTGAAGCACCCATGCTCGTTGGCTGAGGGGAGACGACGCCAAACGTCAGTGCAGAACTTGACGATGGAGGAAGTCCCACAACATGGGAACATTGCCCATCTTAAGGCAGATCTCAGTGCCGTCGATAAGGTGAGATCAAGCAATCGACGGATACCATGACTGGATGCCAAGAGTTCCTTTAAGACGATGGCTTTTCAAGACAAGTTTCCCGCACATAGGGTGGTTGCGTTGACACTCCTCGATCCAATCACTAGCCAAGGACATGGTCTCGGTGGTAAAGGTTCCCTTTGAGGTGGATTATACCTGCCCCCAATGCTCCCGAATGTCGAGCCTGCCAAATGTCAGGAATCCTCGGTACGAATCAAGTAGACCTTTGCGACTCACCAATTCGCGGCGTAGGAACCATCATCTTCATGACAGGAGAGCTGGAAATGGGTAGGAGCATTGCACGTACTGCTAGGGGCGGAAGATTATCGTCCACGAATTTACCTAGGTCCACAACTACAAGTGTGATAAAAAAAAATCACGTTAATGTAATATTATTAGATTAACTTGATTACATTATGATTATATTATGATTAACTAAAATCCAAAAAAAAATCTTGATTAAATTAATGATTATAATCAATTGTAATCTAAATTAACTACGTGATTTTAATAAAAAATAATTCTTTTAAAATACTTAGTAAAACTATAAAAACTTAATATTTAAAACTAAGTTATAACTAATAAAATATTATATTTTGATTAAAAAATATATAAAGAAAACCTTATTCTAGAATAAAAAAAATCTTTTTCTATTTTATTTACTAATTTTTTCCTTTCTTTTTTATTTAATTCTTTAAAAACTCCTCAACTTTTTAAGTATATAATTTGCTCAAAAGTTTCTTTAGAAAGCCTATTTCCAGTTTTATTAATAATTTATTCGATTTATAATATAATAGTAAAGCATCGAAATTTCAAGAAATAAGGCTATATCAAAGTTATTCTCGCTTATGACTCGCTTGTGGCGTGCGCGATACTAGTTCTGTCTTAGCTCTGGGGCTCCCGATTGGTCAAACATTATTTTAGAGCCGAATTCGCCACTTCGGACGAAAGCCGCATTTAGTCACGTGTTAATCAAATTAATCTAATATTATTAGATTAACTTGATTAAATTATGATTAATAGGATATTTTGATGATTACATTATGATTACAATTTGATTAACTACCTGTATTGTAATGTAATGTAATCATTTATCACGCTGATGTCAACTACCGAGTACCACATCTTGGACTCCCACAGAGGATCGCTCTCTGACAAATCCATGTAGTCACGATTGGCAGCTTCAAATAAGGTTCCCCGAAGCTCAAGGAGGTTCTCCCAGAAGAAATGGCAGACTTGACAAGACACAGAAGTTTCTTTGAGATTTCTGATTTGAGAGTTCTGATGTCCACTTTCAGGTTAGCGAATTAGGGATGCCAAAGTCAGTAATCCTATGTACCACAGGCTCCTCCAGACTGATGCTCTCGAATCCTCTGCTACAGCCTATACACAACATCTCAACAAACGCTCAGAATAAAGAAGGTCAAGTATTGACGAGGCTGTGGGATCTGTGGTTGCTTCCACGTGATTGGCGTAAAAATAGAGAGACGACGTCGGGTCCAAGACGAGAGCGTTGGGGTCTTGAGCTCCCATGCTTTGATCATAGGCTGGGCGATTGACAGGATCTTTGAGATTGGTTGGTCGTTGAACTCGTTGTGGTGATGTTGATGAGTGGTGGTTGGATCCTGAGACTGGAGGAAGCTTGAGATGTAAACAGGGGTTGAACCTTGGAAAGCTGCAGCTGCAGCGTCCCGATTTAGCAGCCACGTGATAGACAGGTTCAAATAGGTTCTATAGCTGAATTGAGGATACATCTGTGAGCTTTCTGGGGATCTTCTGGCTTTTCGAAGAGTTGGCAGTTTGTTGTCGACAATGTTTTCGGACATAACATCCGGTTCTCGGATTTTGGCAGAGCTCGGATCGTTTTCGAAGCCTGAGGCAGAAATTATATTTTAATCTTTCCTCATCTGGACAACGCGTCATTTTTCACTCTCGCGCCTGCAACTTCGCGGTCTTCAACTCCATCAACAACGAGATCGAGGAATGTCTTCTTACGGTATCTTAAGTTAACCTTACGTCCGCGCTGGGCAAGAGTCGTAACGATCAATTACGCCGTCCCCGCAGAGATAATTGAAGGCCAAACTTTTAGAGCATCTTTGGTTTCAACCATGGTAGGTAGGTATAAAGGTAGGTTCTCATCTTTCACAACTCCACCATCATCAGCACACCAGAAGTTCATATCATTTCAATCCCATTCCATCAAGTCTTGGTCTCATCTCCACTATTCACATTCTACATCTCGAACATCAACCCCTCGATTTCAACAACCTCAAACCACCATCAGGTCAATCACCATGACAGCACCAACATACACCAGCCAGAAACAATGGACCGAGATCGAAAAGCTCCTCCCTTCCGAACTCCATTTCGACGGCGAACACAAGCCCGTCGAAGAATGGTGGTCCAACCGAGGCCACAACATCCAGCTCGATCGCTGACGCAATCCCGCTGCCAAAGTCCGAGTCATTCTCCATCATGGTGTCGGCACCAATGGACGACAAATGTCCCTCATTCTCGGCGTACCCCTCCTGAGCACCGGCTTTGAAGCTGTCGCTATTGATATGCCGAACTATGGAATGACCCAGGTTGCTCCTCACGCCAAAGTCACCTACACCGAGTGGGTCAATGTCGCAAACGACTTCATCAACTCCGAACTCGAAAATGACCCACGCCCAATTGTACTTTATGGACTCAGCGCTGGGGGTTTGCTCACATACCACGTTGCTGCTCTCAACAAGAAGGTCAAGGGCATCATTGGAATGACTTTCATTGATCAACGACTACAACAAGTCAGGGATGAGACTTGCAGAAACCTCTTCATGTCCCGAGTCGGGGTTCCGCTGGCACATTTATCAGCCAAGATTCCTCTTCTGGCAGGTTTTTCGATGCCCGTGGCTTTAGCATCGAAAGATGTGGGCATTGTGCAACGACGAGGCTGCTATGAAGATCTTCATGTCTGATAAGACATCAGCGGGTGCCTGGACTTCGATGCGCTTCATGTCCAGCTACATGAGCTTCACTCCAGCTCTCGAGCCTAAAGACTTCGATGTCTGTCCGGTTCTCCTGACACAACCGATGAAGGACAAATGGACGCCATTGCACCTTAGTACGCCTTTCTTGGATAGGATCGCAAAATTACCGGTCAAGATTGTGGAATTGGAAGACACCGGGCATTATCCAGTCGAGGAAGGAGGATTGAAGACGATGAGGAACGCGATCATCAGCTTTTTGAAGGACATCGAGGCTTCGTTGTGAGTCCCCAAGCGTGCAGGTCTTGGCCGTGTTGTCATTTAAATTTTTTTTGTAGTGTTCCCGATCTATAATATCCATGATGTTGGTTGGCTAGATCTTGTTGCCTTAATTAGAAATATTTTCCTTGGACATGATTCCATCGTCATCATGATATCTTTGTCCCTTCCACCGCCGACTCAGCCGGTCATTATAAGATTAACCTCACACTATCTCATATATCCTCACGATTCCAATACTGAGCCACAGATCTACTTGAGCAACGGCGTCGTTTGATTCGAGGTACTGTACTCACGATGGGCTGACACACGTGATCCTTCCCGCCATTGTCTCAGCCCCACTTAGCACGAACCGCGACATCTCACAAAATGGTACCTCTTCTTGACCCAAAATGTTTACTTCCTGTCAAGAATTGCTCAAGGGCTCCAAAATGGCCACCGACTCAAGTCTGGCCTGGATTGGAGAGTCCAGCAAGCTCTACATTGTCATCATCCTCATCGCACTCGGTGCAGTTACATGGATCACCGGCGCTCCCTCATCTGATCCTCGAGAACCTCCAGTCCTAAAGCCAAAGATCCCCATCATTGGCCATCTACTTGGTCTTGCTATTGATCAAGCTGAATACCTCCAGAAACTAAGGTCGGTTCTCAATCCTCCTCTCTATTGTAGATCACGTCTTTACCCCTGAAAGTGCTCGAACCACACATCCAATCTTCACCCTACGCATCTTCTCAGGGCGCATATATGTCATCAAATCACCGCCACTGGTCCAAGCCGTCTACAAAAACCCAAAAGCATTCTCTTTCGATCCGATCTTCATCGATGCTTCCCAGCGCATCTTTGGGATGTCAAAGGATCATATGAAAATCATCACCAAGAAAGATCCATCAGATACTTCGGATGGCTTCCCTTTATCAAAGGCAACTCAGTCGATCATGCACTCCAGTATGGCAGCTGGTCCTGCGCTATTGGAAATGAATGCACGTGCTCTGACGAGCTTCTCGCGCTTCCTCGAATGTCTCGAGGGGCCGACGACTGTCAATCTCTATTCGTGGCTCTTCAGAACCTTCACAGTCGCAACCGCGGAAGCTATCTATGGACCTAACAATCCAATAGCGCTGAATCGAAAACTCATCAACCCTTTGCTCGATTTCGAAGCCGCTATTGGACTTCTGTATTTGAACCTCTTTCCAAGTGTAACGGCTTCAAAGGGGTACCAAGCAAGGAAACTCTTCGCTGCAGAGTTCAAGAAGTATTACGATGCAGGTCACGACAAAGATGCCGCAGCTATCGTAAAAGGCCGAAAGAGGGTTCTCGGCGGAGGTGGCTACACAACAGATGATCTCGGATCCTTCGACATCGGTATCCTAGTTGCTGCTACGATGAACAGCAACCCCGCTCTCTTCTGGCTCTTAATCCACATTTATTCCTCTCCCTCTCTCCTCTCTTCCATCCGCGCCGAAGTCGAAAACATTACTTCCCTCAAAACTTCCTCATCTGGCCAGAAAACAGCAGATATCAACATCAGTGCCTTAAACACGAGCTGCCCCCTCCTCGTCTCCACCTGGCAGGAAACCCTCCGCCTCACAGACGCAACAGTGAGCTCCCGTGTTGTAGCCACCGACACACTACTAGATGACACCTACCTCCTCAAAAAAGGCGGCGTCATCCAAATGGCCTGCGGACCTATGCACACCTCTCCTCAAATTTGGGGCTTAGATAGCGATACCTTCAACGCTCAACGTTTTACGAAATTCAATGAGGATCACCTCGATCGCGGGACTAAGAAATTGAGGAAACAGGGGTTTGTGCCTTTCGGTGGAGGAACGGTGCTTTGTCCTGGACGTTATTTTGCGAGCACGGAGATTATGGGTGTTGCTGCAAACATTGTGCTTGGCTACGATATTTTAAGGGAAGATGGTAAGCCGCTCGAGGTGCCAGGCACGAAGAAACAAGCAATGAGTGTGCAGGTTAAGCATCCGGAGAAGGATGTTGAGGTTGTGATTAGGAGAAGGAAGGAGTGGGAGGGTGTGAAATGGGCTTTTGATGTTGGTGCTGGGGCTGAGGAGCAGGAGTTGTTCTTAGGATGAAGAATTCGGCAGTACTGGGCCAAGTCTTCAAACAAAATAAGACAATGTAAGCCGTATTTATTTTCCAGACCGCCTTAGATGGGAATCCGCAATACTTTTGCATTTGTGTGGATACGTTTCCAGACATTGATCGGATCTTCGAGATGGAGGATAGAAGGTTGTCGGCTGAAGTAGCTCCATGGGGTCGTCATGACTCACGGTTCCAAGTGTGTTGCTTCAAGCAGGACATCATTGAATCATCTAGAGGTGAATCTTCTTCACTGTGTAGGATATCGGGTTCCCGCTGAAGAATACTACTTGGTCACTCGCGGAGCGGGGCGGGGTGGGGCGGAGAAGCAGTGGAATTCCCCGACAGGAAGGGACTCTCGTTCTTCTGGTCCGAAATCACCTTTTCTGGCCCTTTGGTCCATAATTTTCGTCTAAACATCAAACGCATCTGGACGCGGATTCAAATTAACAATTCCTGGGTCGATACTGGAATTCTTGGCACTCTTTGACGAGATCTCAGATGTCTCTTAATTACACCCACCAACCAAACACCAGTCCCCTCGAAAACTCCAGTTCCTCAAAGAATCATGGCTATCATGATATAATTCAGAATTGAGGTTTTTGCGGATTCAAGTTGGTTTTATTTGTCTCTGATTCCTATTTTCGAATAATCGCAACACTATCCAGTGTCCAACGACATGAAGCTCACATCTATCCCAAAACTGCTCCTGAAGGAAGCTGCTCATGACTTCTCGATCTCAATCGGGGCTTCCACATCTACTTGTTCTGCCTCACGGCTCTCCTTTTCCCTCACCCGCGTATCTTTCAGCTGGAGAAAATGTACCCCAATGCTCAATAGCACAATACAAACGCCCGTTACAGCCGCAAATATGTATGCTGGTCTAAATCTGGGCGCCTCCACAGTCCTCCAAACCGCATCCGCAACCCAAATCTGGTTCACGTAACTCGCGATGTTACTGAACGCAGTCAAGAACCCTCTCATCTCATGATCATGCGGCATCAGCTCCGGGAACCACGAGTAGTAGATTCCTGGTACGCCTGCGCACATAAACGAGATGTAGTATGCGAAGAAGCGAGCACCTTCAGGTACATTCCATGCTGCGATTATGACAGCTCCGATGAATGTTCCTGCTTGCATGAAAGTAATGGCTTGCCAGCGACGACCGTTCAGGAGAGGGGAGTCGGATAACATGCCAGCTGCTATTTGGACCACGACTCCGACTGCTGCTTGGCCGGTGGGCCAGACGTTGATTTGGTAGACGGTGTGTTTTGTTGCTTTCAGATAGAGAGCAAAAGCTGGTTGTGCGTTGGGAAAACTGCTCTGAACGAAGAAGTATCCGAGGGGTAGGGCGTAGAATTGCCACGTTTTCATGATGCGGAAAATTTTCGTTTTGTCCCAGGCTGATGCACCAAGTGGTCTGTAGCCATCTCGCAAGAGACGTTTGCGGGCGAGATCGGTTTCGGAGGATGAGAGATAGAATGCCCGAGAGTTCTCGGGGAAGTCTGGGTTGAAGAAGTACCCAATTACCCCCACTGGCAGAGAGATAATGCCGCAGATGATGTACAACCACTGCCAACCTTCAAGGCCCCTGACGCCGTTGAGATTCTTGTACGCAGCTGCTTGGAGATATCCACTGAACATACCCGCCATTGTGGCAGTGGCATAGAATATGGTGACGCGCTTACCGCGCTCGATCTTCGTGTCTATTTTCGTCAGTAAGAGATTGATACGAGGTAGGAAGTCATTCCGGAGAACTTACACCAGGAGCTGATCAGATATATAATGACTGGGAAGAAAGCGCCCTCGCACAAGCCGATGAGAAATCTCAACGCATACAATTGCGGCACACTCTTCACAGCCGCGCAGCAAAACGTAAACACTGCCCACAGAATTTCCAGGCTCGAAACTAGGATACTCGGTCGGATTTTGGTTGACAAAATTACAGCTGGGATTTGGCCGACCACATACCCAGCCGTAAAGACGTTGCTCATATACGTCAATTGACTGCCACCCATATGCAATGCCTCCTTCATCCCAGAAACATAGGCATTACTGATATTCGCCTGGTCGAGATTCTTGCAGAAATACCCGAGGCAGGTGTAAGAGAGGAGGAAGAAGTCCAGTTTCAGAAGGAATTTCTTCTCGATGGGATCTTTATCCGGATCGTCCCAGATGTAGCGTTGAACGGTGCGCCAGGTTCGGTGAGCTTTGGATTTGAGGCCGGGTTTCTCCCATGATTTTGGGGGGCTGCTGGCTTGCGAGGAGTCGTCATGGTGTTTTGGGGTTGAGTGTCCAAGCTGCTTCTTCTCTTCGCCAACGAGTCC
>FJOG01000003.1:823688-846397 GCA_900073065.1 Phialocephala subalpina
CGGCCATCGAGAATCAGGACGGATGTTAACTTGGATTGGTCCTTGAAGTCAGTTTTTTGTATCTCTCTCCATTTATACAAGATGTCGGGGTCTGAACGCGACATGATCGCGTCGACGACGATGATGAGTTTTCTTCGCATCTTGCGGATAGTCCACATTGCGCGATCAACGTCTCTCTTTCATCATTGTCCCAAATCCGACAGAGGCCCGAAAACTCACAAGCCACATGCTGTCGGATCCGAATCGCGGTACCAAATTCACGTATCGATGTTGAAGATAGCGGCGGGCAAGTTGACGGGAGATTGTCCAGAGTCTGGTGAGACTTTTGCGAGTGGATGGGGAAGAGCGGGACTCGGCATCATATTGGTGAGGCCGGTTCGCCCCCCTTTTCTACCCCACTTCGTTCGCTTGGTGCTTGTTTACACCCCGGAGCCAGCTGCCATCGAAGCTTATTTATTCGAAGTGAGACGACACTTCAACTGTATGCGGGAGCTGCAAGGCATTCTCTCGGACTCTCCCCGTGTGAAACCAATCAAGGAGCTTCAAT
This sequence comes from Phialocephala subalpina, assembly GCA_900073065.1. Lineage (NCBI taxonomy): Eukaryota > Fungi > Ascomycota > Leotiomycetes > Helotiales > Mollisiaceae > Phialocephala > Phialocephala subalpina. The sequence continues at coordinate 824,236 of FJOG01000003.1, forward strand.
TCGGTTCCGATATTGGTGCCACTGCTCCCTTCTCGAAGCCCGTTCCAGTTCCGTGCATTATCTCCGTTATCTGACTATCAATAAACAGGCCAGAAAAGCCTTCGAATAGAAGCCTCAAGCCCCCCTCGAAGTCCGTTGACCAATAGACAGGCGAGGCGAGATGGTGAATCGCAAGCGAAAATGACGAATATCTGCAGATCATTGTCTGCTACCAATAACCTCATATCTCGACGCATCTGGACGAGCTGTTCAGAAAAGCTTCCAAAAACTGATACACTAGCACATGGGATGTCTCCACCCTAGGTTTGGCCGATGAGGGGTAGATGGTGAAATGCAGGTTTCTGATCACGCAAAATATATACCCCACGTCTTGATAAGCAACAATCTCACGATGAACAAGGAGACAAAAGTCCCAGGCACTGCTACGCATTGAAGCGGTGTACTCTCACAATATATCAGAGATCGCACATATTACCGACAAAATGGCTACTACCACTACCACGATTACCGAGAAGTTGGCTTCCACTACCTTGGACTCTGCCGATCTTTCGAAATGCAATTACAAAAACCTTGAGCCTTATGTCCACCCTCCCGAGACAAAGGAGAAGCTCAATTGGGCAGAACTCGTGACTCTCGACCTTGAAGATTATGACCGAGAAGGTGGAAAGGAGAGATTGGCCAAGCAGCTGGAACATGCCGTTCAACATGTCGGTTTCTTCTATGTGAAGAATTACGGATTGTCCCAAGAGGAAGTGGACAACCAATTCACGCTTGCGAAGCACTTTTTTAAGCTTCCAGTTGAAGAGAAGGAAAAGTTCGAATGCAATTACGCGGCTGCGGATTACAATGGATGGAGACGAAGTGGGCGTCGAGTGGAAAACAACAAGGCAGGCTACAAGGTAAGTTCACTTCTCGAGGCAATATTGCTCTTGTCTTGCTAGACAAGTATGTCCTAGTAATCCTGGAGCATTTAATGCCAGCTTTGGAATTTTTAAAATAACTCTACTGACACCCAGATAGGGCTTTGACAACGTTGAGATATACAACATCCCAAAGTTCACCAAGGACTTTGAGGGCAAGTATGGACAACCTGATCTCCTCCAAGCACACTTGCCAGAAATCGAGCACTTCTCAAAGACTCTGCATAAGAATGTCGTACTTCCACTCCTCCGTCTCTTCGCAATCATCCTCGAGCTTCCAGACGAGGATTACCTTGTAAAGCAACACACCTACGACAAGAAATCCGAGGACCACTTCCGCTACATGATCTACAAAAAGCGAACAGCCGAAGAATGGGCAGCCTCTGGCGGTGGTCTTGGCAATGGACATACCGATCTCGGAACGGTCACTCTCCTCTTCCGTCAACCCATTGCAGGTCTCCAAATCCTCGGAGACGACGGGAACTGGACTTGGGTATCCGCTCAACCAGGGACCATCACGGTCAACCTCGCGGATACGATCTCTCATTTGACTGGAGGCTGGCTTAAGAGCTCGGTCCATCGTGTTGTCACCCCGCCCGAAGATCAATGGGCTTATGATCGCACTGGATTGTTGTATTTTGCAAGACCCCATAATGAGACGGTGCTGAATCCTTTGGATTCTCCAGTGCTGAGGAGGGCGGGGGCGAAATCGAGGTTTGAAAAGCCAGTGACTGTGGAAGAATGGGTGAAGGCTAAGCAAACGTTGCAATTAAACCCTGATATTGCAGCTAAGAGGTGGGCTGAGGCTGGAGACGGGACTGTTGAGGTTCTTGCTGGTTTCAGAGACCGGAAGTATAAGGAGTAGAACCGAGTAATTCACGAAGGCCAAGCGACTTCGAAATGAAGCTGAGGCGATACAGTTCGATCTTGCATAATCAAGTCTTCATTAAAGCCTGCTCTGCTTTGGCCGCCTTATTTTACAGCCGTTCCTTTTTCGTTCTGTCTTTCATGATGATATCAGCAACCTGTTCCGCAAGCGCGTAGACACAAGCCTGGATATGGCTTGCAATGGGCAGCGGAATAACACTAGCATCCACAGCACGCAAGTTGTGGACGCCATACACTCGCAAGTCGCTATCAACCACTTTACCTATAGCTGCCATTCCTATCGTGTGACTGATTCCACTAAATCAAAGGTCAGCATGCCTTTTATCCTTTCCTTGTCCGTAATGACTTACTTCCCACGTTCCCTAACAAGCTCATTAATGTCCTCATCCGACGAGCTGGAACTTAAGGGCATCTGCCCTTTCCCAACCGTCTGTCCCTTAACCATAGCTCCCCCTTCTTCCGTATTCATCATAACGTCCATCATCTTCCTCAACCCCGTTCGCATCACGTATCGATCTATTTCCGTCGGGTAATAACTCGGATCAAATAGTGGTGGGACGGAAGGATCACTTGAGACCAACTTGAAGTTACTTCGAGAACTTGGGAGAAGACCCATAACGGTGGTAGTGACGTGGCTTCCGTCACTTGGTATCACTGGATCCGATTTGTTGGCTGCTACATACACCATGAATGACTCGGTGTGAGAACGTAGTGGGTGCAACAAAGGGTGGGAATCATCAACTCCTTCTTCATCCACTGCCAATGCTCGCTTAAGTCCGTCGTGGGGTACGGTTTGTGTGATGACCCGTCTCCGGGAAAGCATTTCATGAGCGAGCTTTCGTCAAATTTCGAGGAGCCGACGGATAGCCCTTCTTCTAGGTTGCGTAACTCCCACCATTGGGATACGCACATGTGACCGTGCAGATTCTCGCCGACCTCGGGGAGGTTGCCAATTTGCTCTATTCCATGAATGGCAAGGTCTTCCTTTGCCCCAGTTCCAGAAAGTAAGAGTATTTGGGGTGTGGCTATGGCGCCTGCCGGTAATATGAGCTCCTCTGTCCCTGTGATAACTCTACCATCTGCAAGTCTGACGCCCTTTGCTACTGTCCTTGTTTCATCAGTATCAAGGACAATGCTTGCCACTAGTGTGTTCGTCATAACTTCAACCCCAAAGAGCGTATACACAGTACACACCACTTTTCGAACACCGTCGTTAAGGTTCTCAACAAGCTCGCTAATTCCTTGAGGGGAACCTGAGTTACTCTCCGGATTGCACTTCACGCCTGCTGACTTCCAAGCTGCCAACACTGGATCTCTGAAAGGGTACTTGCGGGCCGACGAAGTCACAGATTGTGTCTTGCTCAGAAGTAAAACCCGTGCATAGAATCCCCGAGTCTAGCTACACCATTTTCTGTACCGAATTCGGGAGCTTGACAGTTCAAGAGTCCCAAGCTCTTTTAATTTTCCATCCCAAGCATTGGAGGTCCTCATCAACATCTGGAAGGCAACACATTTACAGGTAGAAAAATCGACCAAATAACCTAAAAATTTTGTTGCGCTGAATGTTCATGCAGTAGGAGTCATGATCTCAGGTTGGAAGTTTCCCCGAGAGTTTTCTAGGAAGAGGCTCGCTTAGTTCAGGGGCCATAGTATTCGTCAGAAGGAAGAGGGTGGTCGAGGACTAGATACAACGAAGGGACCTCTCAGAGACGAATGCTGGTTGATCAAGAAGGGTTTAGATTTTATGTGAATGTAATAAGATGCAAGGCTAGTTTCTAGGATTAAAGGGGTGATATGAACCAGACACGGGGTGCAGTGAGGATGAGAAGTGTTGCAAAGCATACCTGTTGTAGGTCCTGGTCTCTTAAGCTATTGAGTATGGTCTGAAGGTTGAGCCGACTGTACGACATCTTGCAATCATCTTGTTGTGCTGTGCAAGCGTGCGGGTGTGTTGCTGAGATCTGAAGTTGGCTGCAGATGAGAAGCGGGTGGGCACGGAAAGAGTACATGTCAATGAGAAAATTTGCCGCAATGCGCCTCGCATGTGAATGTAAGTGGTGGTGATGATTCACATACATAACACTAGGTTGCAGCATCTGCCTTCACTAGACATAGATGGGTGATGTCTGATTCACTTGGGCAAGAGGAACATCAGGCGTGGAAAAGAAACATTTGCACATTGATGGGTAATTAGGAAAGTAAAATGTGGTACGTTGTTCGCTACTAGAGATTGAGATCGTCATGCATCCAACTGAGCTACTAGACAAGGCAATTGGACTCTACAGGACGAGCACTTGATGTGCGAAAACTGAAGGCTTTCGCTCGAAGCATGCTTGATAAGTCACGTGAAGGCTTGAGGGAGACCTAGTACGACGACCAAGTGGGCCAAAGGGTGGACGTTGAGCATCCAGGAGTCAAGCCTATCTTGGCCTATGATTCAGTAGCGCCTCCATCTCCTACGTGCTGGGGGTGGGCCCTTTCGTTCCTTGATGAAGCCACCTGCTCGGATATGAACTCCTCAACGTTGTGCACAGGTTTGTACACAGATCAAAAGGTAGACCGATGCACTTGGCAGCATGCTGAATCGACTAGTTGTGGAGAATCATCGTCGTATTCTACAAACATGGCACTTGATAGTAGTCAACGGGTGTCTCTGGTGCATCTCCTCCTCTGCGCAACCTGTGGTCTGCAACTCCTTACTCAAGGCTCCCATTCCTTCACTGCACATTTTCGGTGGGCTCTAAGGTATAGATATCTAGATCTTCCTGCTTCAGTTCCTTGTCGGTGGTGTTTGTACTAGGTCAGTTCCCACAAGATGTCGAAAGGGGGGCCTACCCTTTACTTCCCTAATGATTTGGGTGCCACATCCGGAGAATGAGCAACAACGAACTGACAGCTTTGCAACTTCACTACAACTCAGGCGTACAGCATCAGCATCGATCGTCTCTCCCATTTACCTCCATGTCTGGTGGCCGAGCACGGTTGGGATAATGATAACCGGGGCAAATAGGACTTCTAATGATGGTTATCACGCAATGCATAGCAGAAGTGTGTATGGTACCAATCAAGAATGCGGGGCATTGCGCGGGTGATGGAAGGACGGGACGGAGAATGCTCCGCACCGCAGACAATTCGATGGTGCACCCCACACGAGATGCATGCTATGGCATGAAATTGCCAGACCTGCTTCGCTGCGTCGCAGGGCAAATGCATCGCACAGAGAGCAACACTGAGTGTTCTATTGGGAGTGTCACCTACAGACATCCTTTTGAGCCTGTACAACTTTGAGGCACTCTTCTTTTGAGGTGCAATCCTTTCGAGGCAGGGACCATGGCTTTGGATGTCCGAAAACGCATGGAACATTGCCGAATCCTCTTGTAAGGGTTGTACTGCGAGCTCATATGCACAGAGCTTGGTGATCACCTCACCGAAGTCACTGTCAGAGGGTGGCTTGCCGTTGGATAAAGTGCTCTGCATGACTGGGACATTGGCATGGGACTCCGAAAAACAATTGCCAGGACGAAGACGCCGAGGTCTCCAATAGAATCGAGCACACACTTGAGGACGATGGCTCTTCAAGGAATTACGACGAGGCTAACTCATTCATAGCAATGCTAGAAAGGGAAAGAATCGTGCGTGAACAACTCCGTGGCATTCCAGACGTCCCTTCCACAGCTCCAGTTAATCAATCTCTGCAGCTCACGACGACGATAGCGACTCAAAGAAAGGTACGATTTTTGAAGATCTGAAGGTCAGTGACATGAGAGGCTTCGGCTCCGGAATCACCATCAGGCCGTCTGCCAATGGCAGAAGCCGCAGTGGCAGAGAGAAAAGTTGCAGCCAAAGTCGCGGTACCTCCATTATTTTTGACTCGGATAGAGATAGTGAGAATATATCTGAAGATGCGTCTTCAGACTCCAAAGACGGTCGTGGACGATCGCCCACTCCGAGAAAGCTAACGGGCATGGAAGCTAAATCGTAAGACGTATGGTGAGAATCGTTGGATTAGCAGGACATGTTCTTAAAGTTCCATGGCTTCATGTTTTGCTCGCGAGGCCTTGATGTTTAATACGCAAATCGATGAGCTTGCTTGAAAGATTCAACGAAGTTGAGGTGATCACGGTACTGCCGCGACTAGATTTGAGACTTTTTGCATTCCCTATCCTGCCAGAACGCCAACATAATAACCCAGAACAAAAATCATGCTAGTACCATATGATACATCCGCAAGCCACCCGACCACTCCTTGCTTCTCAATCAAACTGCATAACCGCGCAGCCGTGAAGTATCTGCCATGTATGTCTACTGGAGCCAAGCAAGCCCTCTAAACTCTCACGGTCCTGCTCTCCTTCTCAACAACCTTGACAAGCTCCTTATAGACATCTGCGAACTCCTCCTCGCCCTCAATTTTTTCGCCCTTTTTGTTTCCTGACCTCGACTCGGAAACCATAACCACGCTGGTAGGCCTCTTCGTGTTCCCTGCTGCACCGAGCTCTGCGCGGCTGGTGACAAAGATGTATGGTACGTTGTGGTCTTCGCAAAGAACTGGGATGTGGGAAATGACGTCCATGGGCGAGATATCGGCAGCCAGGATGACGATTCCTGGTGCAGAAGTAACGGATGTGCCAGCGGGGGATTTTCGCAGAGCTTTCACGACTTCCTTGACGCCGCGTTTAAGGGTCTTGTTTTTCGCAGCTGTAGTTGGAATTCGGTTAGCAAGTGCTCCTTCTATGCGCGTGTGAAATTGGGAGTAAATGAGGAAGTAACGAACCTTTCTTCACACTCTTTAGCACCTTCTTCGCGACCTTTTCATCCGCCAATGGATTCGCAAACGGCACGAGCGCTCCGACAGGTTTGAGTACAAGCTCGCCACTGCTCTCCTTGATGACAATCTCGGTCGCCTCTGCTGGTTCTTCGCTGGCAGCCTTGGCCTTCACCTTCGTGACTTCCTCGATCGCAGCTACAATATTCTCTCCATTGAGCTTTGACTTTTTGTCCTTCTTGGATTTCTTGACACCATCGCTCTCGCTGCGCTTCTCCTTCTTCTCCTTCTTGTCGCGCTTCTCAGATTTCTCTTTCGCCATTTTGGGAATTGGGAAAGTGATTGCTGTGGTCGAGTGCGAGGGGTTGGTTTGGGAAGTCGCGGTTAAGGCCGTGAAAAAGTTCGAGGTGGGCAAAATTAAATTTCATGCTAGGCTAATTTGGGACTGGTGGAAGGCGGTGAGGCTTAGCGAGGACTTGACGACCAGACTTCACTTCGCTTTTCCAGAACTGTAAGCAGAGATACATGGAATGGCACATACGAGAATGACTTACCCGCACAAATCGCGAGCTTCCAGAGCATCGGAATGTCCTTGTTGCAAGTGATCCACCTTGCCGTCGAAGGGGAATACGGTGTCGTTCTTGACGTAGATATTGTCATCCCACTCTTCGGGCTTCACACCAGACCACTTGCCTTCGGCCACTTGGTGCCACTTCCAAGCCTTGCCGTTGTGTTGAGACACCATTCAATGGTAGTAGGGCGAGTTCTCAACAGCATCGTGCCAAGCAGGAGCATTCGTGCCAGTCAAAAGATTTCCGTCCTCGTCCGTTTCGTATCCAGTTGTCTTTCGAACCGACGTTCCACTTGAAGCAGTATCTCTTTGCTTCTTGCGAGCACCACCTGGCTGCCCAGAAATGACGTTGAAGGAGCCATAGCCGTCGCCTGCTCCATTGACCTCGACACAGCTGCCGTCATTCTGAGCGGTGACCGTGTCGGTGTCACGATCGTTTGGATGTGTAAAACACGACGGCTTTCGCAAGATGAGGTTAGCAGGAATGTTTGTTTGTAGTTGAAGAACTTGGGATAAGAGTTTCATACAATCCATTTCCCCGTCACTTGCTTCTCGCTCCACAGTAACTCCTTCAGCGACTCCAACCTATTCATCTTGTTAGCACAGCAAGAAAAAGCCATTCGTCGGCATATGGAAACAATCTTACGCCCATTGTGTTACATGCGCCGCCAAGTTTGATTGTTCCACCTCTATCTGGTGCACCAGCGCACATTGGCTCTCCCCAGAGATTGTATCTGAAAGCAGACGAGGTCTGGACAGTAGCCAGAAGGCGGAGGAAGATCGCTTGAGATTTCATCTTGGTGAATTGATATTGATGACGATGGGAAGACGAGACGGGTAAGGATGATTGCTTCTATCTTTCGTTGCGAATTTTCCGTGACTTTATAGTTGTCTGAGCCACGTCTGTTCATACTCTCCCTTTTCAATTGCATCATAAGTCGAATTTGGAACACCAAACAATGACAATGAAATTGTACAGTATCCTCCGAGAGCTTCGTGCAAAGCCGATGAAGTTGCTAGGTCCTTGAATCACTTGGCTGATGAAGGCCTCTTCAATCGTACTGCAGGTCTCTCAGAACAGTGACTGCCCCGAGGTTGGGTGAGTTGAGATCAAGCTTCAGCTCGAAGCTTGTGCCCGTGGAGCGGATGTGGCACATGACGCTTGTGCTTTCAAAGTTTTCATTTCCTCCTGAACGCTGTTCAGACTTTCCGATTGGTTTCTGCCCCAGTGTGGGGGAAATGCCAATGCCAAGGCTTTTGGCTAGTCTTCTAGGAACTCCCTCGAGATTTGGTGTTGATCGCGAATTGATTCACGGGGCACAGCAGACTAGAGATCGGTGGTCTAGAATCGTGGGTGCATCGTTCCCAGCATCATACCGCATGTTTGCTACTCGGAGCAGGATCCGATAATTGCATGACAAGACAAAATATACACATGCCGGTACCATGTGCGGCTCAGCATCAGAATTTTGCCTAGCTGGCGACAGAATGGCAGGCTACCATTGACAAGCGCATCTATGTCTGGTCTACCGATCGATCTGTTAATGAGGAGAAAGGGAGATGTAAAGTTCAGGACGAGGTCATCAACGCCGAACTGCGGGCTAGTTCTGAAAAAGACTAGAATACACCGAGTCGCCTCAAGCTGCCTGCCTGCCAAGAGTGCCGGAATTTAAGCTTATTTCGATAGTACCCCAACCTCAACGTTCGGGAGTTCATGTTTATGTCAAATATTGCGAGGCATTGGGTCTGGTTGGTTTGCTCGAGGGTAGCTAAACTTCGTGTCCACATGCGCCATTACTAATTATGTCAATTGCCTTTCAGTTCCCGATCTTCCGAAACCCCACTCGGTGATGAATAGGCAGCCATCACGGTTGAAAGTCAAACTGTCAAAGGTCCTCACATCACCGACTTTCTGAGATTCAACTGCAATTCTTAAGATCTTCAAGTTGATAAAGCTTCCAGAGCAACATTTATCTGTCGTGAAGTTTGTGAGTTTCTCCCCCTACAAGTAATCTGAATTACCTCTCACAACTCTAGACTTGTCAATAGCATTCGAAGATCAACACATCATGTCGACTATTCAGGCTCAAACTCCACGAAGCACAGGTCTGCTGGTGCACTGGTCAATCTTCAACGTCAATGCTCTCCTTCTTGCCTCTCTATTCCTATCTTTCTCTTTCGCTGTATGGATCCTCGCATTAGCAAAAGGCATCCCAGTACCCGACGCCACAAACAAGCAAAACCAGCAACAACAACCACCTGCTCACCTCCGACAACGCACTCAAGTGTCAGGTTCACCATCTTCGAAGGCTTTCCGAAGTCTGTCCGCACTCGCTGTCGCGATTGCATGCAACTATACTGTGTATTTGTGCATGGATACCTTGAGCCCTCGATATGGCGACAAGTCCTCTTTGGGGATGCCGCTATTTATGGCTCTCGCGACCTTTGTTTTGATGAACGGGGGGTTTTGGACACTGAGCTCGGCGGGATGTGCTTTAGAGCTGATCGTTGAGGCATTTCTGGAGAGAGACTTTGATAGTGATGTATTTATCTTGCCTTCCTCATTCCTTGCTCATTTGTGGACTACAATGATGTGGCGAGTCATTTTGGTTACAGATTTGATTTCATAGTTTGGAAGCAATCTAGGCCTCTACAATTTTTTATAGGCTTTCGCGGTGGTCTCCACATCACGCTCTGTACCTAAGGTTGGTTAGGAAGGACGATTTCAATTTTCGCTCAGTTCAAGAATTTCTCCTTGATGCCATGCAAGTTCAAGTCCTCGTATAGATCATGAGCACCCATTATCGTCCTAGTAACTCCCCCAATTACTTTTGGCGCAGTGCATTCCATTCCCCTCATCCCCAACCCAATCCACAACCAAAACCACCCAAGCAGCTCTATAGCTATTTTGTAGTGCCCATCTGGGTCCATCGGATCGTCGTCGCTGTATTTTCCATGAACATCGGGATGATCAGGCGCAACGGCGTAAGCAAATGGAATGTTACCCGGAGTTTGAATGTCGAGGAGGGATGAAATAGCTTCATCATTCACATAAAGGAATGTATTCAAGGCCGGAGAAATTAATGCAACACTTTTGTCCGAATTCTCGTGTAGCTTGTGCCACTGACGGACATTGATCATTTTTTCAAATCTCCTTTGGTCGTGATCAGCATCAAATTCAGGTTCATAGTCACGTCGCATCCTAACGTGCCTTCTTAAAAGAGTCAGATCCACACCCTGCTTCCCTTCTAGCACTTCCTTTTCCTCAACCCAAAATATCTTAAAGTACTTCCTCGTGTCCCCGGGATCAGCCCCCTCGCTGCCTTCATGTTCCCACTGTATCAACATCAACTTTTCAAACTTTTTTTTGAACTCCTCCCATCGTGCTTCCGAACACTCAGTCTCAGTACAGCGGAAAGCGATGAGACCTACCAGATGTATCTTGCCATCTGGTCCGACCCCGCCTCCCTCCTCGGTCCATTCACCATCGTAACGGTCAGACCAATGTGTCGTGGGTGGATACTCTGGGGAGCCAGGAGGAGGAGTTAGCACAACAGGCGACCATCTTATCGAGTTGATTTGTGATCGTGATTGCGCACGCCCAAACGGTGTTGAGATAGGAAGCTGGCGCGGAGGATGTGTCTGGATAAGTGGCCTGATTGCGCGTCCTGGAAGACGGGCGACAAGACGTTTCATTTTGCGATCGTTGGAGATTGAATTTCTCGTTATCTTGTAGAGGCGAAGAAGGATGGAAGTTAAAACGAAGGAGATGTTGGGGCCATGGCAAACGGCGCTAGGAAGACTCGCTTGGTAGGCGCCATGCCTCTATCAGAAGCGAGCACGTTGTGATAAAGCGCCTACGAAGGGCCGGTTAACAAGTATTGAGCCTTGCACGTGACGGAAAAGATGTCCGAAAACACCAAAATTAGTATTTAGACCAAGTTTTAATTCTATGATAATTCGATCAATTTGCTAGCTATCTATAGAAATGATTGCCTCCTTTATCATCTAGTATCCGCTGGTTATTTTCCACTATTTTAGTAATTTACCCACGAATTGTATTTTGCTCTAATGCTTCCTATTTAGCGTACTAAGCTCTCTTTGTCTATTCGAGAGTATAAGGCCGATTCTATACGTTTATAATCTTAATCCTTATAAGTATCTAAGCCTTCTTAATAGCGCTTATATCGGGCGAGTTCTTAGGGTGTTTTAATATTTTTATTCCCTTTTTTTGAAGTCTATTATCTAATAGCTAATATGAGAAGCTACGTTATTTTGCTGGAAAATAGGACCGGGAATATCGAGATTATCGGGGTCGTAAAGGCGTTAGAGGCTTACTTCGCGTATATAAGAAATAAGAAGAAGTTCGAGCACCTTATATTTATATCGCATATAGTTGATATCGCCTTTATACTTCTCTCGTGATATAGTTAAAGAGTAGTTCTTAACGAAGTTTTCGAATAGTATAAGCCTCCTAGGCTTTTTCTTCTTAAGTGCTACCTATTTTGCAATATCCTTAGTGATTTTGATATCCTATTCTATTTGTATAGCCGATATTTATAAGTCGTTATATACTTTGATAATTTTAGTATATCGTTTTGTTTGAGTAATCGTTTTTTTGCGGTAAACGTAATATAGCCCTTTGAAGTTATAAGAGAAAACCCCCCAGAATATAACTTGCGAATAATTATTATACCAAATCTTAATATAATTATCTTTATATGCCTTATTAACTTTTCGTGATATATAATGTTTTCTACGATATTCTCCGATTAAAATGGAAGTTTCGTCCGAAAATAATACCCTTTTTTACTCTTTTATTATTTAGTATTCCCGCTTTAAAGTAATTTCGTATCGAATAACTTCTTAGATAAAAGTAAAGTCGAGCTTCTTTATAGGCTTTATTTAATGGTTTCCGAGTTATCGTGATATTATGCGGATCGTACTTTTAGAAGTAATAAAATCAAGCTCTTAAAAAACATTAAATTCTAATATCTCGCGATAATAGTAATCTTAAGTAATAATATTATTTAATTGCTTTATATTTAATTTTGAAAGAATTAAATATCTTTCGCTTTTCGATTATATAATCGTTCGATCGTAAAGAAAGGGCGTTAATAAGTTATTGTGATCACAGTAAATAGTATTCTCGTTATCGCGCTTTTTGATTTTACGTATTATTTTAATATTGATTTTAATCTTTTTTGCCGCTAGCATAATATTTTCGCTATTATTAATATATCCAAGGAAGTTGCCTTTATTAGCTTTAGACGTATAAGAGCGTTTAGAGCTCATAATGTGGTTAATGCATTAATATTAAGGTTGTTTATTATGAAGTAAATTATCGAAGTTCACGATGTTTAATGTTTCACGTGATTAAACGCACGGACTAAGGCTCAATACTTGTTAACCGGCCCTTCGTATGGCACGATTATTTTCAGGCACTGCTCACTACAGTAATGACCAGTGGCTGTGTTCGAGTTTCAAGATGACCCGAAGTCTTACAACATTCGACACCAGCAGACTAATTGGCCTTCAGAAATTCTTACGCGACAAGAATGTTTCGTTAGCTCCTAGAATGCACTCAAGTGGTGACCCTTAATAGCCCGTTTCGCCTGAGTCGTATTACAATGCCTAGACTCAATTCTCACTTTCTTAGCTTCGTGATATCTACCTTGGCAGGATTCTGTGCTTCGATATTAGATTATTGAGTCTACATGACCCGAACCAACAAGTCAAATGATCGAGAAAGTGACTGGAAGACTGGAGACTTTTCTTGCCAATTCTTGGAAATATGATTCCATTCTGCCTAGTGCCGCATTTCTCATCATATTTGCCCTTTTGCTCACTTTAAAAGTCTCTTCTTGATTTCGAGCTGCTCTGGTGTTTCATAAAGAGAATAGTGAATACCCATGGTCCGACTGATACCTCCAAGCTCACTTGGCACCAAAGCGTCCATGCCCATATCTCCTACTCCAGCCAAATGCCAAAACTCCCCGAGGAGCTCGACAGCTACTTTGTAATAATCCTCTATATTCATTGGATTATCGTCAGGATCTAGCTCGTGATCGTAGGAGACACGGTATGCAAACGGAATTTCGTTCTTTGAAGGACCTTCGAGGACGGATGCAATGACTTCGTCGTTGATCAAAAGGAAGTGGCCTATAGATGGAACGATCAGGGTCTTGTGATAGTGCCTTCGTGAATTTGTGAAATTTCCTGTTTTCATAATTAGGACCTTCCTTTCGCAAGAACACCCCAGGCGATAGATTCGGAGATGAAACTAACCTTCTCAAGAATTGCAGGTCGCCTGGATTGTGGACGTCTTTCCCTTCCAGTTCCTCCATTTCCTCCACCCAGAACACCTTGAAATTCTTCCTCATGTCGTCTGGATCGGCGCCCATGCTAGCCTCATGCTCCCATTGCATCAACATCAATTTTCAAATGCAAATTTGGATTCTTCCCAACGAGATTCTGAATATTTGGTGTAGGTGCAGCGGTAAGCAATGTTGCCAACGATTCCAGAAGAGCCTCCCTCAGATAAGATGGATTGGACCTGGTAAGCCTCATAGGGGCAGCCATTATTTGCAACTGGTGCGGATGGAGGAGGATTGGTGGCCTTGAAAGAACTCATGGATCGAGAAGCTTTTTGTGAGTGCGCACTCCGGAAGGAAGACGAGATGATGTCGAACTGGCGCCGAGGACGCGCTCGAAGGAATTGTGTGATGGCTTGTTGTGGTAGGCGCACAGCGAGACGTCTCATCCTGTGTCCGTTGAGATTGAACGTTCTTTGTCTTCTGGACATTTATGTTTGAGAATGAATGAAGCCTGAAAATTATGACGGGAGAGGCATGCCGCAAGCTCTTCTCGCTTGACTGATAGTATAAGCTCCCCCTTGATCATAAGCGAGCCTCGCCAAAGTTTCTCCCCAAGTGCTCAGCGCATCTACTCGATATTCGGTTTTTGCACTATTCGTTCTTTACTAACTGATTTCGAGGTTGCGTATTTGGAAAGTTCGAACTTTGAGGGTCTAGGTTCCGAGAAAGAGCGTCGGGGAACTCATTCTCGTCTGCCAAAACAACGTTAGCCCTAGGATTTTCAGCCACCGATCACTATTATCTAGCGGCCGTGTTCGAGTTTCAAGGCGCTCATCAATAAAATTCCAGGGTATTATCGCCTAAAATACAGCCACCTCCCACCAAGTGAAAGGAATCTCAAAAGTATCCCGACATGTAAAGTAGATGCGCCAAATCTAAACGCATACATAAAGTTCGCTTCTCCACCTCATCTGAACTTACCCATTTCTCGACTGGCCCTCTCTTTAACAGTTCGATCTTTTTCTCTCGACCAGACAATTCCACACTGTGATGGAGCAATATCCCTTTCCCAACAACCTTGTGGAAGTATAACGAGCGCTCCAAGATTGCAACTTTATGGCTGCCATCTGATATCTCGCATATTATGTCTCCAATGCTGCACCTGTTGGAAGCATAGCCAACCTGTCCCTCATCAGTGACAAACATGCTCAACCCCTGGGCTGCGAGTCTTTCGGAGCGTGATCTGACAAACATCTCCCATTCATGGGGGTCCCAGTTAGGTGTTGGTCGAGGAGCCACTCGTGTCATATTACTGCCGCTGTCTTGGCCTTGGCGCCAGTGATGGGAGATATATCCCTTCTTCATCAGGCTGCCGTTTTGATTGCTTGTTGAAGAACTTGCTGTAATTATGTGCGGCTTCCCCTTATAACTCCCTATGCGCACGTTCGTCACCGGACTGGCAAGTATTGCATGTGATCGAGACGTCCTTGACGTAAGTTTATACTCGGACCATGGATTGAAGTAATGTTCTTCTCCCTCTAAACGAGCTCCCTGGGAAAATCGAGGCTTGAGACCTCTGTTCATGGCAGCTCCTAACACAACATCGAGCCGAGAATGGTATCTTTCCGGGATGGGTTGTAGGCGTGTGTATTTCGAATTAAGGCTTTTACCAGGAGGGTAGAAGACCCATAAAATTTGCTGGAATGTGCCGTTGACATTGTAGAGCTTCGAGTTCGTGACTTGACTCAAGGAGATGGCTCCTTCAGCAAAAGGTGTTCGAACGATTCTGGTCGAATTCAAGCTCAGGCCTTCTAGCAGCATTCGAGTGAGGAGGATTGGGGAACCATGGACTGATGAGAGGGAATGGCGGCTCGAGTGCCAAGATATGTGATGGTCTAGAACATCCCCACAGATATCTGACAGAGATTTTGAATAGTCGGCCCGGATGGCGTCTCTGCAACATCGGAGACTTGGATTCAACAGGCCATATACTTTGTCTCGTCGATCTACGCACTTAGCAATGGACGTCTCTTGCATCACGCTCAGCAATTGAAGGGAACTGTCGTCAAAGTGGGCGATATCTTCTCGACGTTGTCTCCAAGGATAGTAGTTGTCCCATTGGGGCTGTGTTTCATGCTCATCGCCTTTTGGTTGTCCTCTTAGCTTTCGCTGTCCACTTTGCTTCTGCCTTTCTTGACGTAAGTCAAACCCCCTAGAAGTGGGCCCCCCCTTGTTCTGGGCCACCTCGCTTAGCACACCGCCACTACTCCACCACCCACTTTAACCTCAAATATTTTTATTATTCTTTAATAAAACTCTTCCAAATTCTGCAAGTTATTAGAGCTAGTTATGAAGCCCTTATATACGGAAGCTAACGTCCAATATGCACTTAAAGACGTGGCAAATGAGAAGTCCTTGCGAAAATCTTCTCTCGATTAAAGTATACCGAGAGGCATTTTTTAATACAAAATACTCGGCATTCTTCCTAAGAAAGAGGCCTATACGCATTTACAGAGGCTTACCCCGATCTAAGAGCAACGTCTTACAGACTGGGTACTAGTTCAAGAAAGCTTAGGGCTTAACTTTATATATGCACAAATTAAAGCTTTTACTAGCCGTATTTTGGCCTCTCGACGCGATACTATACTACTCGGAAAACGTTAAATAACTGGATTTCTTCGCCGGAATCCTATTCTTAAGATTAAAAAGCAATTTAGAATCGATTCTGTGCGTATTAATAGTACTATATTTGATATTATTAAAGCTTAGTTTCAAAAATTGGAGATACTAGCGATTAAAGTAATTAAAGTTAAAAACCGATAAAATATAAACGAAGTAGAGATCATAGAAAGCCAAGGGGAAAATAAATTAGTAATTAAAAGTATTAAGAAACGTTTTATTCAAAAGAAATAATTAAGTTTTAAAGCTTAGACTTTATTTATTGAGTATATTTCTCCGAGCGGTCGAACTATTTTTCCGATCGTTATATTCAAGGGAAAATTAGTCTAATAATAATAGTTTCCTATGGGATTAAGAGAATATAAGGGCTAAAAGTTTATTGCAATTAATAACGAATAAATATTTAACGATATTACTTTAAAGTGATTATAAATTGTTTTTATACTTTAAATGGCATTATGTGATTTAAAAGAGTCCCGTCTACTTATATTAGATGGCCATAGGAGCCATGAAACAATAGAATTCATATGGAAGTGCTTTTCGAATAATATATACTTATTATTCTTATTACCGTATACTTTATATATACTTTAACCTTTGGATTTATTTATTTTCTCCCCCTTTAAATCCGTTTATCGAAGGCAGTTAAGTTCGTTATCTCTTATTAACGACTTGACGCCTATAAAGAAGCAAAACTTCTTGAAATGTTATAAGTAAACTCGAGTAAATGCTTTAATAAAAAAAACTATAAAGCGAGTTAAAAAGCTTTAAGTTTATAGTTATCGAATATCTCGAAGCCTCTTATAAATCGATTATTACTTGAGAATAGTAATAAAGTAGCCGAGAAATCTTTATAACCGTTAGAAAAAGATATAATACTTAAATAGATTTAAGATTTATTATTTAAAGTTTAAAAAATCTCTCAAAAAAGTAAAGATATCCGAGAATAATCGAGGCAAATCACGAGACTTAAAGAGACTAATACGGCAATTACTAGAGTGCTTTTTAGGAAAATAGCTAAAGGCTTAAACGATAAGGACTTTATTATTGCTAGTAAAAGCGTAAAATCTAAGCATTAGAAGCTAGAGTAGTCCAATTTGAGCCTAGAAAACGGCGGAAAGTAAAGACTAATCCAAATTCCAAGTTCGCTGATATCGAGAAAATCTACAAAGTACAAATAGAAGCTAAAGACCGCCAAAATGCACTATTAGATTCCGATGATTTCCTTAGTATAGCCTCTACTTTATCTCATATATCTATTAATTAATCAAAAAGTTATTCGCGGTCGAACTAAGTGGGTAGGAATTAAGCGAGGTGGCCTAAAACAAGGGGGCCCACTTCTAGAGGGTTTGACTTAGTCTGACTATTTTCACGGGGAGAGAAGCCAATATCTTCATCCTATCCCCATAGTCCATCGTTCGGAGCAAAGACCGATCGATGAAGTTAAAGAGGTCTAGGTCAAAGCATAGAGAGCCACATTGTAAGAGTTCGGGCCACAGCTCGTGGCACACTTAAGCGAGATTACCCCCCCCACCATAATTTCCTACCCTCTCTTTTTAAACTTCAATTGCAATATAACCACTAATTTAAACCTCTTTAAATTTAAAATAGAGATTTCCATTTAATTATTCTCTCTTTCATATAAATCAGGCCAAAATTAGAAAATTTTAAAACAAGCTAAAGTCCGATAAGCACGAAGCGACAGAAAATTATAAAGTCAAATCTTCAAAGAGTTAAGGGTTCCTAGGAGCAGCGCCAGAAGGATTTGCAAAGATATCTCTAGTTAAAGGACTCGAAAAAGGAAGCAGTATTAAAAGAAGCTTTTTTCTATAAGAGATATTTGTTAGATTATTCGATTTATTTGCTAAAATCATAATACTCGGCGCATAAGTTTTAAGCAAATCAAATAACTTTTTAATATTCTAATATCACTATGTATAATTCGCCGAGAACTCCGCAAAGCAAACTACCGTTAATATATAGCTTATTTTAAGCTTTTTATCTCTTAATAATAAGCTAAAAAACGAGTCGCTTTTGCATTTAAGTATCGTTAATAGGGGATATCTAATTGAGTAGCTTCTCGGTTAAAGGGGGGAAACTAAAAGAAAGTTATTTGGTCAAATGAGTATATTTTTAAACTAAAAAAGAAAGGGAAGATCTAAGTAATACGCCGGATTAATGAAAAGAAGTACTCTAATTATATCAAATTAATATATTACTCAAAGAGAATCAATGTAATAATTTGGGGGGGTAATTAATTAAGGTTATAAATTTTTATTAGTTTTTATAAAGAAAAAGAAAAAGAAAAAGTATAAAAGCGTGAATTCTCGAGTTTATCGAGATCAAATACTCGAACCGATCGTTTTCCCACTCTTTAATTAACTGGGTACCAAGTATATCTTCATAAAAGATAATGCAAAAATTTATAAAAAGGTTATTAAACTAATTAAACTCTAGTATAATATTCGAGGGTTTAATTAATCGCTTTCTTCGCTTGATTTGAACGTTATTAAAAAGGTTTAAAGATAAATGAAAAAAGAATTAAAGAAACTACTATTTGTACCGACTTCTAAAAAAGTATTATATAAAGAAATTCAAAAGCTTTAGGACTAAGTAAATCCACGTGATTATCGTTACTATACTAAGAGATTAATTTGCAAGATTGAAAATATAATTACAATAAAAGGACTAGTTATTATTCATTAATACATAATTCAAATTTGAAGGAAATCTATTAATAATTAGACGAATAGTGGTTTTTAGAAATTAAGGTCTCATTTTGATATTCTCGCTTAAGTGTGCCACGAGCTGTGGCCAGAACTCTTACCAAGACGCTCTTGGCAAGCACCAACTCCTGGATAATCCACAAACGGTCCCAGTAAGTCCTAACGCAGAGACCTGAGAGCGCCTCAAGTTGGGCGAGTGGTGGTGATAAAAATTCTTCCACAATTGCCGATGACCAAGAGCTTTGCCTGGCATTTGCATCGCTCAATTCCTTATCGACGACGGAGGAGTCGATCATGAGGTCTTCCAGGCCAATCCAAGCGACAACTCTTTCGGCCTGCGAATAGATCCTTCCCATTTGAGCAACTTGATGGTTGCGCTCACTAACATCATTTTGGTTTATGGAGATTGCATCGACATCGACGAGTGAAACAGGAAGTCGCACTCCCGGCAGATCCTTGGACCGCCACTACCCGTAGCGTGTTTAATTGACTGGCAATCTTAAGATCGCAAGTATGAGTTTCGATCACGTGGCAATGAAGAGCCCTAGATTGACTATAGTGCAAGAGCCGAAATCGAGTATTTTATCTATCGGTTTTGGGTAGAGTCAGGAACATCACCTATAGAAGCATCTGCCTCGATTCCATAATATCAAGCATTCTTGAAGGCAACTTTGACTCCATTCCGGCTCTCAACGGACGGTGACATATTCTGAATGTACTCAAAGACTGGGTCGCAGTTCTCAATGCGTTCAAACCTCTGAGTCAGCCTGAACAGGAGGTACATGGCATGCGTCATAACCTGTTGCTGAGCTGGGCAGTTCCGGGGACCACCCCAGAACGGTACGAACTCCCATAGGGTCTTACGACCTATCCAACGATCCGGCTTGAACTCATCGGCATCATCCCCCCATATGGCTTTGTCGTGGCACATGGCCCATGTACCGGAAACCACGGCCGTGCCTCGAGCGACGAAAACAGGGCTTTTCTGGTCAGGGCCACCACCCACAGGCAGAACGGTGTCACGAATGGCCACACGCCAGATACGCCCCACTGGACCAATAGTTCGTACCGTCTCGTAAAAGGTGTATCTAAATTCCGCCAGAGATTTGAGCTTTTCGAAGGTGAGAGGTGCATCACCAACATCCAAAGCCTTTTGACGAAGCTTTGTCCAAATATCAGGATGCCGTGCGAGCTGGAAAATCATATTACTCGTTGCCCTTCCGGCCCCATCCCATCCGGGAAGAAAGACAGCAAGAACATGATATCTCAATTGTATAGGATCACGAATCTCTTTAGCCATTTCGTCGAGCAGAACATAGCGCCTTCGCACTGGCGGGTCTTCCGGAGCAGGCTTGTCGTTCACAGTTTCTCGAAGAGCTCGAGCAACCTGTTCATCGACATATCGGTGGACTGTCGTATAGGCGCCCTTGAATTCCTTGTCCTCATTGTAACGGTATCGTCGGAAGTCCCACCATCCTGCGTCCCTACGTTTGACCGCCCATTCCTGGGCTTTCTTAAAGGCTTCGAGGAACTCAGTGGCCTCGGCCGGGATTTCAGGCTGCAGAAAGCCTAAGGATCTTCCGAATAGAAAGTCCATCGAGACGTCGAGGAACTAAGTTTTCATTGTCTTAGCATCGCGATATATCTCCCGTTCCAGCAGAAGGTAGATACACTTACCAGACGACGTACTAAAGGTTGTATATCAACCATGCTCCCATCATTTGGAAGGAGCTCCATAAATCGATCGGTGTATAATGCAAAGTGATCGATATCCGAGAGTTCAGCTCTCGCGAAGATGGGCTTCACCATTGCTCTCGCACGCTTCCACACCGACCCATGATGACTTAAGATGCTTGGGCCCAAGAAGGGGGCTTGGGCCATTAACCTCTCCGGGTCCTTGCCATAGTCTTCGTGGGCGAGAGCAGCGACTTTCTGAGCATTAGCAGGCTCGATGGTGTTGATCAGTGGCTTGCCCCTCCAGATTTCTTCGAATGTCTTCCCGTATAGCTCAAACTGAGTATCATATAGCTTGAAGAACCGTCCCTCTTTCATAGCTCTCCTACGGGCCTCAACCATATCCGAACCCCAAACTCGATCTTTGTGAGGGTACTTGCTGGGATCTTTGCACCCGTACTTTTGCTTGAGTGTGCGGATCTTTGCATTTCTTCGCCATTTTGGATACAGAATGCCGAGAGTAACAGTCAGCACAGCGCAGACCAGAAAGGTGATTGCGCTGCCTCTCTTGAGAAACATGGCCTCCATTTTCTCGTCTTGGTGGCGCAAGAGTCTCCAAACCAGTCAGAACATAAGTCAGAGGGGAAAACAAGCCTCAGGGGAGGACTTTAGGGAAGAAGGGCCTGGGGAACCTCCATAAACTGGCAACGACTGTCACGGCTTACGTGAGATTGGCGGATTCCGGATCATGTGATGGACTCCTTTGGACTCTAGAACGGGGTTTGGAAGTCTATCGGAGTTTAGATAAGAAAGGGCTTAGAAGGGATCTATTGAGTACTTCGTAAAAAGGATTATATAAATAGGTTAAAAGGCTTTGTTTTGATTAAAGTAAATATAATAATTTTTATAATATATTTATATATAATAATATTAAATTAATAATTTTCGATATATAATAAAATTGAATAATATAATTATATACGATTAAATTAAAGAGAATTTAAATCGACTTTAATAAAAACTTTTATAAGTTTAATAAGAAATTAAAAATAAATTTTGTTATAATATTTTAATAAATTGAAATTAAATTATTATTTATATAAAGTTATAAAATATAAAATAATAATAAATCAAATTAATATTAGATTAATTTCTATTTTTTTTATTAGAAATTCAAAAACTCTTATATATAAAATTATAATTTAAGAATAATAATTATATAATTCCTATAAAACTTTTATTTTATATATAAATTTATACGAATTTTACGTAAATTATAAAGGCTATATAATCTAAATAATAATTATAAACCAATTAGAAATTATATTAATAAGATATTTAATTATATATATAATAAATTATTATTTATATAAAATTTAAAATTAATAAGAGAATTAAAACGAATTCTTTAGGAATTTATAATCAAATTAAAATATTTTTATTTTATTTCTTATTTAATATAATTTATATTTTATAAATATTTCTTATTTTCTTTGTTTTTCTATTAAATATTTTATTTCGTAAATTTTATTAAAAGTAATTATTTTAATAAAATTATTTCTTTTTTATTTAATAATATAATTTTTAAATTTAAAGTTTTTAAATTATATTATTTATAAAAGTTT
>FJOG01000003.1:846978-976844 GCA_900073065.1 Phialocephala subalpina
TCCGCAGGCTCGTAAGGCATTAAGGCCATTAGACGCTGGAATACCAGACGCTGGAGGACCTCTCCACAGGAGAAAAAAGTGGCGGATTTTGGGGCGCGAGAACACCAAAATCTAAGGTACTCGACACTTTATTTCTCGACGTCCCACGCACTAAAATGTATTCCCTCTTCAGTAATATTGCAAAAATAGCCAGTGTACATGCGCATGAAAAACTATTGTAAGGTTTATTAATCGCGTGCTGATATTATTGCAAGTTTGTCGACTTTTGGCACCTCGTCAAAATCGGCCACTTATTTCTCCGGTGGAGAGAGGACTAAACACTGGAGCACCAAATTGCTGTTGCCTGAGGCACTAAGGCTACTAGACGCTGGAGCACCAAAATCTTATTCTCTCTATAACTCTATAGCTACGCAGCTCTTAAGGGGGGTCCCAAGGGGTGTCCCCCTGGAGTATTTTGAGGCTTTAGAGGCTTTGGAGGCTTTGGAGGCTTTGGAGGCTTTGGAGGCTTTGGAGGCTTTGGAGGCTTTGGAGCTCGTTTCTGCCTAAAGCATTAAGGTCACTAGCCACCAAAAGCTGGAACACCAAAATCTTACTCTCTTTATGACTCTATAGCTACGCAGCTACGCAGCTCTCAAGAGGGCCCCTAAAGGGTCCCCTCCTAGTAAAGTCGAAGACTTTGTAGCCCCCCGCAGGGGCGCCCCTGCGAGGCCTGCGGAGCAATATGCGCGTCGAGTAGAGGAAGAAAGGGGGCCATCTGCTGGCTCGCTTGTCGAGCCAATCAGAGCGGGCGGACCCCTTTCTTTCGGAACGAGAGAAGCATGTTATACTTTTTAATATATAAGAAACTTTTTATTCTTTAAATATAATTAAAACTTTTTCATTTATTTTATTTATAAGTCTACTCTATATATAATTAATTACTTCATATAATAATTATCGAATTAATTTAATTTATTAATTCAAACGAAATAATTTATAATTAAATATTTATATATTACCCTTTTATATTACTCAAGTCCAAAGGTAAAAATGGATTTCAATAGGCTTATTTATTATCTAAGATTATATAGTAATAATAAGGCCGGCGAAAGTGAAATTCGTGGTCGAGATAAAGAGTTATAACTAGAAAGAATTATTATCTCTTGATTGGCTATCAAATTCGAGGGATTATATTTTCAGATTTAAATGCAGAAGGATTACAATCTAGGGTAAGGCAATGCGAAGGCGGATAAATGGCGATATATTAATCCGACTCGCAAAACGAAAACCCTCGGAAAACAGAGGTTCAAACTTCAAGTTTCTGAGGTATTCCGTTTGGTATCGATCGAAATAAATGCGAAGTGCATCAACCCACAGGATTCTCGGCTGATCTGCGAGTTGCATGTGACAAAGAGCCAGCCAAAGATTTCTTCGAACCACGTAATTGACGCTGTTGAGCTTGATTGAATGGTTGAGTTCATCTTTCTGACCCATTCGTAGGACAACGCTTCATATGCTGGCTTCTTGTCGAGGTTCGCAGGCAAAAGGCTGCATTCGATCGAGTTGGTTGCCAGAGAAGAATGCAGAGAGATGAGGCGGAAATCGCTATTGAATGTGTCCAACGAGGTGTAGGTGAACGCCGAGGAATTCTCTATCGTGAAGGGATTGTATAGGCAGTTCTAACAATGCGATCTTGACAATAAGGTCGGAAGCCTCAGTTGGGTATGTGGTGGCCCTTTAATTGTGTGAAAGAGATTTGGAGTGTCGAGGCAGTGAGAGTGAAAGCCAAATAAATGTGGCGCAGCAAGCTGTCAGCAACACCTGTACCTGCATGCAAGGCTACTATAGCGGTGACGCGTGACTATCATAACACAACTCATTGAGACTTTTTTATGGCGTCCATCTACCTTGAGCCAAGTCGCCGATTTAAATAATTCTTGCCTCTGGAATCCGCGAGTAGGAGTTAAGCAAGTCTGCTGTTGATGCCGTGTAAATCGCATGATGCCTATAACCCCACTTCAAGGGGGAATATCATCGTTCACTCCCTACAGCCTGCCTTCATGCTGTTTGTTCTTTAAAAAAGATTCGCAATGTATTTCTTCAGATGAGAGGTTATGGGGAATTCACTCACTTCTACTACCGATCGAGGTCCGGCTGCCACTAGCCAATCGAACCCGCCTTGCATGGTCAATTTTCCAACAATGGAAAAGCCTGAACATCCTCCAGGCCCATGGTATCTTCCAAATCAAGAAATCGCAATCAACCGCTTCAGCGAAGGCTTTTGCGAGACGTGTCGTCAATTCGATTTCGAATGGCTTCTCTCAAACGACCTCACTCTCAGCCGGTCGAATGGTGAAAGATATGCTACTCTGGAGAAAAGCAACCTGTGTCTACCACTTGGCACAGTGACAACCATACTCAAAACTGCAACCAAATGCCTCTTCTGCGATCTTGTTATTCGATCTTTTCGAAGTGCTTTCGCAGTCGAACCCCTGTTTCATGGTGCAGAGGATGCAGTGTCCGATATCAATAGTCGTGTGCGATCACGACAGGAACATGGACGATTCGGCAATTTCAGAATTGAGTCGGATCCCGAAGATCCTAGAACGATTGTCATGGTGACCCAGAACAGGACACCATCACTTGACGAGATAGATCCCACGGAAGCTTGGTTAGAGCTAGACAACCGACCAATAACTTGGGCTGCATTCGTTATTCCAGGAGCTCCTTATGATATTCGAGTATGGCTCTGTACCGCCTTCAACGGACGTCCAGTCAAGAACCTTGTTTTTCACCGTATGGTCTCAAGCCCAGGGGAGCTCCAGGGTTGTCTCATGTCTTCACAAGTCGATTTCCAAGTACTGAGAGAGTGGTTCAGCTTGTCCATTCTTCAAGGTCTAGAGCATACGAACTGCTTACCGGAAGAGATTCGAAAGCATTTCCGTCTCATTGATGTACTTGAGGAACGTCTAGTCCCAATGGAGACACCTTGTCGCTATGCAGCGTTGAGCTATGTTTGGGGAATAGACGATGGAGTGGATTGGTTGCAAAATAAAACTAGTAACAGAAAAAAGCTGCATAAGCCGGGGAGCATATCTGCCAATGATATACAAGTCCAAACTACGCTACGCGATGCGATGACTTTAGTCAGAAATACTGGGCTGCGATACCTTTGGATTGATAGGTTGTGCATCACGCAAGACGACAAACCAAGCCGGACACCACAACTGAAACATATGGATTCTATCTATAAGTCTGCTGCTTTCACTATCATTGCAGCGAGTGAATCAGATGCAACTACTGGTCTTCCAGGAATTACACTTCAACGTCCAAACTGCCAGTGCTTGGCTTCTATCAGAGGGATCTCAATCGGCAGCCGGCCACCTCGGAGTGATATCACAACCCTGCCTTGGTCACACCGGGGCTGGACTTTCCAAGAGAACCTCATGTCATTACGGAAGTTGGTCTTCACCGCGAACCAAGTCTATCTGGAGGATTTGACGGGATACTACGAGGAAGACATTTTCGAATTGCCTACAGAAGTCATCAATCGACTGTATCTTAAGGCACTTGCATTCAAAGGAAACGGAGTGGGTGCAATGGATTTCTACCAATCTATGGACAGATACTGTGACATTGCGAG
Organism: Phialocephala subalpina; assembly: GCA_900073065.1. NCBI lineage: Eukaryota > Fungi > Ascomycota > Leotiomycetes > Helotiales > Mollisiaceae > Phialocephala > Phialocephala subalpina. The sequence goes on from FJOG01000003.1 coordinate 850,601, forward strand.
GGACTATACAACTCGAAGCTTGACAAAGAACTGCGATATTCTTGACGCCTTTGCTGGAATCTCGACAGCTCTCGGTGGAGAATTCAGGTGCGAATTTTTGTTTGGCCTCCCAACATCTCGTCTCAACTATTACCTACTTTGGACTCCCAAATCCTCTGTCGAACGAAGATTGAGCAACAATCCTAGGGAAATTACCTTCCCTACTTGGTCCTGGGCTGGTTGGGAAGGTAGTGGCGTAGAGTATGAGTTACTCGACTCGCACTATTACGATCGGATTGAGTTTCTAGGTCAAGGCACTGCCGATTCAACAGATTACGAGTCCAAAGGCAGGAGTCGGAACAAACACCTTCGAATACCGTTCCTGTCGAAATCCACCAGAAAAGGACACTTTCATCAGAGTCACGTACTGAGATTGTCGGTTGTGTCCGCTTCTTTCATGCTTCGCGCCAAAAGGGTTCGGCTGCGGGACTTTGGGGCAGCAAAACGGGAATACAACAGATTACGATTATACGCATTGGAGGACGATGCGGAGGACTTTGCCGGAGCTGTTTGTATTCACGACCCATCTGTGGATCCTGAGTATACCTGGGACCAGCTGCTTGGTCCTTTCGAGTTGATCACGGTCACTAGATCCGGAAATGACGATCCAAACAATCCGCCCCCGTTTGATGACTCGGACATGATTGCGGCAGCCTTGCAGCCATCCTCAAAGCCACTTGAGAGAGGGATCAGAAAAGAGCATCATGCTTGGCTAAGAGAAATGTCGGGACCCTTCCCGAATATCAGGACTGAGGATCCATACTTCTTTACTTCGCCGTTCTCGAGAAAGCGGTTTTATGAAAGTGGCAAAGCCTGGGATATCTACAACGTTCTTGTTGTTCAGCGACGGGGAGACAGTTACTACCGTATTGGTATTGGTCGTTGTTTTGCTGAGGCGTTCTGGAGGAATGAGGCTGTGAGGAAGGAGATTTCGCTCTCTTAGGAAGAGTCGAGCTTAAGCGCTTGTTAGATCCACGGATACGAAAGAAGAAGTGGTGACAGGAACGTATACGAAGGCTGAGACTGAAATCAGAAACACAAACATATCATAAAATTGTGACCGAAACCTTGCGAAAAGGTCGTGACGAAAACTGCAACGGGGAAAGTAAAATTACCCAGGTAGGTCTGGTTGGAAGAAGCTGCAAAGTGAAGTCAGCCTCGCGAATCTTAGTGACAGGAGTCCTTGCCCATCAGTCCAGCTCAAATACGGAAGTGGGAAGCCTTTTCATGAGGTCCTGAATCGAGAACAAAATCAAAGTGAACTTGCCTGCTCGAAGTTCCAAGATCAACCGCAAATACATAAACTTTGACTTTCTCTGACTGATTGGGAAAGAGCCACTCGGCTAGCCTTCATGAGCGGCGAGAGCTGGATTTCTGTCGATCGATAGGACATGTTGTGCACACAGACAACTTGCGAGCCTTAGTTGGAAGAGAGTTTCATTTGTGGGAGCTTATGCATCGTGCTGCTAGCACACATCCACCTTAATTGCCTGCCAGTCCAGCGCCATTGTCCCAATAGAGGAGAGCTATTACATTTTTTCTGCTTCTATTCATACAACATGCCTCTTATGCCCATCATCTCAACCCAAGCAAGAATTTGCCACCATCCTTCCCACCCTCACCACCCGGCAGGTATGTAACATTCGGATTACTCGCCAACGTCTGCGCAATCTCCCTACTGGCCTCAATTCGTCTAATCATAATCAACCCATCTCCCGCCTTCGCAACCGCCTTGCTAATCGTCTCTGCGGACTCAGCTTCTCCCTCAGCTCGAATAACATTCGCCTGTCTCTCCTGCTCTGCCTTCTCTACAATGAATCTTGCTCGCTCAGCATCTTGTTGTGCGATTTGCTTCTGCTCTACTGCCTTTGTGAATTCCTTTCCGAAGGTCATGTGTGTGATGGAGACGTCTTCAAGGGCGATGTTGAATTCTTGAGCGCGCTTGAGGAGGTCGGAGCGGATGCGGTTGGAGACGGCTTCTCGTTGGGTGATTAGTTCTGCGGCGTCGAATTGGGCGACAATAGATTTGAGGACTTCGTTGCCGATAGAGGGGAGAACTCGTTCGTCGTAGTCTTGGCCGAGATTCTGTTGTTGTTAGCCACCATCTCCCATGCTCAGGTTTACACCTCGCAGAAGAGAATGAGAGTAAAGCATACCTGATAGATCTTAGGCAGATGCTGAATATCCGGCCTGGAGAGAACTCTCAACGTCAAGCTAACCATCTGCAAATCCTTGGATCCGGTCGTAGTTGAGATGTTTCGTGGCTTCGTTCGTACATCGTAGATGATGCTCTTCTGTAACCACGGAATCAAGAAATGTGTGCCTTCATTCACAACTGTATCCTTCACTCCGGACAGACGGTCGAAGATGACCGCTCTTGTGCCGCCCTTGACATCGTAGATACTGGATTGGAAGACTGCGGCGCCGATGGCGAGAGGGACGGCGGCCGAGTAGACGCCTTTCAGGAGGTTGGCCATCTTGTCTCGTTGTTCCTTTGGTCTCGTCCTTTCGTCGAAGATTCGTTCCGGTATTGAAGGTGGACAGTCGATAGAGTCGTGAGCTTGAATGTCGACCTTGAGCTTTGTGGTGCTCCTTACATTTTCGGATTGAAGCTCACTAGTGCATAACTGGGGTGCACTAGTCTACACTCAGCTAGAGGCTTGGCGAGAATGAGATGGGTCGACCTTCAACATCGAAACCAGCTTTTCAACCCTCAAGAACCATTGCACAACCTACACATCTGCGATTGAGTATTCACGATGCGTCCTTCTCAAATCTTCCGATCGGGTGGTGATGGTGAGGTGGGAAAGTATGGAAAGTGAGTACACCTTGTGTGGCGGCGAGAAGAAAGCTTTTCCAGCAAGCAGCGACGGGATGATTCGGAGCTTGGATTGGGACATTGAAGCTCTGCAAAAAGATTTTGGGACGAGGACGGGGCTAATTCCGATTTTTTATAGATATCTCGGTGGATGGGGTAACTTGGGTGAGTTACTGGACTTCTCTTGATACGGCTCTCTTCATTTCGGCTCTGCGGCATGCGACACAATACCATTACTCCCACGTTCGATGCATCAATTGGCGACTACAGAGGCAGCATATGTTGACAAGGTGTCGTGGGGAAATCTGCTATATTATAAAAGGGTCGACTATGGATGCTGGGAACTGTTTGGAGTTGAGGTACCGGATGATTGGCAGAGCCGCACAAGATCCAGCTCCTCATTCCGATACGCACGGAAGACAGACCATGGAGCATACGGACGCATACAACTCTGCAGAAACCATTTTTCGAATACAGGATTTGGAAATTGAGAACGTCTGCTAATGCCTGACTTCCAGGTTCCCCAACACAAAGAGGTATCGTTCATTACGGACTCAGCAGCAACGCACAACGCCCTCTCGCCGGCGCAGGCCACGCTGCAATCTTCAACGTCTGGAGACGATTCAGCCACCAAGTCCTCTACGTCGCTCCTCCTCTTATCATCGCCTACGTGACCATGGAATGGGCTATCGAGAGGTTTGTGCATACATTTCCGATGCGAGTATACCGGCTGACTAGTTGTCCAGAAACGAGTACTTGAACTCCAAGGCAGGACGCCTTGAATTTGGTGAGGGAGAGGAATAGAGGGAGGTCTAAGTATGACCACACGCTAAGCAGTGCTGGTGTCGCGTTTTAGCCGACTCGCCGGAATGAGGCTTTGGCTGTTGGCAACATGCGAAGGGAGGAAGGATCCGGTGTACAGTATTAGAATGCGTTGAATGGATGGTTCTTGGCATCTGAATAATTTGTTTCGGTGATATGGTCTGGTGGTGGAGCAATGCAATGTCCCTACGAAAACTCTCATTCTACCTACCTCCTACCTCGGCTGGCACCCTGTGGCAATGACCCGGCAAGTGTTGGTCCGTTCTCAAGGGGGTTGGGTCGTGCATATTCGTAATGCCCATGAGGTAGATGGAGGTTGCAGCACAAGAAGCCCAAAATGGGACCAGCTCGAGTGAGCAACAATGAGAGAGTTCAGACGAAAATGGTGATGAGGTGGACATTGCTCATTGAGGTGACGACAATGTCAAGACTCCCGCAGGTCTAATGGCTGAGCAAGTGCTTCTTTCCATGTTCTTGGTAGTGGGTTCACCCATCTAGCCTTGCATGCACATTCATGAATGCACTTCGTTGGCCCAAGACATGATGCTTGATTGAATGCAGAATCCTAGCACAGCCTCGTCCTTGTCCTCTCGTCAATCTGCCAAGGCTGGGAGTATGGACCCGCCGGGTCATTGTTGTTGATTTCATTTGCTCGCATTTGCCCCACATTCACAACTCCCTCCATGCATGCAAATAGATCACATCTCATTGGCTTCAACAGAAACCAAAAGTTCAGCTGGACTTGAAACATGAGCAAAAGATGAGATTCGGCAGGAACGCGCGTCCCGATGAGCTTAATGCACGTGCCTCCCCCGCATTGAATGCACAAGGCTGGATCAGATATTCAACTGACAGACGGGTCCAAATGTCGACGAGCCTCAGGCTTGATAATCTGATAATGTTCATTGGACCACGGGAGAATTTGGTCGTCACAGCCCCAATCATTCTATGTTTACTTGAATAACCAACGCTCCACAACAACAGGGTGCCACAGAATACTCGTCAGCGTTCGTGGGGATATAGGGCTGTTGATTGGCTGCATGTTTCGACTTTTGAACTGCCCTGTAGTTCACTGCTTGCATCTCCATCATTCTTGCACGGAAGATTCCGCCCCTCAAGGTTGGAGCTCGTTCGTTCGTGCTCTCGGTGAGAGCTTAAGCTCCATCCTGGCATCGATTTTCCCAAGAACCAGGCTCGTTCGTTAGAGTTCATGGCCATTGACGAACTGCCAAGAGATGCTTACGCATCCTATTTTTACTTCCTCAAAGAAATTTACACAGATTCGACGCGTTGGGTGCAAAAGTGATGGATCGAGAGAAAGCCCACCGAGATCCTCGAATTCTACATTCGCGTTGTCCACGTAAGTACTGGATGCGTAGAATATCATTGAGGTGGTCATTTAGAGGGATATATATCGCCAATTCGTTGCTGTAATGATTTCCCCACCACCATCAACCTTCTCTTTTCTGCCTTTTCATCTTCTTTGAACGTTCATTCTCATTTCGACTTTCGTTTTCAGACGCAAAAGGCTCCAGCAATCATGCAACTCACCACCGTCCTCGCCTCAGCCATTCTCAGCTTCTCTCTCCTCACATCCGCTCATCCAGGAGAGCACGAATTCCACGATGCCGCCGCTGACCTCAAAAAGCGGGAGTTCAAAGTCAATGCCCGCCGCGGACTCTCAGCATGCGCTGAGCAGATGGAGAAGAGAGGACTCAATGCTCGTGCTCAGGCTCGTCGCCAGGCTACTGTGAATGAGTATCGCAAGAGGAAAATGGTTAGAGATACGGATACGATCTTGAACACTTCTCACGCGTCCTCGGCGAATTATTCGACCGCTACACCGGAGGATATCATCTTCTCCAGCAACAGCACTTGCGTTCTCAACCCTGAGGGGGAGACTGGACCGGTATGTTCAATCTTGTCTCTGCAAGGCATTTCGATAAGCTAATTTGTGGCAGTACTGGGTCAAAGGAGAGCACATCCGCTCCGACCTCCGCGAAGAACAACCAGGCGTCCCTATCGTCATCGATGGCCAATTCGTCGACGTCGAAACCTGCGAGCCCATCACCGAACTGTACTGGGACTTCTGGCACTGTAACAGCACCGGCGTCTACTCCGGCCTCGTCGCCACCGGAAACGGCAACACAGACGATACCTCCAACCTCAACGCCACGTTTCTTCGCGGTGTTCAGAAGACTGATTCTGACGGAGTTGTACAATTCCTATCCGTGTTTCCAGGCCATTATTCCGGCCGAACAAATCATCACCATATGATTGCACACCTAAACGCTACCCTCCTCCCAAACAACACCTTGACGGGAGGAACAGTGGGACACGTCGGCCAACTATTCTGGGACCAAGATATCGTTTATCAAGTCGAAGCTACATATCCGTATAACACGAACAACATCACCCTCACTACCAACGCCGAGGATCGAGTCTTTGCTGATGAGACGCTGACGACTTCGGACCCTGTGCTTGAGTATGTCATGCTAGGCGATACTCTTGCTGATGGACTTTTCGGTTGGGTTACTATCGCTGTCAATGTTTCCGCTACCTATGATCCGAACTACAGCTTCGTGTACACAGCTTCCGGAGGCGTTGCTGAGAGCGGTGGTGGTGATGATTCTGTTGATGGAAGTGGATCCACCAATGGGACTGCGCCATCAGGCACGGGTGCTGTGCCGACGGGAGCTGCGCCTTCTGGTTTGTGATTTACTTCACTTGTGCATTGTTTTGAAGATTTGGAGTGGAAAAGGTGGATGGAGTGAGATTGTGCTGACGAGAAGGGAGTAGCTACGGATCAGGTCTCGGGTTCAATGCCGATGATGATCGTTCATTCGTTATATGGGATTTTCCTGGTGTATATACTTTTCCTCGCTTGAGGCGAATGGAGAATGGCTGGTTCAACGAGGTGTTTATTTTGCACGTGATCAGTCTGAAATGGGGTGCGGTTTCGGTAGCGATGGGTTGATGATTCATGTCTGAGTTCAGTCACAACACCCCTACATGTCCTTACAGTTCATTAATAGTACTGGACTAGTGGTCCCTTTCATACTAAATATACCTATCCTGGGTTCACGTTTGATTTGGAACCAATGGACTGGATCAAATCTCAAGTCTCGCGGAGATCCAACCATTTAAGAGGGGGCTTTCTGCATCTGGCATTCGACTACTAGAATATTGAGCACGAGGGAATTCCAAATGCAGTCAACGACGATGCGGGTCCGCGAATGCGGAGCCGCAGCAATGCAAGGCCCCACAACAGCGTTTCCATTCCTCCGCAGGGGAGCAGGTAGCTCACATTGGATAAGCAGTTGCGATGGCGGAAGCGTTGCAGAATAACGATTATGTGAGGCCCTATAGCTTGTTCCCAGTTTCGAAGTTGACTTCAACGTTGTTTTCGAGACTTATCCTACCACCAAGCATAGCTACCTCAAAGCAACAATGGCCAAGTTGAGCACGGAAACAATTCACAATCTTCAGCAACAGGTCGAAGATGCGTGCAACGATCCTAAGAACGATATTCCAGGCCTAACCGTCGTTGTCGTCGGCAAGAACGGACAGGAGCTATTCGCACATTCGGCAGGAAAACGAGGGTTTGAAAGTTCAGAAGCTATGACTCTCGATAACATATTCTGGATTGCCTCCTGCACGAAGATGATTACAGGCATTGCATGTATGCAACTTGTTGAACAGAAGATCCTGGCGCTTGACGATGTTGCGCAGGTTGAGAAGCTATGTCCTGAGTTGAAGGAGGTTAAGGTTTTGGGAGAGGATGGGAAGTTGGTTGAGAAAGAGAGAGGAATTACGTTAAGGATGTTGTTGACGCACACCGGTATGTTTCTCGCGGTTGCAGAAAATGGGTACCGAGGCTGATGAAATCTGTAGCGGGATTTGGGTATGCTTTCTTTAACGAGAAGTTACGAGACTACAACAAGCCCATCGGGTACGATGAGTTCTCCGGACATATGTACGATATCAAACAACCACTAGTCAATCAGCCTGGCACAAGATGGGAATACGGAGTTCGTCGCACTCACCCTTCACCTATCAATTATTAATTTATTCCAGCTAACGTCTTCGTCTGACAGGTGAGCATCGACTGGGCAGGTATCCTCCTCGAGCGTGCCACGAGCATGTCACTCAATTCCTACATGCAGCGCTTCATCTTCGTGCCCCTGGGCCTAGAAAACATCTCTATGTTCCCAACCCAAAACATGAAAGATAAGCTTGCGCACATGCATACTCGCAACCCCGACGGCACAATCTCGCGCTTCGACCATATCCAACGGCGACCGTTAATCGTGGACACAGATGAACAAGTGAAGGAGTGCTTCAATAGCGGTGGGGCAGGATGCTTCGCCAAACCGCAGGAGTATTGTCGTGCGTTTCCCTTTCCAACCATCACGTCCCCTTTCTCACCTCACATCTACTAAATGATAAAGCAGAGATCCTCGCCACTTTACTAAATGATGGCACATCCCCAAAGACAGGCGTACAACTCCTACAAAAGAGCACAGTCGACCTCATGTTCACAAACCAAATCCCACAGTTCCCTCAATTCGGATCTCGAGGCATCCCAGACGCTAAACCATGGCTCACGAATCCGCTTCCAAACTTGTATCCTGCGCCTGAGGAGGTGGTGCAGGGATGGGGACTGACGTTTATGCTGAGTGGCGGATATACGGGGAGGAGTAAGGGGACTGCTTTCTGGGCGGGCTTACCGAATCTGTGGTGGTGGTGTGATAGGGAGCGTGGAGTTGCGGGCTTGGTTTCTAGTCAGATCTTGCCGTTTGCTGATGCGAAGGTGCTTGGGCTTTGGGCAAAGTTGGAAGCAGACATTTACCAAGGGTTGATGTGATGATATCTTGGAGTTTGAAGTTCTGTAGGTTGCTAAGGCATCGGTAGCTCTGTGATTGATTCCTCATTAGCATGAACCCCTCGCCGCGCTTACGTACCCCTGAATGGAACGATGCCAGAACACCAACCTAACACCAACCTACCGGTACCTTGGTCCTGTACTATCAACCCTAGCTATAGAAATGTGCAACATGGGCGGCGAGCTTGTGAACAGAACTCTCTGGGTCTGCGAGTGCGAGCATCTGTCCAATCACGCGCATCCACGCAAGAGGATGCTCCCCAAACCAACAAGATCGTCTCCGTGCTTCCGGCCACATCCTTGGGATTGGCCGCCCTGCCTGCAGGGAAAAACCCCACACTTCCCCGCATCCTGACACCCCCCGCGATCCACCGATTCCTATCCTCTTTCATTACATACTCAGTCGAACTTTTTATGCTCATCTTGCGGTTCCACAGCAAATAGTAGAGTTGCAACTGAATCGAAAGCTAGAAAGACCACTGCACAATCAAGCACGTCCAGTCCATCAGGTCCTGCGAGGAATATGGCAGGACAAACGTCCCCGAAATATCCCCGCGACAGCTTTTCTGTTACGGGTCGCCGCCAAAATCGAAGCTGTGATCAATGTCGGAAAGGCAAACGAGCTTGTGATGCCAGTCCTCTGGACATTGCGAAAACAGGAAGGCGCGACGAAACATCATCTCTTCCCTCTCCTGGCCAGATAATCAGCACGACAGAGGAGCGAGACAAATTTCCTCCGCAGTTTGCCAAACCGTGCTCGAACTGCGAGAAGACTGGAAAGGAGTGCACCTTCACTTGGCTTCGTCCTTCGAAGCAACGGTCTAGTGAAACCGTGCCAGAAGGACAGAAGCAGCCTACAAATCCGAGATCCATTAACAGGCACCTCGCAACAAACGTGACGCGAGAGCACCAAGAACCACAAGAACCGAAAGTCCCTGAACCAGACCTATTGTATTCACCTCTCGATCAAAATCTGCTACAAGACGGCTTCGAATTCTTGGATAATCCTAATATTCTTCAGCTCGATAATATGGGCCCCATGCAGTTATCCCCCCTTACGACCGAGAGGTCAAATCAATTCCTTCCAATCGATTTGCCCTATAGGTGGCCAGATAACTCTCCCAGTGTCTTCACTTGCCCAAGTCTCCAGAGCGAGGATAGCTTGGTTCAAGATTACTTCCCGCTTGACTACGACATTGGGCAGTACAGCCACGCAACCCAAGCGTCGCAGACTTTCGACAATAACTCTACAAGAGACGGAGAAGAAGACCTTAGGCCCGGGAAACGTAGGCGCAGGTCAAATTTTGGAAGAACGACGACAAGGTCAGGCAGTCGGTCATCTTTTGGATCGAACCGACAACGACCCGACAACGGCTCTAGTCGACGCTGGAGCATAATCAGCGACCCTTCATCCGATAGCTTACCACAACGTCTGGCATCTTCAGCTTGCACATCTCATATTTCCGGTGGCCTCATGCGAATTTACCATGACAGCATGGAAAATGCATTATCATGCTGGCTAAATGAGACGACCTGTCCGTATAGCATTGGCTCTTCGTCTCGGCACCAAGGACAAACCCTTCTGGAATCTATGACGGACGAATGGGGACCCAATTGGTCGAATCGAATTTGCTCACGCGTCTGTCGTCTTGATAGGGCTGCTTCCACAGCTAGAGACCGTCCTCTGACAAAAATAGAGAATCAGGCAGCATCTCGGGCGCTCCAGACTGTCATTATGGCATTCGCGACCCAATGGGCTCAGTCAAGCCAGAGAAGTACAAGAGAGTATTCCTCTTTCACTGATCTTGAAACGGAGGCAGATGGCTCGCAAGTGAATGAGTTTCCCTTCAGCGATTCGCCTTTTCCCCACAACCCAGGGACCTCGTTACCTGCGCCAACCGAATTCGATCGAATGATGCAAGAAACGTTCTGGCACCAGGCTCGACAAGCATTACATGAAACGGCTGGCATCCAATCTTTCAGAGTGATTTTTGCTCACATTATCTTCTCGATGACACAGAGGCCATTGAAGTGAGTAAACCCCAAAACCTTCTCTTGACCAAAAGTGGTGCACGGGCGATATTGCTATATGAACGCTCTTCCCGAAGCTACGTTCGAGGAACCTGTAGTCCGTGGGACTAATATATTTCAACATCAAGTCTGACGTACGCTGAGGATACAGATGCTGACTTAATTAGTGTTGACGAGCAAGAACTCCAGATGAAGGCGAGACGGCACCGATCATCTGTGTTGGACGACTTCGACAATTACCGATTTCCTGATCACTACGACCCAGCAACTACCAAACCCTTCGCAGCTCTCAAACAGAACTCAATTTCAGATGAGTTAGATGAAATTATACAATCCGAAGGACCACCGCTATTCTTTGAACTCGCGCTTCGACAAATACACTCATATCGTTGTAAACTGGACGCTTGGGAGAGGGAAAACGCGATTCTACTAAGAGATACTCGCGGTACTCGAAAGAAAGGGGACCTTCTTACTGCTGAAGACAGGAAGACATTTGACATGTTATTCTGGCTGGGTGTTATGATCGACACACTCTCCTCTGTAATGAACAAACGCCCGCTTGTCGTCTCCGATGAGGATAGTGATATCATTCCAGAATCGACATTAGATCCTCCTTCAACGAGTCAAATCAATGAGTGCGAGGAAGGATTTGGAAATGATCTAACCTTCGAAACTCCTTTGCCATCTAGGGGCTATGGTTCCAAACTGTGGGGACAGTTCTTCTTTCAGCAGAAACGCACGCAACACAGCGAGGATATTGTTCGATGGCCCTGCACGTATGAAAAAGCAGCAGCAACACTCAGCTATGCCGCACCCATCAAAGTCCTTCTATTCCGCAAAGTATCCCACCTTCAAACCCTACTGTCCCGACGAGCTAGACAAGAGAAGTTCGAAGAAGCCATCATTGCTGCGCTGAGAGTCTACCAGCACTGGAACAACGAGTATGGTCCATTTATGCTCGATTGCATTGCCAACCATGACGCGCTTCCACCCCGTATCCAATCCTGGTATATCATCCTAGCTGGGCATTGGCATCTTGGAGCTATGCTTCTGGCAGACGTGATTGAGCTCGTGGATAAAGCGAAAATGAGCTTCGTTTCCAGGCGTCTGCAACGGCGATCATCCCACCTCGTTACAAGACTGCGTGTGCAGAACGCATATGCAGTATCGGACCTAGGAAAATGTTCTTGTCCTCGGAGCGATGCAAGTTTTCCCAATTTTCGCGAGTTCCATTTCGCGGTCAATAAGGGTGCTCTGCTTACGGAGCCTTGGACCGTTGTGTTGATCAGGTCATTTGCCAAAGCAGGAATACTGCTCCTCGATATGATGGCTCAAGGTGACCAGGAAAGTAGCGTGCACGCCGAGAGGGAGCAAATCATAGCACGATGCGAATATTGCATCGAGGCATTATGGCATTTGGGGAAGAAGTCAGACATGGCATATCTTGCCGCAACTGCTCTCTCTACTGCGTTCAAGGACGAAAGACGCCGCCTCCCCAATCTCACGTCTGACATGAGTTCGGGTACTGGCATACAAGACTGGGAATTGGATATTGAGGAGCAACTGAATCTGGGCTTCGATGATCCGTTTTCTTTCAACTTCTCCGAAGTTCCTTACCAAAGCTTCATGACTCCTGCCGTTAGCACAGCTTAGGCAAAGTCCACTTACTTGTTGGTTATAGGTCAGTTAGCAATACATGTAAAGTTCGTCCCCGGCTCAGCAAGAGAGAATATCAATCACTAAAACAAAGTAGTGTGAAACATTCATGTGTGTGAAACTTGCTATGCGGGCTATCACTTGGGTCAGTCACTTACTAATAATTTGTTACGGCTATCGAATTCTTTAGCGGCGGTACTTGCGATCAAATCATTTCCGTGTATGCCATGCATTCCCATGTCGTTGATCTTAATGGAGGAGAACATGGCGTACAAAATCAACTTGTCAATTATGGAGTTTTTCAATCACAATGGAGTTACATCTGCAATATGTCACTTCATGCTCGCAAGTATTACGATCGAAAGTTGCATTGATTTTGGCCGATATATCATGCTTTCACAGTTGTGAAGCCCTTCCATTCCGGCAAGGCATTTCTGATCTCCACTGCATAAGCCGGAATCCCACCCGCATAGTTCACCTGCTCGAAAGCCTTTCCAGGCAAACTTCCTCCCATGTATGTCGACTTGGTAGTCGGGAACAGACTGATATCAGACAAGTGATTGATCCTCTTCTTCCACTCCTTCGTCGCTTCCGCTGTTGGATTGATGTACTTGAGACCTTCCCTTTCTGCCTTCGTGATGGTATCCACGATCCATCTTCCCTGAACCTCAATAGTCGAAGGGCCATTGCTCAGAAGTGTTGGGCCATGTGGTCCATAGAGATGGAACATGTTTGGATAGCCGCTGATGGTGGTTCCAAGATAGGTGTTTGCGGCGGATTTCCACTCGTCATTCAAGGTGGTTCCGTGGATGCTCTTTAATCCCATGTTGGTCATACCACCAGTGGTGATGTCGAATCCGGTAGCAATGGCGATGACATCGAATTCGTGAACTTTGCCATCAGCAGTCTTGATTCCCTCTGGAGTGAATTCTTCGATTGGATTTGCTTTGATGTCGATGACATCAACGTTTGGTCGATTGAACTGTTCATAGTAGTTCTGCTCCAAGCAGGGACGTTTGACGCCAAATGGATGAGGAGGCTCCAATGGAGCAAGCAGATCACGAAGCCTGGGCTCTCCAATTCGAGCCCGAACATTCTTGCACCAGAAGTCGTATACCTGAAGTTCGGGAAGTTAGCTATTGCAAACGAAGTGTCTCGGGAGTAATATGGGATCAGATATCGCTTACTTCTCTGTTGGCCTTGGCGTCGTACAGGTAATCCTTGTAGTTACCCAACCAGTACCTGAATCCACCATGATCCCACAACTTACGGAAGAAAGCCTCGCGTTCCTCTGGTGTGTCGTCAAACGTGTTCTTCTCAGAGAACGTGAAGAAGAACCCTCCAAAACACTTCTCACGCAATTCGAAGAGTCGAGGATACCATCGTTTTCCAATATTCTGCTCTTCTGCCGTCAATGGTCGTTTGCCCATGGGAATGGCAAGATTGGGAGTGCGCTGGAATACCGTGAGCTCGCCAGCTTCTGGTCCCCATTCCTGCGCGATCTGCACACCGGAGGCGCCAGTACCAATGACTGCACACTTTTTCCCCTTCACATCAACTCCCTCATCCGGCCAGAAAGACGAATGATGCATGATGCCCTTGAAAGTTTCCAAGCCTTTCCACTCTGGGATATAGCGCTTAGCAGCAAAACCCGCCGCAACGATGAGGTATTTGGCGATAGCCTCTCGTCCATCCTCAGTCTTGACATGCCACTTCCCCTCATCCTCATGAAACTGCGCATCCACGACCACACTCTCAAACGCACAATCCTTCTTGATGTCCAGCACCTTATCCACATGATCAAAGTACGCCCTCAACTCCACATAATTTGGATAGTTTGTCGTCCATGTCCAATCCTTGTAGACTTCTGGAATGCTCAATTCGTACTCCGGGACTTCGGAATCGACTCGTGCTCCTGGGTATCGGTTCCATCTCCATGTGCCGCCGAGACCGTCACCGGCTTCGTAGATCACAGTGTCGAGGCCACGTTTGCGGAGCTCGTGGAGGAGGTAGACGCCTGCGAAACCGGCGCCGACGATGAGGACGTCAGGGGTGATGGTGTCAGCGTATCGGCCGGTGGTGGCGCGACGGCGGGCGTATTCTTTGAGTTCGGACTTGATGGGGAGGCGGCTAGTAGTTGCCATTTTGAATGAGGTTTTGTGCTTGGCTTGAAAAATATTTGATGTTGAAAATTGGACAGTACGAAGTAGTGGTAAGCAAAAATGGAATTGGGACTGGGACTGGATGGGATTAAGTAGACTGGTCAGATTTGCGGTATGTTAGAAGCGCTTAACATAACTCCTTCAGCTTCCAGTTCCAAAACGCACCTAGTCACAGCATCAATTGATGACGAACTCAATCGGCCCCGCGGGAAAGCTGTAGGCTGTAACATCCTTCCTCAGATGATACTATGGCTTTGATTATTTCAGCCATTGAATATCCTTGATACATGGATTGGAAGTTGACTTACCCTGTCCAACCCCGCACTTACTGCTGTTGTGCATATACCCCGCGATTGATATGCGGCTCCGCAACGGTACCGCACCAACTCCTTTCTCCACATCAGTGTAGGAAGAACTTCGAGCTGAAGTGGGGCCACAACGTTAACTTGTACAGGTACGGGACGCGGAGGGATTGGGAGAGGGTAACTGCCAGAACTTCCGGCAGGGCCACTGAGGTGTAGTAGGAAGCAGGATCAGCTGTTCGGTTCCCAACTCGTCCAAAGAATAGAAGTCTAAATTGGTCTCAGATTCAAGTCCTCTTCTCAAAACTTGCAAAGTCAACGTTGGTAAAGAAATGTAGTCACCCTCAAAATCACGTTTCCAAACAACCCCACAATACCCTATTCAGGATGTCCTGAATTTCGACAGACATTCACCCGCTCCGCCCGTCTCATCCTCCGCCGTCACCCTCTACCTCCCGACCACACTCCCAGCCCCAACACTCTCCTCACTGACCAACGGCCTCGCCAACTGCAAGAATCCCTCCACAAAAGTATACGGAGCCGGATCATCCCTTAATGTCCCAGGTTCCTGACCTACTTCCAGTGCATTGTAGAGGGGTCTCTTGGTTTCGCCTGGGAGTGGAGGAGTGGGGTCTAGGTAGGGCTGAAGCCAATTCCACATTCTGATTTTGGGTTTTGTTAGACTTTATCTTTCGCGGCTCGGACTTGGAGAAGCAAGTGGAGGGGATGCATGGTGGGGCTGGACGGGGCGGGATGGGGTGGAAATGGGAGCAGAACTGAAGAGTGGAGGGGAGGAATGGAGGAAACATACCCTTTACCACCAGCAATCGGCAGCTTAATCGGAAATGCATCTTCCTTCTTCGTCGGATCAGTAACAGCGTTTGAATCTTGGTCTTTGATCCAGGAATCTGCTTGTAGGGGTGCGGCGGAGTTGTATTCTTTGGGGACGTCTTTGGTTATAAGGAGGGGGCCGAGGGTGAAGAATGCGGCTTTTGGGACGTCAGCTTCGAGGACCAACTTTTTGGGGGCAGAGTGCCTCAGAGAATGACGGACAATAGGGAAGGAAGGGAAAACGCACTCATATTCTTCATCGCCGCCTCCAGGCTCCAGCCAGGCAACTGCAAACTCTTAATCGGCAAGATCCCACTATACAAATGCAACGGCGTGTACGGATCAATCAACAACGTCTTCACCAACAATTTCTCAGCTTTCGCCTTCAAGAGACCTTTCGTCTCATCGACAGTTGTTGGGTCGATGAAATAGGGTGTTAGTGTTGGGAATGTATCTGGCTCTATCATTGTTCTTGGATCTGGGATATTGGGATCGTTGGACGTGGTTGATGTTACAGGGTAGGGGTAGGTGTAGATTTTTGAGAAGGTGGTTGTTGCGGTGCTAGTAGGAGTGTTGTCGTCTGTGTCCCAGTAGCAGACTACGCCATCGAATGGACGCTCTTTCTGCTTCACATCAGTTCCTTTGATCCTTCCAAAACTAAAGCAGAGAAGCTTACATCACCAATCTTGACAGGAAACTTATACTGCCCAATGACACTCTCTTCATACCCAGCCGGTGGTTGTGAGCCCAAGGTATGCTGATGCTTGAAGGGCGACTCTGCCAACTCCAAACTCCACCCCACATTAACCAATGCCAACGGCTTCCCAACAATCGCATTAGCATACGCGGAATATTGACTTGGCGGAAACGGCATATTGCCTATAGCGCCATTGATCATTCCCCACATTGCTCTTAGGTATTCTTGCGCTGTTTCTGTTTTTGTCGTATCCAGGGGATCGCCTTGCATTTGGTGAATTAGGTCGACTAGTTGTTGGGAAACGAGGGTGGAAGCGACGGATGGGGGAGGCGAGGAAAAGGGAGCCCATTGAATGCCGGTGACGGTCCCGAGGGGGCCGCCGAAGCGGAGAGAAGTGTAGAATATGCCGTCTCCGGTGAAGAATTGGAGGGAGGAGTCTGGGTAATTTACTACAATCCCTATTCGTAATGTTAGAAATCAGAATAAACAACTATTACGTCTTTGCTTACAGCCAATGATCGGATTATCCCAGTCATTACAGATTGTCCACGGCGGAGACTGCAGCTTCCCACTTGCATCCAGGTCTTTCCTCAGAAAGTGTGCATTGATTCTCGAAGTCTGATTGATGGCCGGAGTGATCTGAATGAATGGACTCAACACCATCCCTGATGAAGTAAACTTGTCAGCAGTGGGGAACACGGTATTCAGAGTATTGTCTGGAAGCACTGTTGGGCAAAGCTGGTCTGCGATACAGGGATGAATGGCGAAGTCTGGCATGGGTGGAGGCACTCTTGACTTTCTCTGTGGCAGAGGCCAAGAGATGGCCTGTCCGAATTTGTCGACGATTGTGATCTTGGTGATAGCTATATTTATGGTCAGCAATTATAGTGTTTGTTGAGGTCTTGGAGATTCACTTACCAAGCTGGCCATGTTGAACTCCCTTGAAGGGCTGGAAGCTCGAGCCTTCGAAGTCTTCAAGTGTACCAAACGGTGTTCTCGCGGTCTCACTCCCCATTTGAATGATCATCTGCTCCGCCAGAGCATCACTGAACCCAATCTTCTTGATGGTGTCTTTAGCCTCACCAAGAACCTTAATACTTTGTCCCTGTTCTCTCACATTTGGCTTTACGTGAGACCCAGTACCAAGTGTGAGCAGACTATCCGTGAAGCCCATCAGATCTCCGCTGATGAACTTTAATCCCTCAACCTTCTTGACGAAATCTGCCAACTTGTCTTGATCCAGCTTGCCATTCAAAGATTTAGTTCCGTCTGATGCTGTGACTTCTTGTTGGAGCTTTTCTGGGACATTGACGCCTGCCACATCTAGAACCTGCTTCACGATAGCAGCTAAAGTGAACGATGGCTGTGGCAGAACCAAGATCCGTCCAGACACAGCTCTAGTATCTTGGTCGCTCAATTTGGCAGGCTCATGGAGAGGATTAGGGTTGATATATCGAACTTGACTCTGATTGTTGTTGCTCATGGGTGAGCTTCCAAGTGCAACAGCCCATTGTGAAGCATCGATATTGTAGAACACGGCCTCCCATTCAACGAAGATAGGACAGAATGGCTGTCCAGACCAGGTCTTGAATCCAAGTTGGGTGCTTCCTGCTGCGCCTCTTGCTTCATTCAGGAGCAGCTCGATAGTGACTTTGATAGTCCCAGATGTAGGTGGTACATTGAGATTGTTCATGATCTGCGTGACTTCTGGAGTAGACGAAGCCTTGACCTCACCACCCAACCGGATCTGAAGATAATCCAAGAACGCAGCTGGCCATCCAGCATCGATACCAGCTAGGAGCAATGTGGGGTCCGTCCTCTGTCTGAACACATCCGCAGCTACCTTCTTTACAGGGATCTTGGAGAGTGAAGGGGTGTCCTCGTTTGCAATAGATTTGATGCTATCTGTGAGAGTCTTCTTTGTGTCCAAAAGTGACTGGATCATGCTTTTCGGTCCATTTGGAACAATATTCGCACCGCCAGGCAGTGTCTCCACACCAAACAGGACCTTCATATCATCGAAGTATCGAGTCTGGCTCTTGGCATTGTTCACGTCTGAACAATACTTGAAGAACTCGGCGAACAGTTCCCATCGTTTTGTAGCAAGCATTCGATCTGTGATGTCGAGCTGTTGCTGAAGACGGTTGAGGTCATTCAAGTAATCAAGCTCGGTCTTACCGGCGCTATCTTTCTTAATCCTGTCTGGAGATTGAGGAGGGCCGTTGGATGTTTTCTTCTTGTCGTAATGCCATGCGAATCCACCAAGGGCAGTTCTGAAACTCTGTCCCGATATCAAGTCTGCGGCCTTGACTCTGGAGTCGTAGTCATCGGCTGTAAGATGTCAATCCTGAGATCTGAGAATCAGGAAGCAATCACGTGGCATATGTGAAGAAACGAAGCATTGCTCACCTGTTGCATGAAGCAGTTCTGCCATGTCTAGAAGTGTCTTTGCTGTATCGCTAGGGATCCCACCCAAGATGTTCTCTCCATCTGTCTTGTCATCTCGATGGGCGTGAAGAAATGTTAACACCGAGTCCAAAGGTGTTGCTCCTACTGCAACAGGCTCCATCGCTACACCTTTCCCAAAGTTCTCGACATAGTTGTCGGCGTCAGTATTTGGGCGAGCATTGGCGTTGTACTCAACACTGTATATCGTTCCGTGAGACAGAGCGGGCAGTTTATCTCTGCTTCCTTGCACAGTAGTAGACGCATCCGCAGCTAGTTTGCAGAAGAAGTTCTCCACTCTCCCGCTCAGAATACCTTTGAGACCATTATCTCCAAAAGGAGAGTCTCCAGATGAGCTATGCCAGCCGACGACGATGTAATCACACAGAGCGTACGTGAGATATTTGCCTGTATCATACTCAAAATTGTCCTTCATAGAGAAGACATTTGGGTTGTGGATAGTGTAGTCCGCAAATACAGGGTTCGAAGAGTTCATCACACTCAGAGGAACACGCGGGACCGTCATTTCCGAGTATGCTTGTTTGATCAAACTCGGAGACCGGTACCCGATGTACTTCTCTGCTTGAGCATGGAGAAGGTTTCCAGTGACTGTTGGATCTGGATTTGAGTCGTAGGCCAGAAATGGTGTGACTTCTGTCTCGAGGTCGATGTCTCCGGGAAGGTCCTCGACCTTTTGCAAGCGATCGGATTCGATGATCCAAGCATCAACCGGAGGAGGGTTCGCCTCAGGTGGTAAGTGCTTCTTCAGCACTCTCACAACGAGCCATCTGTTCGGCACGAGACGAAAGGTGGGATTTGGAGCAGTTGCGTTTGCTGGTGGTTTGGTGGAGTCGTCGGGATCAGATCTTTGAGCGCCATCAGCACCGCTAGATCCGGTTCTATAACCTCGTGGCAACGACCAATGCAAATAAACCCCGAGCCTAGATTGGATAATTGCGTTGTCGCTGCTGGCAAAGTCTGGTTTTGGATCTTTGATGAAAACCGGGTTTAGCTGAGCAGAATATGCTTGAGATATGCGAGGATTGACAGAGGCCGGGCGACTGGAATGCAAATCCACAGGAGGTAGAACATCATGCTGGCAAGGTTAGTGAGTGTCCCAAAAATCAAAGACTGACTTACCTGGATGACAGAATTATCTAATCGTAGACCAACATAGTCTGGCTGGGTAATGGGAGCAATCAACACTTTGTTCCCAGTTGTATCAACCACTGGCTTGTTCAAGACGAAGGCATCGAGATTGATCGGGATGCAGATGGGGTCCAACATTTTGGCTGTACCCCATATATCTTTCCACTTTCTGATACAGTCAAAAAAGGCAGCAGAACGAAGCTTTAGACACTCAAGAATGTGTTCGATGCCTTACAAACCGGTGTCGGTTAGATGGATCCCATGCATTGGCAGTGTCGATGTCGATGTCGAATCTGGCACGAGACATTCACGTGATCGGATTCGCAGATACCCCTGAAACCTCAAAGTTCTGCACTTGCCTCAATGATATTTCGCTGTCATCAAGGTTTCTCATGGGAGCAGCACCTGGGGGGTGTTTCTGAGCTCTGAGGTAGCCAGACTGATGCCCGGCGACATGAAATGCATCGCGTGCATATCTTGCTGCTTCTTCTCATGCAAGTCCAAGTGCATCTCATGTTGAGTAACATCGCCAAGAATAAGGCTTGAGGTGCATTGAGACCGGTCCATTTGTCAACATTGAGGCTGGTAGTTGCAGGAGCTGAAGTGAGAGAAGCAGAGAAGGGACGAGTTTAAAAGTTTATTAAAGCAGCGATGCTTGAAACTAAGCTTGATTTGAATTCAGGGTGTTTCCCGGGCCGTGTGGGGTAATCACCTTGTTTCCACATCCATCTGCACTACAACCTCTCCCATCTTCAACCTTTGCTCCTCTCAGGGCTCCACAGATGTTCTTAGGGCAGCAGGACGGATGGTACCTTCGCATTGGGTTGCATTCTCAGCCCTCTGCGAGCCGAGTGGCTTGCATACATGAGGCTTCTTTTCCAGGCCCAGAAGGCTGAGACATGGAGCTGAGGATGTCATTTCACTTCGACTACTCTATGCACCTTTCCTTGGCCTTCAGAGTTGCTTCTACTTACCGTTCACTCAGCCAGCCATTGATTCAACCTAGCAAATCATCTTCAAAGTCTCAAGCTCCATGGCGGCAAAGAGGGACTGGGCAAAAGTACCTCCAAACTTCGCACACGCAGACAGACCTCAATTATTCGTAACAGAGCACAT
Organism: Phialocephala subalpina; assembly: GCA_900073065.1. Classification (NCBI taxonomy): domain Eukaryota; kingdom Fungi; phylum Ascomycota; class Leotiomycetes; order Helotiales; family Mollisiaceae; genus Phialocephala; species Phialocephala subalpina. The sequence goes on from FJOG01000003.1 coordinate 871,554, forward strand.
ACCGACAACACTGCCAGTCTTCTTCCAGGCATACAAAGTCTTCGTTGCAGTATTTCACGATTTCTGGGAAGGGTTTCGAGGACGATAGCTTATCCCATCTCAACAACAACTCTCAGAGCCTTCCTTGCCATGCGTCGAAGAGCAATCCTCTCCTCCCTCTTCATATTTGCCCTCTCAATAGTGTCGACAACATTCGTCCTCCTAGCCCTTACATCACCTCGCTGGGCTGTCCAAAAATACTGTGAGTATCATTCCCATGACAGTTCACTACCTACAAATTATCTTTCTATGCGAGTTCAGAGATATGGGGCTCTTACTCTCTCTTCAAATACTTCGGAAACTCACAATGCTAACCATCTCTATAGATCTTAACCTCGACGGCTCCTCCTCCCTCGGCACAGACTGGATACATCCTATCTGCATCGCCCACAAATCCCCCTTCTACCGATGCGAACCCCCAGTCATTAACACCACAACAAGTCCGCCAGTCTGCACAGTGCCCAACTGTCAATTCTACGCGCCATATGGAAGGAATAGAACGAGTTGTAGATTGGCTGCTGAAACGAACGATACGGATCCGAATAGTGTGACGAATGCGGGGGAGCAGGAGTGTCAGGAGGTGCATTGGACGGGGAATCTGCAGATCGCTGCTACTGTGTTCATCACTTTGGGTCTCATATTGCTCATTCCAATAACAGCCGCTAATGTGCTATTGGGTGTTGGGTCTTCGAGCTCTTCAAACACCGCACCAACAGTTGAGGCTTCCGAGATCTCAACCGGCAAAACAAAGGACCACCCTCTTCACCACCATCCTCAACGCCAAAAACACAAATTCTCAACCTTCACACCGCCCCTCATCCTCGCAACAATTCTCTTCCTCTCCATCGGCGCCATCCTCCAATTCGTGGCGCAATTCTTTGGCGTCCTGGGATTGACAATAAACGGCACCCCCTTTCCAGACCAGGCAATACAGCATAATCGCGATATCCTGGGAGCTACGCCTTGGATCATGGATAAGGCGTTGACTGCTTATGCTTCTGTTGCTTGGACGATGGCTGGTGCGGGGGCGGTGGGTGTGGGGATGGTTTATAGGGTTCCTCGGTGGGAGAAATTCCTGTGATTTGGAGATGATAGAGTAGGGGAAAAGAGGAATGGGAAGTTGAGGTGTTGGGGTGTTTGCATGTTGCTAAAGAGTGGCGTTGGGGAAAAATTAGGACGGTGAATTATATGCATGATAATGAATATATCATGAACAATGTTGAATCTACAACACCGTCCTCAAGACTTTTGAGTCCCATATATCTCACTAGGTAGTGAGACTGGAAAAGGAAGCGGCGCTAAAGTTACGCGTCAGGATTGAGATGTGCAACGAAACTTTGTCTTTGTCCTCTCAAAGTCAGAACATCTATATTCTGGGAAGGAACTGGCGGACGGAGAAAGCTTCCGCAGATCCTCCGCGCCGGTGAGATGTCCAACGAAATTTCGTTTTGAGTGTCGAGATTTACCGCGCAGTCAGTAAACAGAATTTTTCATTGCGAACTCAAACATCATTATCAAAGAGATCCTTGTCTCCACCAATCTTCTTAACACAAACCAACGCCAAATCAGGCTGCCGTCCCCTCTGCACAGGATTCACTTCGCCATCCGTAATAACAGTACTAAAAGTTCCGTCTCCCATAACGTAGGTTTCTCTCAAAACCAGTTTCACAATCCCCCTCCCCTCATTCTTAACCTGATTCAACCCCTTCCCACTCCCATCAATCTGCGCAACGGCAACATTGATACTCTGTCTTATTGGCGCTATTTCCACCTCTGCTAGCCGGACGCTGGCTTCGTCGGTTCGTTTGTCGTTCAGGAGTTGAATCGTAGCATCCTGCCTCCCAGATCTCGGAATCAACTTAATTCCCAAAACCGGCAGTCCCGCTGCATCAGTAGAGTTGTATAACGTTGGTACAAACCTCTGGTTCCGTACCATACGGGCACCGGGACCTTTGTATCCTCCCATTTTGAACATAGGTTCCCGAACGATGTTGTGGGAGTTCGGCAAGTCTTTGTCATCGGGTGAGATAGGCATTTCAATTCTGAGTTCGGAGAGCTTGTATCCAGGGCTGAGATTCGGGTTCTTGCGACGAATAGCGATGATGATATCGTATAAGTACTTGGTGTCGGTTGGCAGGTAGTCGAGAGGCGCGTAGACGGGTTGTCCGTTATTGGCTAGCAATGGGGTGGGAGGAGGAGGTCGGTAATCGACGTGTATTAGCAACGTGAATTGGGCGGAGGATATTTGGCCTGGGCCGGGAGTGGAGGTGGTTTTAAATGGCGGGAGAGTGGTGATTGAGCTGGAGTTTAGGCGGGGCGGATCGGGGAGGCGGGGAATAGAGGGAAGAATTCCGGTGTCGGGAAGGGTGATTTTGTTTGGGTCGTCGGGGGTGGTAGATAGGATTAGGGGTTGGGAGGGCAGGTTTGCGGTTGAGAGTGTGCCGAGGGGATCGTGGGGTTGAGGATCGGGGGTTGTGCCGAGCCAGAGTGCACGCCGCCATTTGTCGAAGTCTGTTGTGCGAGTTGGGGGGAGGTAGTTATCGTTTCCGGGAGGGGTGGCTTTTGGTTGGTGGATTGTTAAGGAGTCTGTTTCTGTCAACCAGGTCATCGTTCACCTTGGCATGGAGATCACTTACACGCCGGGTCACTCAATTCCATTCCAAGTACGCAAGAATTGGGCACGTCGTCGATGTACATCTTGGGATACTTCTTGGATCTCTGTAGAATGTCGTTCACGCTCTGGGTGATCGCAACCGGATTGATACATCGCGTCTTGTCATTATAGTAGGACTTCTGGTCAGCAGGAGATGGTTGCTCGTTCAGATCGGTAGCCCCTGGAGGGTCCACACCGTCAGGCAGGAGCTTCCACTCTCCATGCTCTCCTGTTCCCTCGGGCGCATCATTCTTCGACGTGTATAGCATCCTGACTAGAAGCTCTGCAGTGATGGATCCATCAGCAGCAGGTTTCAATGATTCTCCCATAGCATAACGTTGTTGATGAGGCGGCTGAGCAATCTTGATCTCGTTGATCTCCTCAGGAAGACAGTCCAACAAACACAAAATGGTGAACTCATCCATCTTCGTCAACCTCAACACAGGATTTCGGGGAGGCTTATTCGTGTCCTCTACAAAGACGCTGTTCTTTGCGTCAAATAGCCAACACGTGACAGTGATTTTTAAATCCGGTATTGCTTTCACGACAGAAGATCGGAAAACAAAGCCAAATCGAGGAACAGGAGGCGAGACGCCCTCGAGAGGATGGATATTGCTACTGAGATAGTAGTTGTATACTTCTTTGACGCGGAGACGTGTTGAGTCGTAGTCGGGCTCGAGGTGATTCGCACAGCTCAGGGCGCCGTCGATGAAGCAGTCGATCCACGCATGGTCGATGTAGAAGAATCGTAGAGCTTCGGGTGGGAGATTGGGAACGATATCTTGCTTGATGGAAGGAGTAGCTCGAATATGGCTCGGTTCGGGGAAGAGGTAGTGTGCTAGAAAATGTCAGGAAGCCAGATCTTTCAATGTCCATTGTTCGCAGTTTCAGGCTGCAGGGCGTTTAAGGACGAAATGTCTGATCAAGAACGGAGATTGATGCCTACCTGGGATATGAGCCAAATAAAGACAATCACTGATCCAGTTCAAAATGAGCTCCCAGTCAGCATTGGCTGCTTGTGCCAAATGGAAGTCGTTATAGAGTGATTCTCCATCGACACTGCTGGAGTATCTATCAACAGCTAGTTGAATAGCCTTGGCAAATATTGGAGCTACTTCAGGCGAGGATAGGGAAGGGGCCACTGCGTCCGTCGAATGAGGATTGATGCGAGTGACACCGCCCGAGAAGGTACCAGGTAGTGCATGAGCAGTATCGATCGCCGAATGCGCGTTCATAAATACTGCTGCAGGCTGCGCAATATTGTTGGCCAGCATCCTCGTGTTTGATGATGCCTTCGTCCACACTAACGACCGGAATCGTAGCAGCGCTGCGTTGAATGGAGAGTCTGATATAGCGGCTAGCTTTCCCAAAGACCAAGCAGATGAGTAGGTCAAGTCCGTGATTCCCAGATCGCGATCGAAAATCTGGTAGTCCTTCCCTGTCATGGATAACTTCGGCCAGTTCTTGGCCTTCGATGGTACAATTGGAGTTGGGCCAGCCACCAATGGTCCTCGATTGAAAGCGACGGTCTCTTCTCCAGTCGCAGTCCTCCATCTGGAAAGGGTATACGACTTATTGAGTCGGTCATGGAGGAGTTTCGCCGCTTGCTGCTGAGCTGGTGTATTCTGTTTCGCTGTCAAAAGATTCGCGAGAGATGTCTGGGGTGGTTTGAGGAACTGAGCATCTGAAGCAATAGCTTTCATAGTGTCTGTGAAATTGACGGATTCTGGGATGCATGTGTACGTCCATGAGTAGAGTGAGATAAGCCCAACACGATCTGTGTCAGCTAGGCTCGGAAAGGAAGACTTTGGGTGCATCAATGTCGAGTCGTAATGCTCGAGCGAGACAAGGTGGACTACTTGTGGAGCTGGGGCACTGCTGTGCACCTCCCCAGTCCGTGAAGATATAACCACTGAGTAATACCCCTCCTCTTCGACCCCAGCATCAGGGAAGCCGATAGTGTTCACATGTCTCACGTGTGCCATCATCTGGTAGGATTAGCTTTCTCTCATCAGGCATTGAGGGGGAGATCGGAGGTACCTTTTGACCTTCGAAGATCCTGTCTTCGCCGGCTGGAACAGCGCTTGGAATATCCGATGTTGTTTTGGACCCCAAGATCTGTTTGATCAAGGACTTCTGAGGAAAAATCACATTCGTCATATCCGCATCTATCTTCAAATCTTCAAAGTCTGCCTCTCCATCGCCTTCATACCCAGCTTCATAGTAGATCCTATGAGCCGTAATCTTCGAGAGATACTCTCCGACCTTCATTTGAAACGCTCCATTTGCTGGAAGTTTGCTGGGAATGTATGACTGGATGCCAGTCTCAGGCTTGCTGGGGACGCTCAAGCCAATTTCCACCGCATCAGTCTCCGAAACTTGCAACTCTGATGGGTCAAAGGCAATTAGGGCCATCCAAGGTACCAAATTCCGCCCCGAGGGTCCAGGTGTAGTTGAAGGATCAATCGGGTCGGATAGAAAGCTGTACGATACCCCTGCTTCTCGAAGCCATGGCACGTGAGGATCATTGAACACGATATGAGGCAAGATGCGGCCTTCATCTTGATGGCCTGACGGTGGATAGAAGGTGTTGATGAGTTTCGGGTCCAAATTGAATTGAGGCGCTTGCACCGAGAATTCTTGTCTGAGGACTGGAGTGGTGGGATTCAGTATCAGGTCGATTGGCTTTCCATCGGGTAGACTGCCCGCATAGTTCCAGACAGAGAGATTCTCGTCGCCGTCGTCATGTTTTGCTTCAATGTACTGCCTACCATACTGTCAATATTTTGTTCTAAAATGAGAAGGGCAACTCACTTCGCTTCTATTCCATACAACCCCGCCTCTGTTCCTTCCTGTTAGAATGCATCTCAAAGTCAAAACATATAACTTACTCAGGCCCGGTTTGAAATAACTGTACAGGCGCATATGGCCATCGGGAAGTTTGTCCTGGGCCTTTTCTGCAGGCTCGTCTCCAGCGAGGACAATTGCCTTAGCAATATTCTTCTTTGCCAGTACTCGAGCCATGATGTTGAAGTGTCAATACAATCGGGACATCGTCTGCTTCTCATGAATGAATTTCACAGCAATTTTTCGAGTCCATGAATCGTCAATCGCGATCACCCTTTCCTCTCACGGAGTTTGCATACACCGTTCGACGCATTTTCGCGCCTCGAGCTCATCACGACCGCCATCGCATCGTTGTTTCGAGGGCAGGAGCTCGATTCGCTGCCCTACACGCATGTCGAGGTGAGCCGTCAAATTGAGTTCCCACGACGCCACTGCTCTGCCGATGGGTGTTCCCATCATCGTGGCTTGCTGAGATGTTTGTTGATATTGCAGTGAAGTTGCCCAGACTTCAGGTCCTGCAGGCTTAGCCCGAATCCCTGCAGTGAATCCATGCACGCTAAAACAGCTGTCCATTTCAGCTCCTGCAAGCCATCACGAACTCTCACATTCACAGCATCCCGAGAGACATCACGATCTAACCATCACGGTATCACCACCTTTGCTTTTGCGTTGCATCGACTTGGCGCATATTTCAGTTCAAGCCCACAGGATGTCTTTTCTAGAGCAGCATGCCTGGATGAAGCGGTGACGCTGCTCAGCTCCATCCAGCGACGATAGCGGGGAGAGCGTTTGAGCCAATGTCTGCACGGTAGAGGCTCTGTCTTGCTGTCTGTGAGCTCTAAGGTGGCTCTCTGAGAAGCTCGACTGCTGTGAGGAGACGGACAGCTTCGGTGGAGATACAGTACGAGTATACGACGACGACGACTTCAACATTCAAATGCTCTGAAAAACGGTTCGGGGCGACAAGAGCATCACGGCTCTTGCACTTCCCATGGCTTCAGATTCGAATGGCTTCCTGGTCCAAGTAACAAGTGGAGGGACTGATGCAACAGCTGCCTCCGTTGGGCCATGGAAGCAGATCTTAGACGCTGCGAAGGTCTCGGTCGACGTAACGTCCAGTGTCACTGATGTCAACATCACCAATACGGGGCTCTGGGGACTCCAATTCTCATCCGTATCAAATGAGGATTATTTCCAAAGTGTGCCAGAAGGCACAACCATTTCAAATCATGCCTGGACTGGCGATGACCTTGATTGTGAGTTCATTCGCGACAATTTCTCCACCAATACTGACACTTGACAGCTGGTGTGATGGTGCTTTCACCCATGAAAGATCCAAAAACTGGCAACATTATGGCACGTGAGTTCTTTCTACGGAAAGAGTCCGAAGACAATGTTTGGAAGCTATTCGGCATCACGGAGTCGAATAAGCAGTTGCACGACCTCGTAGATATCATAGATCCACTCAAGAATGTGCAGGTCAAATTGCAAGAGGCTTCAACTCCAGACCCAAATCCAAATGCCTTCTGGTGCATGACCACGACAGAAGCCCATACTACGACTGCAAAGCTTGAGTTTGCGTTTACTGTTGCTGAAGGCGTAAATGCACTGTCGGACAGCCCCGTCGGGAAGGTCATCGCTTGGGTCACCACCAACCTTGGACTGGATATTGACCTCGACAGTGTGAAGACTGAGTTTGAAACGTTGGGCAACAAGATCCCAGATATTCTGATCAGTCCGACGAAAACTACTAGCTGGTCTTTTGATGATAGCGGACAGCTGATCACTCCTCCCGTGGAAAAATGGGAACTGTCTATTCAAATCAAGATATCAGCTTTCAACCTAGCCTTCGAGTTTACCGAGACTGGGACAAGCTTCTACCTTCTACCTACCAAGCTTTCTTTTCAAATCGTCAATGACTTGGCGTCTGCTGTTGGAGGTGACACTCCAGGGCTGGATCGTGGCTCAATGTGAGAACTTTTTTCACTTTCTATCATGTGACTAGTCGCAATTTGCGCAGCTTGAACGACCATCCTCTTGTCGTCTTCCAGAGTTGACGTTCTATCTATAGGCCATCATCGACTGACTCAAATGACCCATTCACCAAAATCATCGGTAATCATCTGAACCTTTGGTATGTCCATCTCGACAAAGAGTTCACCATTGAGCCAGCGCCAGCTCCACTTCCACTAAATACAGATGCAACTTCAACTCCAGATGGCAACGCGTCAGGAGATGGAAACACTCTGGCGCCTGCGGAGACAAACGTCACCCCGCCTGTTTCCCCTCTACGCTGGGGCGTCGCTCTCCTTGTCAGTTGGACAGCAGGTGCCAATATCCCGGTTGTGATCGGGCTGAGTTACGAGTCCAGGACGAAGAGCTTCCATGGCAGTCTTATTCTCGCCAAGGACCCAATACTCGTCAATCCAAGGATGCCAGAATACGACCACAGACTCGCCTTGCCTTCTGATATATTGGCGGCTCAGAACATTGACATACATGGCATTCCCCCAACGATCAATCTTTGGACATTGTTCACGGACAATGGAACGCCTCCAAAATCCTTGAAAAGTGACAGACTCCCATTCGAGATTGCAGCTGCCGAGGTATCGTACCAAACCATCGTAGCTGACACTGTGTCGGGGCTTGGTCCTGGCTCTGTAATGACTTTCCATATGGATCTCACTACCAAAGGGTCACTTGAACCTGACACGAGCGAAGCTCCGTCTGGATTCGTTTGGAAAGAGGTATGGGCTGCCATTCTTCTCGATTACGAAATATCTGAACCCGGCATTATCCTAAAGGGCATGCTAATATGTCGTGCTAGATCTCCGTTTCCGCATCAAAAATGTCTACAAAAGGTACTGGTGGAAGTCCTTCAAAAGCGACGACATCATTGCAAGTCTTTACAACGGTCACACTCGCGCCAAAAGATGGTGATGATACCAGCATAGCCCCAGCCACTCTTCACGTCGGAGCCTCGTTCAGCAGTGCCGATGGTGAAACATCCTGGATCGTTCGCGCTTCCGTTCAAGATCTGTCTGTTGCGCTCCTGGCCAATTACTTCTTCGACAACACCTCCAATGACGGCGCGATGGCTGTTCTCGGCAAGCTCAATCTGTCTTCTCTCAACATGATATACACATACGACGCAGGTCTAGCATCTTCATTCCTCATTACTGGTGTTCTCGAACTAGGCGAGCTTGAACTTGATCTTAGCTATCAGTATGTTAGCAGCAAGCATGTGACACCCGGAAAGAAGACCGCTGCCGATATCAAATGGAAAGACGGAAAGCCTCATGACGAGATCAGCACCATCACCCCAAATGGAACCACTCAATGGAAGTTCGAGGCCTTCTTGGGTGCTACCACGCAATCGTCTAGCATCAAGTCTATCACAAACAGTATCGTACCTGGGAAAGGAGATGACCTGCCAGACTTCATTGGTAATATTCCAATCAATGCAGCAGGAGATCCGACGAAAGCACCTATCAAGCTCTTCTATACTGGCGGCAATGATACTGTAAGTTCAACCCTCACCACGCTAAATTCCTTTTCCAAAAAGTGTTCGGGGCTGACCAAGTATTGCAGGGTTCTGTTCTCGCTGTATGGGTCAGCCTTGGGCCTTTCAACATGACTTTCATCCAATACCGATCGATCGCAACGACTACCCCGGTAGCCAAACCAGCACTCGTGAAGAAGATCTTACGTATTTCATGCGACCAAATCCCCGAGATGGACAAGATCCCGCTTGTGAACCAGCTACCGCAGCCCTTCGACCATCTGGTATATCTCTGGGTTGAAGACGACACTTCCGTCGAAACAACAAACAAGGACACTCAAGGTTTCACGAGAGCGATGATCGATGCTATCAACAAAGCTACAGATGACATCAGTGTCCCGCAGATCCAGTTCAAGGAGATCAAGAAGGACGGTGGCACGCCCGAAGACCTGGTGGTACTGGCGGGTCATCACTTTGTTGTCGTTTCGGACAACAAAGTTGTTCTGGATCATATCTTTGAGCTGGACAAGAAACCTACCCTAGGTGGTCAAACAGGTTCTAACAACGGCACGAACAATGCGATACCTCCGGATGGCACCCCGCCTCCTCCGCCGCCAACGCCACCCAAGGCCACGCCCGAAGCACCCGCGACCAAGGGAGATTCAAACACCCAAGCCGGTCCATTGAGCATCTCTGCTCTTTCTCTACAATACAAGAACGGTTCCCTCTTCGTTGGTGTTGATGCCACTCTAATCATTGGTCCAATCACATTCAGCGTCATTGGCTTCACTATCGAGGTCGAGCTCAACAACCCCGACCATCCTATAACATTGAATCATCTGGCAGACATCATAACTGAAGGCCTCATCCATGTTAACATTCATGGGTTGGAAGCTGGCCTTGACAAACCGCCACTTACGTTGAAGGGTGTCTTCATCCATGATACTGTTGTTAATGAGGGCTCCAGTCCACCAACTTCTGTTGAGAGCTACAGAGGTGGCATTGCGGTCGGCTTCAAGGTCTGGAAAGTTCTTGCTGTGGGAGAGTATGCGATCGTCACGAACCTGACACCTGATGCTCACCAGTACAAGTCAATCTTCATGTAAGTCACCATTGTCCGAGCTTGATGCATGTACTGACCAATCCAGATACGGAAAACTCGATGGTCCTCTCGTTGAGCTTGAGTTCGCGACAATATCTGGTGTCCGTCTCGGCTTCGGGTACAATTCTCTTGTGCATCTGCCCAAAGCTGATCAATTGTACTCGTTCCCTTTGATCAGTAATGATGCTGCGGCAGGTGGGGACGATCCACGGAAGATACTTGACGCTTTCAAGGGTGGGAATCCTCCGAACCCGCCATACGTCTATACGAAAGAAGGCGGGGTTTGGTTTGCTGCTGTAAGTATCGTGCTTATTTATTTACTTGCCAAGCTGACATTGCTAGGGTATGACCATTACTTGCTTCGATTGTATCACTCTCACTGCCGTCCTCATGTTCGAGATCGAGACAAACTCTGACCAGAACGGAGTCACCATCGCTCTCTTGGCTGATGGTGTCTTCCAAATGGAACCTCTCGCGCCTCCAGATTTCTCACTCTTCTACGTGGAACTGCTGATCAAAGTTGAGCTGAATTTCATCGAAGGATACATCGCTGCTGATGCAGCTCTGTCTCCTGCATCTCACGTCTATGTCCCCCAAGCACACCTGACTGGCAGCGGATCATTCTACACTTGGTTCCCTCCCAACTCACATGCGGGTGACTGGGTCGTGACAATCGGTGGGTACCATCGAGCATACACACCGCCTGATCACTATCCGCAGAATGAGCAAAGACTCGGTCTCAATTTTGTAGTCGGAAATGCCATTCATGTTGCTGGTGGGGCATATGTGGCAGTCACTCCCAGATGTGCAATGGCAGGAGGCTCCTTACACATCTCTCTAGACGTTGGACCCGTCAGTGCCTATGCCGACATTGCCTTGGATGTCTTCATTAATTTCAAACCATTCTACTTCATCGCTGAGATCCGATTGTCTGTTGGTGTAGAATGCGACATCGACATCCTATTCGCCACCATCCACATCTCCATCTCCCTCGACGCAGATCTAACACTCTGGGGTCCAGACAAATTCGGAGGAACAGCATACGTCCACTTCTGGTTCTTCGGCTTCAGCATCGACTTCGGGAGCGGTCTGCGCGATCCACCCGGCATCCCCCTTGTTGAATTCTACGAGATCATCCGAACAGCCGGCCCAGACAGCGACCCTCCCCCCGATGACCACACTACAGCCAAAAACCCCTTCCAAGCCCAACACAAATACAGCATCGAAGAAGGACTTTTCCCCGCCAAGCCCAAGTCAGACGGCAAAACATTCCCCAATACCGGCGCAACAATCGAATGGAAAGTGCTCGCTGGTCCTTTGCAGATCCGTATCGATTGCGACTTTTCCCTCTCCGCTGCTCAAATTATCACTGCGGAAAAGGATAAAGATGATCCCACGAAACCGACGGTGACGACCATAACCACCACCCCTCCCCAAGATCTAAAGCCAATCTATGCGTTCCCAATGCACAATAGCACCCCCATATCCTCTCGCTTGGACATCAGGATCTACTTCCTCGAAGGCTCTGAAAGCGACAAGATCCTACAACACGATTTCCGCGCTGAACTAGTCTTGAAACAATCCCCACTAGCAACTTGGTCTCAATATACGTCTGACAATGATCCTTTACATCGCATTTCTCCCGGGAAACATAATAAACCTACAAGTCTGCAAGATGGGAACAATCCGACTGTGGAGCTGTGTCAAGGAGTTAGAATATTTCCGCCGGTAGCGGTATTTGGAGAGAGTAAGATAGTAGATTTTGATGTGAGTGCTGCTATGAATGAAACGCTTGAGGATCTTCCCCTTCCTGATTCCGATCCTGAACAAGATGTGTTCCTCGCTGAACCTTTCAAAACGGACCTCACACCCGTTACGCAATGGACCGACTTCGCCAATCTTTGGACAGGACAAGGAGCCAATTCTTCAGTCTTGGACGCACCTGGGAACAAACTCAAAAAGAGAGATCTCAGAGGAGATGTTGATGGGTCCGGATTGCTTGGATTGGTGGTAAGCACTTTGGGATGGGATCAGAGACGGCCTGTTGAGAAGGTTCAAGGTGTTGTTCCTGATGTTGTGGGGAAGGATGGGAAGGCTTTGAGAAAGGAGTGGGAGTTGAACAGTGCGCCGCCCGAAGTGCTGGCTGAGGAGTTGGGTTATTATTATCCGTATCTGCCTATGGTGACGGGGAGTCTTGTTGCTGCTGTGGTATGAGTCGAGGGCTGTGTGTTTCATGTTTTCGATATCGTTGATTGAGGATTAGTATATTTGTTTCATTCTCAATGCAATGTTCCTTTCTGCAATACGTTCCACCTGTCCACCCCGCCTCTACATAGCATCATATTTCTGCAATCCTTCAAACATCCATCAAGCACTAGGTGGTATCCGTCCAGGATTCTTCGAAACCCGCGCCTTCGTCAAATGTTGCACAAACCCCACTTCCGATGGATGAAGGACGAGGACAGAGTTTCCCTTCCCAATAGTCCCCCGTGCCATGCGGCCAACGCGATGGATATCGCTACGCGGTTCGTCAGGCGCATCAAATTGAATAATCCAGTGAACAGCGGACATCTAAATCAAGGTTAGAAGACGCGCCCCATAATACTGATCATCAAATAGTTCAACTTACATCAAGCCCACGAGCAGCAACGTCAGTACATATAAGGACGCCCTCTGTATCAGTTACGAAGCTGAAAAAATTAGCCGTCCGTCGCTGTTCCTTCTGTTGACGATGCAAAGCCAAGACCGGAAGATCGATATAATTGAGCAGTTCTTCGTAGTACTTGACGCAATTGCAGCTTGAAATAAAGACAACAATCTTCCTTTTCTTTGCTAGATGTCTTTTTAAGACGGTAAAAACAAGCCGGAACCGCAAATCAGACGGGCACACAATATGGCCTTGCTCTAAACCCTCGACTGTGCTGTGTTCCATAGCTTCTTCAACGTTGATGTATAAAGGGCCAGGCCGGAGGGACACGCGTGCGAGGTCTTCGACTTTTGCAGTTTGCGCAGCAGAGAAAAGGGCGGTCTACCCAGAATCGGGAAGGATTTTCACAATAGCCCTCATTTTATCCTCGAAGCTTGCATCTAGATTGCGATCTGCCTCGTTAATTACAAGTGTCCTAAGATTCTTGTAGACAAATCTCTTCATGTTTTGAAGATGGTCGAAGAGGCGACCAGGTGTAGCAACAAGTAGGTTCAGGCCAGTGGTGAGCTTAGTCGCTTCAGCTGATCTGTTTGTTCCGCCCATGATGATGCCACATGTCTATAGAGTTTTAGTATGCCAGCGATGTCCATGAGCCCTGCGAGCGAAGAAGTCATACCTGGGAATGGTGTGCCGTAAGTTCTCTTGCAACACCAAACATTTGCAAAGCAAGCTCTCTGGTCGGCGACACAATAAGAACGCCAGTGCCATTCCTAGGCTTGAGGCGCAACGAGTGTAGAAGCTCTACGACTGGTATCAGGAACGCAAGGGTTTTCCCTGAGCCCGTTCTGGCAGCACCAAGAACATCGCGTCCTGCGAGGATGGGTGGGATAGCTTTACGCTGAATCGGGGTCAGTTCCGTGAAACCCATCGCATTGATTGCTTGAGCCGTCTTCGAAGCAAGATCAAGCTCTGCGAATGTGACAAAGCGAATATGTCGACGAGGTATTTCAAGGAGAGTATAGAGACTCAGAGTACTAATCCGCCGACAAGTTCATAGGGGAACTTTTAGGCTGACATTTATTATAACAATATATCTATCTAAAATTACAGTCTATCTATTTAAACATATGTTGAGAATAACGTTCGTCGGACCAACTTCCATGAAGCTCGAGTAAGTACCATGACATTGTTGATTTGTAGGGGCTAAGGTTCTATACTCGATATCTCAGTCGACATCTCAGTCGACATTTCTTCTGAATTCGGGAGATCTGCGAGAGCCGGCGAAAAGAACAAAGCCCCAGAGATTGTTCCACGAAGAGTATATACGGAAGCGACTATCCAGAACAATACGACTATGACAGTAAATATCTAATATGCGGATTAGCCTCGAAGTCTATTATGTGAAACAAAGGCAGTTATCGAAGACTTACAGTTCCGAGAACATCAAAAAACCTCGACGGCATTTCCTGTCCTAAGGTTATAGTTGAGCCCGTGAAGACACCGGTCGCAAATACGATACTCCACCAACCCATGTTGAACGGAGATCTTGATCTCCCAAAAGAAGCCAAAGCCCAAGCTAGCCACGCAAGCGCGAATCCCCACATCAGAAGAGCCGTTAGGAAGCCAAATACATACACAATCTGGCCAGCAGAGGGTATAATTGTGTTCGTCTCTGGGAAGACTCTCAATGCAACTTCGCCCATCTTCATGATCCCGAACCCTCCTTCGCCAAGCGGACCCAGGGGGAGGAAAACTGAGGAAATGACGGCAGGTGGAGGAAGTTTGTGTATTGTTAAACGATGGTAATATAGCACCAACGTGAAAATTGCAAGCGGCACACCAATTCCCCAGAGGATATAGCTGACAACCAGAGTCCAAAGAGCATGTGTTGGATTGGGCAAAGCGCCTGCGACCATACCTCCGGTTGCTGCACAAATAACTGCTGTAACGATAGGCAGCAGCCATAGCGTTGTCACCGAGGCGATATCAGTCTTGTGAACAGACATCCTGCGTTCAGCCATTAGAAAACGATGTAGTTGAGATTTGGGTATAACCAGAGACGTACATGGTAAAGGGTAGATAGAAACAGACAGCCACCGATGTCACCACTTCGATCCACCACAAGGTCCAAGCCAGAGTTACTGCCCAAGGACCCCAGGCTGGAACGCAAACGTTTATGATCATCTCAACGAGGATGCCAAGGCTCATAGGGCAGGTTCCCAGAAATAGCGATTCGGTCGAGTGGTTTAACATGGCTTGCCATATTTCGGGATAGAGGATGTATCGCAAGGCTGAGATCAAGCAGAAAAGAATAAATAATACAAGGTCAAAAACGAATATGATGATTGATAATTCATACAGCCATGTTCCGTTGTATGGCAGTTTGAAGAGCAGAACCGCAATGATGCCGGTTCCCATGGTAATGGCAAACCATCTGTAGCAAGAGATCAGAGACTAGGTTCAAATTACGTCCTGATACCAGGGGAACTTACGAAGGAGTAAAGTTGCGAACTATTCTTCGAAACCTTGACTTAAAGCTAACTGGAGTGTTCTCTGAATTGGGACGCGGCGGCTGCTGGGTAACTGCAGGGCTCATATCGATTTGAATTCTGGCAGGTGTTCGAATTTCTCTTCAAGGATTTCCCGACTGTGTTATTGATTTGGGTTCTGGCTGATGGATGTGAAATTTACCTTCGAGGAGTTCCTGGCTATAATTATATATACAAAAAAATGTCTGGAGACAGAGCACCTCCATCACTGCTCATAGCAGTCGGCCCTGGTCCGACTCACGATGCTCAGGGGCATCTGGATTGGAAATCAGCGAAATCCCGAAAGGATGTTTACATGGGTGTCAGTAAAGGTTGGCAGACCGCCTTTGGCAGAAGTTTCTCCGCGGAGACGAATTGGGTTTAGACCCCGCACATCTTCCGCCGCGTAAATTTTTCCAGGGCCCCGCCCCGGTCAGTGTACGAAAGGTACCTTCTCCGTCTCAAGCGAAATCCCGCTTCAAAGCCCGTCACTTGTTATGACTAACACGACGTCATTTTTTTCGAGTTTCGAGAAGGTAAGGTGCTGACTCTTTTCAGGAGGCACAACGATGGTATTGTATTAGAAGGATTTTGCAACCCGAACACTCCAAACTTTTACCTGATTTCCTGTCGAAATCGCCCTGAAATAGAATGCTAGCGTGCACATTTTATGAAAAAAATGCGCCTGTTGCTCCCCTAGAATCCCCTGCAATTTTTACTTTGCACACCCAATGCCTAGCGTACTACTTTTGGTTATAATAGTGGATTTTGGGTGGTGAAAAGGCCAAATATCAGCTTTTATTGAACGTTTCGAGTAGAATTTTGCTCGAGACGTTCAGTTATTTCCATCACTCAAAACTCAGCTGGGATGCACGCTAAAGCTTCGCGGAGGCTAGGGTAGCCGCGCCGTCGCATGCTCCCCTCTGCTCCTTCGTCAACCTTTTTCAGTCACTTCCAAGATGCGAAATACCCTTTGCGCATTTACACCTCGGCCATGACATCCCTTTTCAAACGGGCGAAGAGTGCTATTCGAAGGCCACCCGCGCCAATGCGCTTTCCAATCAAGGGTTTCGAAGTGGTCAGCGAATCGGAAGTGCTAGAAGAAGAAGCATTCGATGAGTTCAAAGCCGAACGATACTATCCTATGATTATCGGCGAGGTATTTGCATCTAAGTACTAAATTATTACAAGCTCGGATTTGGACTTACATTTATTGAATAGTTAGCTCGTGATCTATAATATATCTATGCCAAATAGGCTGAATTAATGGATTACAATAACTAACAAAACTAGAGTATATTAGTACATCGCCTTAAAAGTATATACGCGCGGGGAAAACAAACAAGAAGAGTTTAATATTTATCAACATCTCAGCAAGGCCAATCCCTCGCACTCAGGCCATCCTTATGTTCGGACCGCCTTAGATACATTCACCATTCCCCGGGTTGGGAGCGATCATCACTGCCTCGTTCAGAAACCCATGTGGGAGAGTTTCAGAGATCTTCTGTATCGCAACCCGACGCAACGGCTCACAGAAGAACTTCTTAAAGGAGGCCTAATGCAAGTTCTTTTCGCACTTGATTACCTACACGCTAAATGCAAGCTAGTTCACACAGGTACGACAGTTTATATCCTCAAATAGTGCTACTTAAGCTAACACGCTCCATGAAGATATCAAAGGCGACAACATCCTCCAAGAAATTGAGGATCCTTCCATCTTAGACACCTTCACCAAAGCCGAAATGGAGCAACCCTCTTCACGAAAATTCGTCAACAGCATGCCAGTGTATGCATCAAGACGGTTCGACATGCCCAAAACTTTGGGAGAGCCGTACTTTGCGATTTCGGCTCAGCAGTCCCTGGAGATGTGCCGCAAGTTCACGATGCTCAGCCGAATGTTTATAGATCTCCGGAGGTGATGCTGAAGACGGAATGGAGCTATTCTGTCGACATTTGGAATGTTGGAGTCATGGTTAGCAACTTCGCCATCCGTAACCCCTTACCCTTTTCTTTCCATCGTATGAGTTCTGACCATATTTTGTGAGAATCAGATCTGGGATCTGTTTGAGGGCAAGCACTTGTTCTACGGTAATGATACGGATGGCAAGGGATATTCGACTCGTGCACATCTTGCAGAGGTAATTAGGATGCTAGGTCCTCCCTTACTAGAACTACTTGAACGTGGGGAGCGGAGCGCCGAATTCTTTGATGAGCATGGTATGCACCTTTCCCTTCGCCAGATTCCTACCTCCGTCTCTTACACAACTTTCTCTCAATTCACGAGCTCTCCCTTCCCAATATTCTCTCATTTCCAAATTTCTTTAACCATAAATATTAATCATCTTCATGCATGCAGGCAAATGGAAAGCAGAAGTAGACATACCCTCAAACACAAGTCTGGAAAAATCCGAAGAGTTTCTGGAAGGAATCAACAAATTGATGTTTATGCGTTTCGTAAGAGGAATGCTTCAATGGCGACCAGAGGATAGAAAGACGGCGAAGGAATTTCTCGAGGATCCGTGGCTCAATAACGAGATTTAATGAAAGCTCTTTCCTAGCTCAAAATGTTTCAATGAGGATTAAGAGTGTTTTCTTACTCCCTGGACTCTGAATTAATACTCGTCTCTGTGAAATGGGACTACCTGGCACACGATCACAACCCGTTGAGAGAATGGCACAAGGGCAAATATATCCTCGGTAGAACAACCCTCTTCAAGCGAAGCCGCCAAGAACTTACAAGTGGCGTAAGATATATTTTGGAAATTGGGAGGCTCTAGAGAAGCAAGAAGCAGATGCGGCAGAGGTTAAATCATCACGAGGTCCCCGGGCTAGAAGACTGGCTGCAGAGGAAAACCCAGCCTCAAGATGCATCTTGATGATGGAACGCTAGGACTAGTCTCCGCGGAAGGATTGAGAGAATGGCATAAGAGCAGAGATATTCCTAGTAGAGTACTCGCCGATCAACGTCGTCAAGAACTTTACGACGGCGTGAAATACTATTTTGGCGACCGGTAGGAGTTGTTTATAGTTCGGAGTGCAGGATTTCGTAAGGCAGCTACATTGCGAACCCGAAAGAGACACAAGCATTAGATTATATAGGAAGAAAAAGCCCCAAAAATATTTTGTCGAAGCACTCTACAACCTTTTCGTAGTCAAGTTTATCGACAGAATCAGCCATTGCAGGGGGGTCAGCCACGCCAGCGAATTCAGCCATGCTACGAGAACCACCATGTCCACAGAACCATCCTTCTACCTGTTCCCAGATCTTCCGTCTGAACTTCAGCTCATGATCTAGGAATTCACTCTCAAGCCTAGATATCTATGCCCACTGTGCACTGCGACACCGACACCGACAATGCAATAACATTCTCGGGATGACCAGATGTTGGCAGCGCTCTGCCCAGTGTTCTTCAAGTTGATAAACGATCCAGAAACCATTTCCTCCGTCAATATCCAGCGCTGTTTTGAGGCAAATACAAGAAACACAGTGGTGGTATCCGTACAGAACCTGAATTTGAAAAAGTGAGAATCAATGTAGCTATTGATATCCTTGTCATTGATGGTGTCAGCTGTTATGCTGGGCACGGTATTGATTGGCCATTCTCGACGTTCGCGTTATCCACTACTGAAGAAGACCTGACCACCATACAACATATAGCCATGCTGAACGCCAAATACTTTCCAAGCACGTTCAAGACCCATTCCACGTCTTCGGATTATTCCGCGATCTATAAGCTTCGTGGCCTAGAGACTGCTCTGGTAGTCAGGGACATTGTCATGTGTTCTTCTCTGCCTGGTACGCCAGGTCCCTTATCTTGAACGAATGGAATCCTTCATCTCCCATGTCAAGACGACCTTCCGGAAACTGACGTAGCAACGCCTAGACTGGAGGGCTCCAAAGGCGCAGGAGTTCGACGTGGAAACCATCGAACAGGGCTCGAGACTACGGAATCCATATTGGTTCTGCAGGTATGTAATGAAACTCTCATCTGTGAGCCTGCAACTTCAAGAAACTTGTCTTTGAAGCTATCGATGCCTCTGCATGGCACGACAATGCATCAAAAAGGTACAAAGCAGCAAGGAGATTTGAGTTCATACCGTAGCAATGCTTGGTTGAAAAGCAGCGCGCTACATGCAAGCCACATGCGGGAGAAAGCCGCACGGTAGGATCGTGGGGACGGCCGGGGCCTGGATCTTCAGCCATGCTTAAGCTCCACAATGGCTTTTCAGGGACAGCTGATGAGATTGTGTATCATATCTGATCTAGGCTAAAGCAGGGAAGTGATCTATCGTCATGGTATGGTAATCACGAACATTTTTCGGGCACGAACATCATTCGTCAAAGACGCAGGACTTTGCTCATTCAGGACATATGTGGAGCTGAGGGTTGAACTATTGTATTTGTTCAGACGTAAAATGAAGTTTGATGAGGGAATTGTAAGAATTATTCGAGCACGGAATGAGTTGGGCTGGAAGGAAGTAGTAGCGGTAGTAGTAGTATTGATTTGCGACCAGCGGAGTACAGGCGGAGCCTGTAGTCCTAGGACCTTCCAAGGGGTACGGGGTCGTGCTAAGCTATGGATTTTACATACAAATTGCAGTACCTCGCATAACTATTTCTGAAAGCATTTCATGTAAAGATGCGCATGGTAAATGACTTGACGATAGAATGCCCTTCCCCGCCAGTTGGGCCGAGCTCCTGAAGTGAAAGATGGTTGGTAGACCGAGAAGTTGTGCCCGAAGGCGAACATGTTGCAGCCTCACGGCTCGAGTACGTGAGCCGCAGGGGCTGCGAAGGTTCGAGGCCTAATGGCTGACAGCTAGGAAAGATGTAGGTTATAACACAAAGAAAAGTATAAAAGCACAGTAGCAAAGTGGGCTGGAAGGAAGGATGCAGGAAGAAAGCTTATTCGGCACGGGTTGAGGACGTTCCCTCTCGATCTGTGAGGAGTGCCGTGGTCTCTCTCGAAGCTGCAACAAAGGAAGGAGCAATTCAGTTATGTTCTTTCCACAAACGAAACGGTAGAAGCTCCGCTGCCAATTCATAATTTTTGAACGGAGTTTCCGTAGTCTTTCTTTGACGGCCCACGTGATCTGGTTTCATATTCTCTTGAGAAATCAATTCTTGCCCAGAACGGAGGTCGGTAGCTGCGGTGCAGTTTCTAGCATATTCCACAAAAACTCTTCAACTCAATTCATTATCAAAATTTGCTAATGAAATTGCATTACCGGATGGTGTATCTCTCGTTAAGCGAGAGTAAAGGGGGCGTCCAAGCGGAGTGGCAAGTCCTTCAGAGAAGATCTCTCTGGAGCTCCATCGTGTTCCCAGCTCACCTATCGCAATAACACGAAAAAGCATGACAAACATCAAGAAAATCACTGCACCTTCAAACTCTCTCCTCCACCACCAAGAACAATTTCATAGGTCACTTATCCAAGTCTTTCCCATCCACCCCAAGCAGCTCCGTCCCACCACTTGTGATAGACCGCGTCATCTGTTCCGATGCCGAAGATGTCGAGTCGGTTCGGACCCCAGGAGACAGGAGTAGGGGCGGAAAGCAGCACGCCTCCGAGACTCTCCCAACTTGTAGCCCAAACACCGGAGGCATACCATTTATGGTACATGGCGCCATTAGTCCCAATTCCCTTTCATCTATCAGTACCACCATTGACACCAAACGGCAAACCCAATACTGGAAGGAAGAGGACTTACAAAGACATCAAGCCTCCCAGGACCCCAAGAAACCACACTAGGCTCCGAAGTAAACACACCACCGAGACTTGACCACCCACTCCAACTCAACCCATTCCAATGATTCCACCACAGCGCATTATCCGTACCGCGACCGAAGACGTCTATCTCGTCATCACCCCAAGATGTAGCAGCCAGGTTGGATGTGAAAATCCCGCCGAGGGAGACCCATCCTGACCAGCCCGTAGTCGGGTTATACGACTTGTGATAGGCGCCGGAGCTCGTGCCGAGTCCGAAGAGATCGAGTGTATTCGGAGCGTAGGAGATTGAGGTTATGGGTGAGGTGAAGACTCCGCCGAGGGATTCGTAACCGTTCCACTTGAGGAAATGTTAGTGGAAGAGTAAGTGAAGGGGATCCGGGGAGGAGACGCACGTTACCACCATTCCACCATTCATGATAGCAAGCTGAGTTTGTACCGAGACCGAAGTAATCTAGACGATTGGCAGACCAGGCAGTAACATCCAACTTGGATGTAAAGACTCCACCATGACCTTCCCATCCAGACCAACTGCTTCCATCCCACCCTGGAAAGACTTAGTCATTGAAATTTTGTTTCATGTGGAATGTTTTTACACTTATGCCAAGCACCACGATCAGTTCCCAACCCAAATACATCCAAGCGGTTGGCGCTCCATGAAGCAACAGTGGGAGGCGAGGTCAGGACTCCGCCCAAGGACTCAGGGCCTCCCCACTGTGAAGAGCTCGTCAATTTTCATGTAGATACAGAACGATTTGGAGATACTGACATGGCTTCCATCCCACCAGATATGTTGAAGATCTCTATTAGCGGTGCCGGTTCTGAAGACGTCGAGGCGATTTGGACCCCAGGAAACAGCCGCGATGACTGCTGTCAAGATGGATCCTGTTGCCGCAACCATGTTTGCTTGTATAAGTTTGTTGTTTCAAGACTTGAAGCTTCTGCTTCGTGGAGATAATGGGATTTGGCGAGACTTTATGCTCCGTTGAGAATGGTCATATGAATGAAAGCGAGACGCGTGACCACTAGGCACGAAAAGGTTTGATCACGATCATGCATACTAATATTGAGTTTGATGTATTATCCCGTACTCAGGAGGCAATCCTCCTCGTACGCGAGTAACCGTGAGAAGGTTGCGTTTGAAGAATGCGTGATCAACTCGTCCGAAGCCTTGCAGCTTCAATCAGGAGACGAACCAAACTGTCTAGTAGACTGTTACCAGTCATTCTAGAGGTCCAAGAGCACATGCCTTCAGCGCTCGCATACTTGCATCTGAATGTGTAAGTTAAGTAACACCTAAAAATCCACGACTCCCTGTCCCGAACTGAAGAGGAGTGAGCAACGAAATTCTATCTAGATCACTTGATGACCATGTTTTCAGAAATTAAAATTTCCAAGAAACGTACATTAATCGAACGTGCTTCGGTATCATCACTATCGCATCCTACTCAAGCTGTACAGAGGAAGGCATGATATACCTACCCCACAGAACGGGAAGGATTAAAGGAACGGCCGCACAAATTTTGTGCTACAAGTGCAAATGTATTTGATGGGAAACAGGATATTTGCAACGTAACTTGTACCACTCGATCTCGTATAGAAATGAGCTTTACTCGCGACTTTTCTCTGTTGGCCATCGGTGAATGTACACTCTCGTCACACAACGGCAGTTTGCATGTGTGACTTGACAGTCAGATGGTTGATCAGCAGCTCAGAAATCCGCGAATAACGACATTCTATTGCTGAATGTTGCCTTGGACTTCAATCACGTTCCCTTGGCTGTCCTACTGGTATCACAATAGAATTTTGTGGTTGTTTTTGACTTCCAGAATGAAGAAAGGGGTAAAAAGGGTGCATGTAGCCCGTGCGCGCCTTAGCGAGAGGCGGGGTGAACTCAACCCCGGATTTATTTAACCTTCACCCTTTCTCTGCTGCAGTCCAATGCAAATATCTCCTTAATCTCACCTGTAAAGGAATTCAAGAGCTGGGAGGCTAGATCTCGTTTCTATCAGGAAAGTACCAAACGCCACATGGCCAATGAAGTCCTTTATCACTAGCGAGTCTTCAATTCATGGTGTCTTGCGTTCTCGTTCTCCCTCTCTCGTTTCTCCGTTCATGAAGATTGCCCAAAGAAAAAAGATGACGGAGGCACAACTATTTAGTTGGCGTCGGTTTACACGCGTACACGTCGTATCGAAGCTCCAGTCACGATGATGCCGAAAGGTGGAATTGAACGGCGCCAGAGCTAAAATCTCACTTACCGATATACCGGTGCTGGGGAAGAGAGCTTCATCGTGACCACCAAGATCGTAAAATACAACCATTAGAGCTTTCGGGTAGAAGGAATGTGCCTTTAGAAAGTCCGCGGCGTTCATTATCTCCGTCTATTCCCCAAAATGCCAGTCATTGATTTTCTGACTTGCTCGTTCACGACGTTCTCCTGAGAACAATTGTATTCCACCATTACATCACCCTCCTGTCTTCGGTACAATAAAACCAAAAAAATGTCACAACCTACCCTAAATATCGTCATAGCAGGCGGATCTCTTGGGGGTCTCATATTCGGCATCGGCCTCCAAGCCGCCGGCAACATCGTCACCATCTTCGAACGCCGACCCAACTCTGCTATGCTCGGTCTCGGTGCCGGCCTCTCCTGCGCACCAGAAATGCAAGAATTCATGGCCAAATACGATCTCACCAAAGAACCATACAGCTTAGATACGAATGAATATCAATTCATCAATTCGAAAGATGAGATGATTAGACACGCGAATATGGAGCAGAGGAGCACGACTTGGGATGTGTTGTATTATAGGCTGAGAGCTAACTTTGATGGATTGAGGGTGGGGTATTGCTCTGTTCCGGATTTTTCTGGGAGGAGGAAGGGGGTGTATAGGGATGGGTGTACGGTTACTGGTGTGAAAGAGATTGGTGAGGGGGTGAGGGTTGAGTACCGGGACGAGAATGGAAGTGAGAAGAGCATGGATGTAGATCTTCTCATTGCTGCTGATGGACCGAGTTCCAGGATCAGAGATATCTTCCTTCCGGAGATGGAGAGGAGGTTCATCCACATTGCTTGGCGAGGGACTGTCCCTCTGAAAGATATCTCAGCGGAATCTCAGGCGAAACAGAGAAATATTCCAACATTATGCTTAATCGAGAACAGCGCAACAATCTTGTTCGTTCTCTCCCTCTAAGGCGCTGTGACACCAACTGACGAACTGCCAGATATCCCATTCCTGGTGCAAACGGATCTCTAGACCCAAAAGACCAACTCTACAATTGGGTCTGGTACCGCGTCATCTCCCAAGACTCCCCAGAATACAAAGAAATCATGACCGATAAAGACGGCAAGCTCCATCGCGTCTCTGTTCCCTTAGGCAAGATGCAACCATTAGTCGTCTTGAAACAGAAGACACTCGCAGGTCAGCTCTTGTCGCCGTCAAGTGCGGAAATCGTCCAAAAGACCAAAGATCCATACATCCAAGCCATCACCGACTGCATCTCGCCAAAAACTTTGTTCTTAGATGGTAAAGTGCTGTTGGCAGGTGACGCAGTAGCGTCGTTACGCCCGATGGCCGGGCTGGGAGTGAATTCTGCAGCTAGAAGTGCCATGATGTTGCTTGACGCTTTGGAGGGGAGGATGACGTTAGCGGAGTGGGAGAAGGATATTTTGGCATATGCAAGAGATGCGAGGGCGATGGGGATTACGAGGGAAAGTACGTGGAAGATGAAGAAAGCGAGTGATGTGAAGGAGGAGGGACCACCGGCGGGATTTCGGACGAAAGTGAATAAGATTTGAACATCTTAGGCTTCTGGGACATGGAACAGCACCCAACTCAAGCTGTTACCTTGGGAATAATAGTATGAGTTTTCTTCCCATGTACTCACCAAGCGTCGGATTGAACAGTTCATCTCTTCTCCCCAAGTGTTTTCAACGTATCCCCCCTCAAATCCCTAATGACCTCGACCAACTTCCCGTCTCCCAACATCGCCACAATATCCCGTCCAGGCCTCATATATTCACTCAAAACACTCAATCTATGAGCAACAATGATAACAGTATGACCTTTCCCCGTGAACTCTTCATCAATAATTCCATGAATAGTCGATTCCGTAGCATGATCTAACGATGAAGTGACTTCGTCCAAGAGGACGATAGATTTGACTCCTCCAACTCGCATGGCGTTGGCTTTGATGATCCCTCGGCAGAGAGCGAAGAGTTGGCATTGCCCGACGGACAGCTCAGAGAATAATGAGATCTTGGTGTCAAGGATTGGGTGTTGGGCGAAATCTGGGACATTGACTTCTGTGTCGCTGGCGAGGAAATGTTTCCAGAGTCCACATCTCGCTAATCCATCGATCAGAATGTCGTCAGACAACGAAACTTCTGGATCTAGGTTGAAGCGCAAAGTCTCGTTTGACAGCAGCAGCGCATCCTGGGAGACGGTGATGAAGCACCGCTGCCGTAAGAAACCAAGTCGAACTCGAGAGATATCAACACCATCAACCTCGATCTTGCCGGACTGCACCTCCAAGATCCGTAGAAGAGTCAGAAGTAGTGAGCTCTTCCCACTACCTGTACGCCCACAAACGATTACTCTTTGACCTGCTTCAATGTTCAGACTGAGATTGCGAAGAGCAACAGAGTCGGCATGATACGATGCCGTAATATCTTTGATCTCGACCCCACCTTTACTTGGCCAACTCATATCCGGCTCGAAGTCCTCCCTTCCCGTTCCCTCAGACGACGTCTCTTTCTCGAGGCCTTTCAACCTTGCAACAGCACCAAGCGAGATTTCAAGCGTAGTCCAATTCTCCACCAGCTTCAGCAACGTCGTATTTGCAACTAACATGATATTCAGGCCGACTCCTACTTGACCACCACTGATCCTTCCTCGGAAAATCACAGCGATTGCTACAACGCTAGATGCGAGAGCCGCTGCTAAGAGATCAAGGACGATGTTAAGCCAGCGCTGGAGGGAGAGGAGGAGGAAGTCGGGACGTTGAGAGTTGGAGACGCGGAGAATGTTTTCGTCAATTGTTTGGCGGCGCCAGGTGAAGGCGCGGATTGTTTCGAGACCTTCAATCTAGAAAAGTGTTAGTTGAGAGGTGGAACATTGTGACTGCAAGGAAGTCCATTTGACGTAGGACATTCAGCGCTCCGGGCGGGGCGGGGCGGGGCGGCATGGAGGAAGGCACATGAAGTAGTTCCAAAGAACCGACATGTGAGAAATCATGAATATCCAAAACCCCCACGAACTTTCTCACAAGAAAAGTGTAGGCTTACAGATTCCAAAAAGCTTGAAAAAACCTCAGCACGAGACTCCAGTTCCAAAAATCTCAACTGCCTCGATGTCCTCAGGTATATCTTTTGTACGAGGTACACTAACAGCATACAAGCTGGTAGAGACATCGCGAGATATTTCTGAGCTATGAAGAGGAGAACGGCCTGCATGAAGAGCTTGAAGACCTCTAAGAAGGATCAGTACTCGCTTACAGATCTAGGAGAATAAGAGATAACACTCACGAACTCCCACATTCGAAAATGTTGTTGGCAAATTTTTATCAATGAGTTGAATATCTTGGCTGAATCTAGTCGCTGTTAGCTTTGGGCAAGCAAGTGTGAGGGAGGTCCTTGCCTGTTTAGGATTGAGCCGTTGTCGGTCCTGGAGAAGAACGATATCGGTGCGTTTGTCACGATATCTAGCAGCCGTTGATGTAGTCTGAATCCTGATTGAGGAGCAAGTATAGTAAGAGTGGACCTGGGAAGCTTAGGAAAGGTGTCCCGTGTTTAGGGAGATGTCCATTAATTACATACCACACTTGAAGGCTGGTTAACGCCCAGGACATTACCGACAAGGACAGAAAGCCCAAGATCCAAAATATGGGACTACTGCCGTTGGACTGGGTCCACAGCTGAAGCCAATATTGCGGGATAGTGATGAAGAAAGAATACGCAACCGTGAAGCCATTGACAAGCAGAATGTTGGCCAGCCCAGCAAAACCAACGTAGTAGCCTGTCATCAAATCAGCCATGACAATGGATTTACACACAGAACATACCATAAAGAGCAAGATCGCCTGTCTGTCTTGAAAGATCCACCTCAGCCTCATCCCTCGCTCGCATCTGGGCGCTCAATCTGTCAAAGCCCGCTACCAACGCACTAGCACTCCCCTCTTTCGTTCTCGGAACAAACTTCATGATCGTGCTCGATTTGGTCTTAAGCTCCTGCCAAGTCCCTTGCTCTTTCACCCCGCCATCGCCGAGGATCACGATCTGATCTGCTGCTTGGAAATACTGAGCTACAGTCATGTCAGTCAAAGACACCATATCTTGGACTAGAGAACTTACTCGAATTTGCAACTAGAACAACCGTAGTTCTAAGACGCTTGAATAATCCTGTAGATCCGAATAGGGATTCGAATATGTTGTGCTCGGTTTCGCCGTCCAATCCACTGAAGCAATCATCTAACAACACAATCTCACATCTCGCAAACAAAGCCCTCGCGAGAGCAACTCTCTGTCTCTGGCCGCCACTCAGATTCATTCCCCTGCTACCAATCTCCGTCTCCTCACCATCCCTCAACGCCTCAAAATCATGGCTCAGACAACACACTTCCACCACTTCTTTGTACCACCTCTCGTCGTCTCCCGGTTCTGTCATACCAAGTATGACTTTTTTGGCACTCCCACTAGGAAGCCAGGGTCTCTGAGAACAGTATGCTATCTTTTTGGTAGAAACTTTGATGCAACCTGCAGCAGGTGAGACTTCGCCTAGTACAGAGCGGAGGAGAGTCGATTTCCCGCTCCCTACTGGGCCTGAGATGATGGTTAGTGAACCCCCAAGCATTTCCAAATTGACATTCTCCAAAACAGGCTTCTTCTCCCCAATCCTCAAGTCCCGGATCTCAATCGCTAAACTCTGGTCATCTGTTTCATCACTCGGGACAGTTTTTGGAAACAACCCTCGAAAATCGTGTAAAGCAGGTCGAAGCAGAAATGTTTGGATCCTCTCAAATCCAGCCATTGCCCCAATCGCCTTCGGAACAATAGTCATAACCATATTCGCTGGATGAGTTACCATACTCAGAATAGCCATCGTTGTGAACGCTGTTTCTGTATCAAGACTTCGGCCGCGGATTCCTGCTATGACTGCATAGATCACTAGGGTAACTGCTGGTGAAATTATCCCGAGAGCATTCGCTGCATGCCCATTGACGTCAGTTTAAAAGTAGGAGGAGGGGATGTAAGGAAGAGACGAACCGGACGCGTTATAGTAAACCTGCATCCATCTCAATTTCGATGCAGCGTAGAGTTCTTGCTCACGAAGTTCCTGAATCCGAATGGCGAGGTAACTCTGGAATCCAAGCATCTTGATCGTTTTCATAGAGCTGAGCATCGAACTAGTGGCTGCTACTCGGGCTTGCGTTGCGCTATTCCATGCTTTCTGACGAGGCTGGAGATTTTTTGCTACATAACGACTAACTCGAGAACAGACTTTCAATCGTCAATGTGAGACCAAAAACCCCAGAGCGGATGAAGAAACTTACGAAAGATAAGAAATAGCAGCAAAGGCCAAATCCAACCGACTTCACTAGCTAGCAAAACGATACCGATAACCACTTCAAAAACCTGAGCCCATGTTTCATGAAACATCTCTGCCATGCCGTCGAGACTGTCCGCATCGGTGCTCATGAGGGTTGTGGATTCGCCATTATCGTATGATATGCTGGGTGAGTTCATAGTCTTGTCGTGGATGAGGCCCACGAGGGCACTGCGAGTCAAGAGCTTCAACTTGTTCAACCGCTGTTGGTAGATTCCTGTTGAGATCTGACATTTGTCAGTGGGTTGTGGAGGGAAGGAGGGTGGAGACTGACAGCAAGACCAACGTAGACTGCAATGGCCGACACGATCAGCCAATAACCACGGTTGCTCCCTGAACCGGCAGAGGATGTGAGGACGAATCTGATAGACTCCTTAATCAGAACCGGCTGCGAGTATCGAAAGACGATTAGGAACAATCTTGGTATGATAGCTGCGATGAATGGCTTTCTGATGCATTTGAACAATGTGAGAGGCAAAGTTCTTCTCGATTCGGGCTTGGCTGTTTGTTTGGTGAGCAATGATAAGGAAGTTCTCAAGGATATCGACACACCTCGCTGGTCCCATGCTTGAAGTATCCCCCTCCTCGTGGCTTTTGGCCTCAACTCTTGACTGAGAGGAGGCAAATCCTGATCAATAAGTATATTCTTGTACCCTTGAATGAGAATGGGATTGATCCAGCTAAAGAACACCCTGCTCAAGACCCCACTTGTTTCTTCTGGAGATTGAGACTTATTGGTCGCGCCATCTACTAGAAGTCTGTTCCGGCACTCAAGAATTAGAAGAGCGAAATGGAACATGCATCGAAGGGCAATTAGGTGTGAGGAGTACGGAGGGAGGCCAGATGGGATGGTAAGAAGGATGACGTCGCAGAGGATGGAGGAGATGAGGTAGAGAGTTGCTAGATCCGAGGGACGGAGAGAGCGACGTTGCGAGAGAAATAGTAAGAGGCCCAGGCCGAGGTCTGCGAAGATCGAAATGAGGATTGACGCTACCAAAGGCGTCTCGTTTTGAGTGGGCGAGGTTAAATAATTGATCAAATAGATTAACGAGATGATCGAGAGTAGTATTGCAAGCATCTGTGATGTTATATATCAGCATTGGGGTTTCGGTGGAATGTGAGGTGAGAGGTACTGACAGATTTGAGGGGTCCCTGCCAACTTGAAACAGCCTCAATGCTGCATTTACGAAGCTGTTGAAGTCTGAAAGGGAGATATATGAGGAAGACGATGGCTGAAATTATAGTTGCAGTAAAGACAATGTCTGTAGGGTCCCACGACACAACTTTTTGTGGAAAGCTGCTCGAGAAAATGCGGCCCTGATGAGAAGTCGTTGTGCCGGCTCCATCCTCGTAGAGAGACATATTCTTTTAGCAAGATGGCTGCTCAGCTAGATACCACAACCCTGTTGGGCGCTCCTGCCATTCCAGTGTAGCTAATCAAGGCTGAAGCTCAAGAGTGGGGCAAGCACGTCAGCTGGCGATTGCCTTCCAGTCGAGAACGACTGCTGCTGCCGCGAACAAACTCACTGTAGTTCAACTTGTTGAGGTTCTGGATTGCATACGACTTGTATCTTCAAAAGAAGCAGTTGATATTTTTGAGTCCAGAGGTGGGTGCAGAAGCTAGCCTGTTTAGGCAGGAGACCATGAGGCGTAGCAATGATCTTCGATGATGCGACTTCTGAAAGATAGCCTAGACATTTTTAGTGACGTTTCTTGAGATGAGATTGACTAATGATTGTGCTTACTTCGGAAGGAGTATCGATTGGTCTTGCAGTATAGGTAGGAGCTGATCTTGAGACCTTCACCTCGCCGGCAAGGTTCTTGCCCTCTAGATATTTAGGAGATACATAAATTATGTTTCACGTTTTCATTGACAGGCGAGGTAATATATTTGCAGGAGGGCTTCAGCGATATATAGATCATGAGATGAGATAAAATAAAGGAAAGGAAGAGGTTTGAAACATAGGTCAAATACGAGATGCACAGACATCTCGCTGTTGCCCGATCAACCACCTTCAAAAGTGTCAGGGGACAAAGTCAACGAATAATATGGAAACTTGGAAATCGATTTATAAATATATAAGATCTTTATGTACGGTAGAACATTACATCGGGTATCATTGAACTTGAATGTTGTTTCGCTCCTGAACGCTCATCATCTCATCTCTTTTCTATCCTTTCCACACCCAAAATCCGCACTCCACCAGCGTTTGCCTGCCTCTTCGTAGCTCGAGCTAGTGCTCTGAGCCGCACGGGTAAGACAAGAGCTGGTGAGTTTCCCCAAGAGTATTACCACAAGAACCAAGCAGCCTCGAAGGACTTTTTGGAAGCCAGGATTGGCAGCTTCATTGTGTTAGCTCGGACTAGCATAACGATGGAAGCAAATCTCACCATTGATTCACCTCGGATTCCTCAAAGACTCCCACTCAAATTACACGAACCCCACCCGTGACAGCTAATTAAGGCAGCTCATGATGCTGTCTGGCATCCAACTCGCTCGCGAAGTGCTGATTGGCCGTGGCTCCATACTGGTTTTCAGGTGTAGGCATCTGATGTGCCATTGGCTCTGCAGGAGCTTCCGACATTGGCGTCTGGTTCGCACTTTGGTACTTGTAATCAATGACCGGGTAGCCATTAACAGTCGAGGGTGTGGTGCCAGCAGCGGTCGAGTTTCCGTTCAGCTCAGCGAGATTCTGCTTTCGGCTTCGACGTCGGTACAAGAACCATCCCAATCCAGCGAGAATCGCAAGTCCGGCAACACCACCTACAACTCCGCCTGCAATAGCACCTGTATTGGATGACTTGTCGGGCGTTGGAGTTGGGGTGGTCGTCGAGGTGCCTGGTGTGGAAGATGTTGTCGCTGTGAAATGGGTCGTCTGGAACAAAGTTTGCAGCTCAGTTGAGCCCCAAGTAACAGGATCGCGAGAGCTATATCTTGTTTAGCATATATGCAACAGAATCAGGTTCATGGAAGACATACTTTGACGCATAGTACGTCTTCACTGGAGTTGACTGCTCATAAACAGCAGCATTCGCATTATACTCGCTCGACCATGTCAATGTGCTCATGTCGAAAATGGCCAGGCCTTGCGTGAATTGATCCGCGGTTGCAAAGGTTGCTTTGTCCAAAGATGGTGCCTCAGAACTCGTACTGTCCGCCAATGAATCGACACCACCAATGACCAACATTTGTCTGTTTCCAACGGTATGGCAGCTATGGCCATGTCGAGGGTGTGCGGGCGAATACTGGACCTTAATCCACTCAAATGCGGGCAATGTGAGAATGTATATTTCATCAAATGGTAGAGCCGCAGATCCAAGATTGCTTCCCCAGCCCGCGTACATGAATCTGCGTTTGGATTAGGACAATGCATAGTATTTCAGAGGAATAAATGCTTACATCTCGTATGTCTGATTGGTGGAGTTGATTCCAGTAGCACAAAACTCGATCCGGCTCTCTGGAATATTTCCCGTAGCCGTCTGATTGTAGAACTTGCCGCTGGCTGGATCGTAGATGGTGAGCTTGGAAAAGGAGCGGAGACCCGATCCTGCCGTGTAACCATTCAGATTCGAAATGTCACCACCAAGCAGGATATAGATGCCTTCGGGGCCGAAAGATGGGACGTAATGGAGTACTCCTCGCTCCGCAGTGCCGTTAAAATTGTATCCTGCCGCGCTGGAGTTCGTGAAGGTGCCGGTCGTCATATTGTATGACACAATTCCGGATACTGGTTTGGACGACGAAACGTTCACAGTCGCTGGACTCGTCAAACTGTTGACGTATCCACCAATTGTAAAGGCAGCATCGCCTCCCCATGTTGACAGTCCTTGGTATGGCCGTGTAAAATTGTCCTGAAGTTCTGTCGTTGCTGCTGAGACTGCGCTCCACGTTCCTCCTCCCTGGCCATCCAGTGCAAATTGCCATAATCCTAACGCATATGGTGACGGAGTATTGAACCGTGGAGCCGCTCCAGCGAAACCAGCAAGGAGTACATTGTTCTTCGCATCGTACCAAAGACTTCCGTCGTCAAGATTCGGTGTACCGCTTGGTTTCGAGTTCGAGTTTATCGTTACGGACGTGTTGGTCCAGGATGTGGAGAGGTCTATCGAAAGAGTCGTTGTGGCTGAGACAAATTAGAGTCGTAACCGGTAGTAGGAGCCGTTGTAAAGACATACAATATTCATATACCGGTGAGCCACCGCTCGAATATGAAAACGCTCCTCCATCGATATACACGAAGTTGCCTGCCACAACCGCTATTGTTGAAGAATTGTTAGCTTTACATGCACTTAAACACCAGCAGATAGAAATCAAGAAGTACTCACATCCATGGTATGCCCTTCGCAAAAAGTTCGCGGCGTTGGCCGTCGTCCCTGCCTGCTGTCGAACTTCAATGTCTCGCGTCGCGAGAATGGGGTTTTCTTGACCGAGCACACACGAGGCCAAAGCTCCAAGGGAACCCCACAACGAAACCCTCATGATTGATGGATTTGAACAAGTGAAACAAATAAAAATCAATAGACACGACTTACAAGTAGGAGAAAGGAAGGAGAGCGACGGCAGGATTGTAGAGGAGCACAAATAGGTAAGCAGGCGTCAGTACAACGTTCGAGGAAGCGCGCTGCGCCGCAGAAGTCTGCCACAGGAGAAGTTTATAAATACCGTATAATTTGCCTCAACTCCATCTAAGCAAGTTTCCAGAACTCAATTGGCTGCTCACGGTAGTCCCTGGTGATTTGTACGTGATTCTCAAAAATGCGGAGGCATTTGGGGGGGCTGAGAGGCTTAAGGAGACACGGTAGCGGCGTTCCGCAGCAGCCCTCATTGGGCCCAGAATACGAAGAGAGCGCCACATGGCTGCAGACCCTAGGATTGAAATTGCCATGATTTTCAGCCATTCCCGAAAAAGAAGGATGTTACACGAAAGGTAGGACATAAGTTTGATGATCGGCTGCGATTCTGTATTTCGAATGTTTTTACAAGAGAGAAGAGAAGAGCAAGCATTCTGTCAAAAGATTCAAGAATGCTTAATCTGCCAGCGCTAACTGCGTCTGGAATAGCTCTGGTGATTTGCACCTGAGGCATCAACCACACATGGTCACGTGCAGCACTTCAAAGCATCGAACAATGAATACGTACTTATTCTTGAGGTATTTTGCGGACAGTGACAGAGTTCGTGCTGGAAGGAAATTGTTGAAGTAAGACGATAGATAAGAGGGTTAAAGCGCAAGGCCCAATCCTTGATCGAGGTGACTCATGCCTGCGTAGCTATATATTGCAATAAATAAATGAAATGTCCTTATTGAAGCTGCTCAGATATTTGTATGATATCAGTGAACAACTTTCAAGCAGTTGAGGAGTAGTGCATTGATATAATAAGAGTTTCGAGCTGATGGATCGAACATCCCCCTATTGTCCGTAAGCGAGAACAACCTCGACCAATTCATCATAAATCCAATTCACCGCATCACCAAGTCACCATTATTTTAATTCACCATAACACCGACCTTCGATCAAGGCTTTACAGCCATTTGGCACACTACCTTCTCGCAGAAACAGCATTCCATTGTCGATATCCAACTTGAAGACCGAGATCTTGTCCCTAAGTGAGCCGCGAATCAACAACCTCAACTTCGCCAAATCGGGAAACGGGCTAGGATCCGCAGCCCCGCCATCTCAAGATTGCTGACGCGCTTACAAACCAACACGTCCTCATCAAAACAAGCTCGCGTTGTCCCTCCCCAACTCGAAGACCGAACCACCTCGTGTTGACTTTCAAGAACCTCATAAACTCCTTCAACTATCCTAAAACAACATCAAACCTTCTCGCAATACCTTCGCATGATCTTGACACACCTGCGGTCCATCTCAGTCTCGCCAGATCGATATCGCGTTGCCCCCCCTTCAAGTCATACATCGGACCACCTCCTCTCCTCCAGCGCGCTTACACAAGACGCCATAGCCAGTATCAACAAAATTTCCCCACAAAAACATCAACAACACGCGCGTGCGCCAATCGTAATCTCCCACAACAACACCAAAATGCGCACCACAAGCGGCTCATTCTCGCCTTCAGACAACGCAGCAGCCCCGAAACCCCCCACGTTGACCCCTTACGCCAAACACTACCACGCCGCCTGTCTGCACATGTGGGACCCCGTCACCAATCCAGTCCTGAATGCCGACCCCGAACACCCAGCCCAGATAGTGCTCGCTGTACTCGAAGACGACACAGCAATAATGCTCATCCAGCATCCCCGTTGGTGCGCAAACTGCGTTGCCTCCCGAACAAAAGGGTTGGAGGCGAGGTTTGCTGGAAGGACATCGGACATCGAAAACCATCCAGACGTTCAAGATCAAGAAGCTGCCGGTAGGGCGAAAAGTTATCTTGATGGGGTAATTCACGGACGGGTCCAGGCACTGAGTCTTCCCTTGGAGGCCATCACCCCTGAAGATGATGATCATGATGAGGGAGGTCAAGAGACTCAGGTAGCAGGCAGTGATGTGGGGAGTCAAGAGACTCAAGTAGCAGACAGTGATGCGATGGAAATCGATAGCAAGCCCATGGCTATGGACCCCAAGACCGACGACACTGAGGACACCTTTGACGTGCATGAGCTCCTCGCTACAGTTGGAGCTTTATATGCGAAAATCCAGGCCGAGGACGCAGCCAAAGAAGACATGGATAACTTCTGCTTGCAATTTGGGGAGCAACAAATTGTTGAAGAAGATGAATTGGACAAAGCGTTCAGAGAATGGTTCGAGGAACAGGCGCTATGGGAGGAGGGCGAGAAATATGGTATGGGTGTTCAGGGAAGGCTTGAGAGTGAGGCGATGGAGGAAGAGGACTTTGAGGAGAGAGAATTGCTGATGATGGATGCGCTTTTGTGACCTACTTGGTCAATGTGATTTGCTTTCAATTTGTGGGGATGGGTTGGAGTAATGTCAGATAGTATCGGGAGAATGGGTCTGGATGAATCGATGGATTAGCGTTGGCGCAAGGGCGTGGGATTAGATACCCACATAGTACACAAATGAATGATGATGAACTTATGATTTGCAAATCCCTCATCTGTGACACCTACCAGTGCATGTCCTTATACTCCTCATACTCCCCCTCATCAACAAGAGCAATATGTACAAAAGAGCTATGTCCTAGCCTGTCATCCTCAGGTCGTGGAGGACTCCAAGGCGTTTGATTTTTCACACCTTCGATCTTTCCTTTTGAGGCGTCGTGTCCAGGTTTTGCTGCTGTGAGAACCGAGGTGGTTGAGCAGCATCGTCGGTCATCACCGTAACCCCAACTGATATACAGTCCAGCAATGAATGCTTCCTCCGTTTCTTCGTATGTGATGTGATAATTTTTCTGCGTTTGGCCGAAGAAGGCAAATCGATTTTTGTTTGTTGTGATCTTTAACTCATCAGCTCAGGCATTCTTCTCTTCACACTTTCTCAATGAAGATATCAACTTACCTTAAGACCCATAACCAAACTATTCATCCCAATCTCCACCTTAACAACCCTCTCCCCGTCCTCCCCATGAATCTCAAAACACTCCCCTTCATCCATCTTATCCATCGGTCCTGTCCTCTTCCCTTCCCCATCAGCAGACTTAACACCCCAACACCTCAAATCGAGATCCCCTTCAATGCCCCTCAACTTCCCAAGTTTTTCAAAACTCCCATCAAGAGAGAACAGGATGAAAGGCATAGGAATCGTATCATAAGAACGAGACGGCGTCCAATATCCCGTCTCATATGGAGCAGCGTGAATGTTTAGCGGTGGGAGAGAGGTGTGCCAGAGTGGTTTCTGGATTTGAGGGACGATTTTAGAGGGAGGGAGGAGGGCTTGAGGGGTGTTAGTCATTGTGAGGGAGGTGGGATGGAGATGGGTTGACTGACTGGGTGAATTAGGGTTAGGTGCTTGAAGGAGGCCGAGACGTGTGATGATGCCGTTCTGGTAGGGTTCAGTAAGCGTGGCATGGGAAGGAAGGAAAGAAAGTACAGGGCACTTACACCAAGCTCTCCGATGAGACCAGTGATTACCATTCCATCGTTGACTTTGAGGAGTCTCTTGTCTCCCGTCTGATTACCAACCTTGGTACTTTGCCCATTGTCCAGCAATACCTATCCTCTCATCAGCGATTTCTCTTTCCTCGTAACGACAACTCACCTCAAATGCGGTGATACCCATTCTCGAATCCTTCAACGCATTCTCACTCCCACCATCAACAACAAACACCAATCCCTCAACCCAAGTCCCCTCCTCGATGACAACCTCCTCAGGCTCCTCAAACCTCACACCTCTCGTTCCAAACAACCTTTGACCTTGCACCTCAACCCCACACAGTCTCCCCTTCTCATCCCCATTGTCATCCTCAAACCAGAATTGCAATTTTAATCCCCCTTTCAATTCCTCCCAAGACGAGATGAAATAAGTTGATATGGCTTTCCCGTCACTTGGTAACGGATTCGCTACAATTGGCATTTGGAGACTTAGACTTCGCTCCACGACCCTTTTATCGATTTGGTTTTCGAAGTTATCGCCGCCTTCGAGTTCCTTCAGGGCGGAGATGTAGCTGGGGATGATTTGTTGACAGATACCCCAGACTCGGCGACGGTTTGCTAGACTTAGGACTAGGGTCGTGTCTGGTTCTGGTTGTGTTGGTGCCCTTGTGTTTTCATTCCCATCCTCCCCGCCTGCTTCCTCTTCACCACCGGCATCCTCACCACCTTCAAATTCCTCATCTCCGCCCTCATCCTCTTGACCTTCAAGTGCCGGCACTGGTATCTTTGGATAACATTGCCTATGAAGTTCTTGATACACAGCCAACCAATTTCTCTCGCCTTCCAAAGTCGGGAAGTCATACAAGAAAGGGAAGTCAAGATTCGTCTTGCGGTGCCAGAATGCGTTGTCTTGAGCCAAAGCGAAAGGCGCGAGACCTGAGAGTGCGAACGATTTCAAGGAAGAGAGGGGCAGATGCAGGAGAATTTCTGAGATGAGTTCTTTAGGGAACTTGGTGAAGGGATTTTTGGTTCCTAGCGAGAAATTTGTTGGGCTGGGAGGTGGACCAGAGACTGCAAGGGCAAGATCTTGTGCGCTGGAGAAGAAAGCTTTGAGTTGAGGGCCGGTGAGAGGGTTTGATACCCATGACTATATCTCTCATCTCTCATCAGCTAAACTCGCAAAAAGCCCCACAAAGGTCGGAACATTTGAACCAAAACGAAATGAAAGATGGATGGAGACGAACCTCTTGGCCCCGAAAACAACACCAATACTGCTCTTGAACCGTCTCTCTCAATTCGCCATAATCGACGTGCGTCAAACAATGATCGTAACTATCCATGACATACAACTTTTTCAACGCCGCGTACAGGGCATCTTTACTCACAATCCCCAACGCTAAATCACTCTCACCACCCGTGAACTTCTCTCCTTTCCCGAGATTGGGAGGAACGGTGCCATGCTGATGGTGGTAGATGGCTTTGGAAAGTAGGATGAAGCAATCTTCATGGAACGGGACGGCGAGGGGAATATTGGGGTCGTAATTTGAGTAGGTGGCTAGAGGGACTTGTCCGGGATTATTCTGTGCATACGAGCCAGACGGCCGAGGAAGATTAGGGTCGTCTCCATATGCACACTCAAGTGTGCCCTTCATTTAATCGTTAGCACCTATTTGCTCGCGGACTTGCTTTCGTGAATCACTTACATATTCCTCTCTATCGCTCTTTCCAGAAATGAAGCATCTGTACCATTCCCATCAGATCTTTGAGTTCTAGTCATTTCGCGCAAAGCAGAACTCACTTTCTAACCCCAAAAGCTTCGGGATTGAATCCTATGACTCTTGCATTGTCCAACCATTCCAAATCTGTATTGTCCAGTCAGCATTCATCCCAAGATTCTCAACACTTTCTCCTCCAACACTTCATCTCTCAATCAATTTCATCCTCCATCCTCCATTGATTGAGCATTGGTTTCTGATCTTAACGTGTAGGTGGGGAATTAGAAACCCATAGTCTCATCTCTGTCACTTCACCCAGTGACGTCCTCTCCTTCCTCCTTCTTTCCTTCCCTCATCCATCTTCCCTCCAATCACCAATTTCAATCTCCCTCCACCTTCTCGAACCTTTCAAAGCAAGAACAGAAATGGAAAGAAGACGAACCTTCAACACTCAAAATCCTCCTATCATAACCAGTATCCTCACCACCATCTCCCTGAAATCCCTCCTCGCCGAATGGGTCAAAAGCACTGAAGCCAGCGCCACAGATGGCGCAATTTACGTCCCAGCCTCCCATCTTCACTTCACTTGCCCTGCGTCTTTTTCCTTTCGAAACCCCAATATATCCTCGAAATTTGAGAAGCACGATGATGGACTGATACGAGGAACCCGGATAGGAGATGGAAGTAGTCCAAGCTGAAAAGATGACGCTCGTGACTTGAGCTGAATGATTTGAAACCACAGTGAAGAATCGCAACGAAGATCCCAATGAGGTAGCACAAAAACAGGGAAATAGAAAACAGAAGCAGGGGGGGAGGAGATAAGGCAAGCGTGTACGTGAATGCGGGCCAAAGCCAAAACGCGAAGTCACAGGAGGACGGGAAGTGCAAGGCATCAGTCACGTGGTATAAGATCAGCTTCACACTCTGCCTATTTGGGCCACTGAGCCGCATCAAGGTCTGGAGCTATGGGGAAACACGAGGCGCCAGGTCTTGGCCGATATCATCCTCCCGATGAATGTCCCTAGCCTTCTGGGGCTACAATGCATCGCTTTCTGAAACACCGGAAGAGGTCACGATTTCTGATCACAATGTCAAGGTCAGCAGTGCATAATAGGAGAAGGATGTAAGAAGCAAAGTCTCATTTTATCTAATTACTCCCGCTCGCTCCCATCAGGTATCCCTTATCGAACTACCCAGCAGAGAACGCATCCACCCATCAACGCAAGTAATCGTCATAAATACGCTCATTCGCTACCTATCCAGTCCATCAACCCATCCAATCTCAAGCAATTAAGCCCAAGACCTCAAGCACTTAAGCCCAAGCAGATGCAGAAAATTCCGACCGAAGGAAGGTGCGTCTAAAACAGAGCCGTCCCATCATCGAAGATCAAAGATCCAAGTCTCAAGCAATTAAGCCCAAGTCGAAGAAACCCGGGAAAAAGGCAATCATCCATCCATCCATCCCATCAACAAAGCCTAAGATCGAATTGAAGAATCTGGATGCGATGAAAAGTAGAAGCGACGCTCATCCATCAATATCATAATTTCTCTTTCCTCCAGTTCATCCGCAGATGAGATATATTTCCGAAGAAAGAAGGAACAAAAGAAAAGTAAAACGCAAGTTCATAAAGACGTGAAAACGTGGTATCCTATCTACACAATCGCGACACAACGCAGAAGAAGTTGGTGTGCGCGAAAATAGTCAAACAATCGACGGCTGAAATGTACACTGAAGAAGAGGTAAGCTGATTCGAGGTCGATTCGAGGAGTGTCGAGTCGAGTTCAAGATGGCGTGTTGGTATGTAAAGCGCGAAAGTCAGTGCAAGTAACAAGGAACCTCCCTTTTTGAAGTAGACGCCGAGGAATATGAGCAAGTGAAACCGGAAAGAACGAGAGGACGAGAGGTGAGTGGTGAGTGCGAGGATTTAGTTGTGGACCTTCTTGCGCCCGAACATCCGTGACAAAGATCCCTTCTCCTCCTTTTGGATGGTTGGAGTGAAGGTTCTTGGCTGAGTCTGACCGAGAGAGGAAGGATCACTGTTCATGAGGAAGTCTGCGAGATCATTGGTACGAGGAGCTTGGGTGTATGAAGCTTCGCGGGGTTCATAACGCTTCTGAACGACCTTGTTTCGGGCAGAATCGACGTGAGATACATAATCGTTGCTGCTGCTGGTGGTTGGATCCCTGCCATAGGTGGTGCTGTACTTGGCGGCGATAGGAGTGTAGGCGGGAGTCTTGGTGGGGAGAGGAGGCGGGACTGCTGCAGACTTCTGTTGAGTGACGTTGTTGGATGAGTTGCTGCGGCCGAAACGGAAGCTGCTCTTCTTCTTGACATTCTTCGACTTGCTGGAAGTTGGTCGAGAGCCATCCTCGAAGACAGAAGAGGTGACGGGCTTAGGTGGTGGAGGAACATTGCGGAGAAAGTCGGACAAACTCTCTTCCTCGACAGGCTTTGCCCTGCCAACGCCAGCTGATGCGAACAACTCCTCATCTTCATCGGAAAAGTCGATAGCGTATGGGTCATGGATACGACGTGTCTTTCGCTTGGGCATCATGTCCTCCTCACCAAAGGTGTTGTATTTGTTTGCTGGGGGTAGGGGCTTGTTGGCGTTGGCATTGGACTTGATCAAGGGAGCCTGAGAAGTGACGGAGCTTTCAACCGATGCAGCTGCTTGGCTGTATCGTGCATCGGACAATGATGCATCGATTGCCTTGCCACCGACAGCTCCAGACATTTGGTCAGAGTCCATTGTAGTACGGAACGGAGCCACAGTGCGAGGGATTCTGTGATTCTCCTTGTCCAGTTGAGGGCCCGATCTAACAAAGTCAATCAGGTCGCTAATGCTGTCACCACGAGGAACGGCAGCGTCACGAGCCTGCAGACGTTTTCGGCCAGCAGATGACTCAGCACGTCTTGGGAGGGAGACTGCTGATCCGGTTGTCATTGCTGAGCCGCTCATGTTTCTAGCAGTACCATTCATACCGCGATGAGCAGCAGATGTAGAACGAACAGGCAAGGGCTCGTTGGCATTGACGGGAGGACCTGCAGGAAGGTTAGATGCTTTCAAAGACTTTGATCGCGTGTGGAGATGGTGCTGTGAAAGGGTTCCTTCGCGTGAAAGGGATGCTACTAGCAAATGGTGAATCGCTTGTGAAAAGGGGTGTGCAGTGAAGTAATGTCGCGTGTACTTGATTCGGGTGAAAGGGAGTAGGCTTACCTGTGGAGCGAATGAACTCAGCGAAATCACCCATAGAGTCTCTCTCAATGCGAGCCTCACGAGGTTGAGGAGCGTTGGATCTCAAGCGTGAACCTGTATTTGCCGAAGGTCTTGGGACTGGCTTGAAGGGAGATTTGATTGACTTGGGACCATCGTTGGCAGAGTTGGAGTGCAGGGCGGTGGTTTTTGAGGCAGAAGACGAGTGTGACCGACCACTTTGAGGACGAACCTCAAAGGCACTTGTCAGAATGGAAGGACCAGCATTTCGTGGAGAATCAGGAGACTGGTTCGGTTAGTAAGATCGAGCGAGTGCAATCAGTGAAGGGGCCAAATACCTCAATATCTCGCATGTTCTGTGGGGTGAGCGTGTATTGGATGGTAGTGTCGGAACGAATCAATTGCTCAAAGCTCTGTCCCTTATCACCCTTCTGCCCGCTCTCCTCTGATGTTCGTAGAGCCTTCTTCCCTCTGCTTGATGATGAGGAGCCAGACCCTGAGGTGTGCAATTGGCGTTCGGCCTTTGGCGTGTCTGTCTTCGATCTAGGAGGGGAGTTGCGGGGTACTGGTGCATTACGGGGGCTGACATAAGGCTTGCGAGGCTTGCTGAAGGCTTCTTGTCTTGCCATTCGGTTGTAGTCTATGTTGCCATCCTTATCGAATAGCAGACCTGTACCTTCGTAGCCGTTGGAGTAGATCGACTCGTCTGAGGTGTCTTGGGCCCCTTCCATCATTTCTCGTAGTGGTGTCAGAGGAGGAGCTCCGTTCTCAGCACTGAGGATTCTGGGGTGTGAAGTGACTGAAGAAGTGGAAGCAGGTTGTAAAGGAGTGCCGCCGGAGGGTTGCGAAGAGATCGTTGTTTGCAAATTTGGATCGGTGGGAGAAATGTTCGAGACCTCTCTTAAATAGCGAGAGGCCGGTGGTGCAGACAAGACAAAGGCCGACCCCTTCACATTGTCTCGGTTAAGCGAGTCGGTTGCAAATTGTTGCGATTGTGAGGAAGGCGTGACTTCCACATCCACTCCTGCCATCGCCAAAGCGAGATCCGACGGGACAGCAGTACTGGGAGAAGCCTCGACCTTTGCAAACTCTCTTTCTTCGACCTCGGAAATCGAATTTTCAGCACTGTTTCTACCATGTCTTGCACTCAATGAAGAGCCATTGCGAATAATTGGGCTGGCGGTTGGGCCTCTCGAGACCGGGCTGCCCATACGAGGGGCCACCTGCTCAACAAGCACAGGTGAGTGAATGCTGTTCGGCCGGGAAGAGATTGCTGGGTGACCTCCAAGATGATCAGCTGCATCGACGGACCCAGACCTCGATATCCCAGGACTCCGCGACGCGCCCACATCGATGAGGCGAAGGGAATGAACACTGGTGGAACGGATACTCGATCGTCTTGAAGGTCCTTTTTGGTCCTTGTCGCTGTCTGGAGAGACTCGCCCTGCTGGTGGGAGAGACACACGAGAAGAGGTCATGATCTGAGGTTCCTCGGTGAAATCATCCTCTGGATCAATCTCGTCTGACGCGAGATCAGTCTGAGGAGCTTCGCCCTTTGCAACAGCGACAATACCTGCCACAGCAGCGGCGCCAATGGCACTCGCACCAGCGACAACTCCAGCGATCACACTCTTCGGAGCATCTCCCTCCTCCTTACTTTCCTCAGGTACAGCCTTTTCTTCGACCGCGTCTACAGGAGTGATCGGAAGGGCACTGGTATCGGCCAGCTCTTCGTCTTTCACTTCCTGATCGGCTGCATCCTTTTCAGCAACCGCCTCCCCGGAAGACTCCTCAACTGTTGGTTTAACACGATTTGGAGATGCATACATAGATGGAGCTGGAGATGGCAGCGAGTGCGAGCGCTTCCTCCCTTTTGGAGCCAAGAATGTTGAAGTATGGGGTTGGGAAGCGGTAGGAGTCGGTGGTCCATTGGGGACGTAATTGAAGATAATCATACTCTTCGGCCGAGGTGGCACGACGATTCCCTCGTCCTCAGTA
The DNA here is from genome assembly GCA_900073065.1 of Phialocephala subalpina. Classification (NCBI taxonomy): domain Eukaryota; kingdom Fungi; phylum Ascomycota; class Leotiomycetes; order Helotiales; family Mollisiaceae; genus Phialocephala; species Phialocephala subalpina. The sequence continues at coordinate 915,144 of FJOG01000003.1, forward strand.
GGGACATCTTCCTCCTCGTCGTCACTCTGAGGTGCCAGACCAGGAATCTCGATTTCCCTTATATCATTGTCATTCATGGGAAGAGGAATCGAAGCTGCGTGTTCATGCTCCGCTAGCACAGCAGCTAACGACGGTCTTCGGACATACTCGTCAATTGCCTCCTCAGGAGTCAAGCTTGCAGCCCTGCTAGTGTAGGGCTGTGACCGTAGAGACTCCCGAGAAAATGCTCGTCCGAGGGAAACGGAGTTTGTGGGGGATCGTATGCGCTTCTTCCACCCTCTCCACAATCGCCCCAATGTCCGGTCCAATGCTACCTTCTCCATGTCTGTGTCCTCCACCACAACACGTTCTGCGATATCGGTTGGTGTGCTAGTGCCATCACGCTCCTCTTTTTCGTGTTTTGCTCTCAACTTGTAGTATGCGGCTTGTCCGGCAACAACCAGAACCTGCTCTCCCATGAATTCTAAGATGGATGTTAGGAAAATAGCGACTGCCGGCGAAACGACTCCAGGGTTGTTGGAGAATCTGTTGGAAGTGCCTGGCGGACCATCCAGTTGCTCTTGCTCTGTGTAATAATCTTCATCCTCTTCCTCCATATCTCCGAGTGATGAGTACACCATGCACCGTAATCTGGTCCGCTTCCAAACCAGCTCCAGATCCCAGTCTCCACTTGGTTCGAGCCCATTGTGAAAAGCCAGCAATTCCTCTTCCTCTCCACCACCCAAGTATTCATGTAATTCCTGATCTGCACCACTGATCGCATCCTTGGCGAGTTTTGGTTTCAAAACCTCCGCAACCGCAGGTCTGAGTGATGCGAGTGAAGTCGATCGAGATACTGATAGAAAGTTGAATAGCAATTGATCCAGGAATCGATTTAATAATTTCAGCGCTGGTGGAGCTACCAACGCCGTCTCGCCCGACGGCTCGATTCCATGTTGATCGAACCAAGCATCCGCCTGGCTGTCATGATCGTTCGTCACAATCTGCGAGGCCGCAGAAGCCGCAATGAAGGCAGGATCGGGAGAGATTGTCGATGGAGGTGAGAGTAGTCCTCCATATCCTGTACTCGCGAGCGATGGCCTATCGCTGGAGATGCTGTGTGACCGCCTCGTCCTTGGTGACGATTGACCAGTATGGATTGCCAGATCTACAGGCGCCATCTCGAAATTCCCTCTGTTCAGCAGCGCAAGCGCGTGCTCTCGGCTATCCGTCTTCAGGTATCAATACGTCAAAGTCGGTTCATCTGTTCGTGAGAAAGTTCTTTCGAATTTCGATTGAGGTTTAATTAAGCGTCGAGGTCAGGTTTCGCTGGGCAGGGCAGACGACGTATGAAAGGCGGATTTCTTTTCTTGGGGTATATGTTAGCCTCATTATTAAAGAAGACGTCGAAGTGTGTGATGGACGAAACAAGAACAGACGGGGAAGGGGGTTTGAATTGTGTGGGTTGATGCAGGATCGTCGCCGGTCATCAATGCATGCAACGTTGAAGCTGAGCAAGACTCGGTTTTCCTCTCATCTTTGATGTACCACATTCAATCGCATGGAGAACTCGTGTGCGTGATCTGGTCGGATAGATCTGTGTGCGCCTTTTCCTTCTGCCCCCAATGGTATTGTGCTGCTGTGAGAGATGAAACACGCACCTGAAAGATATCAATTCGCTAAGTATCAAAAGGAGTGCGCCCGCTGTAGCACGATACACAGCAGTTTGTTCGGTCAGGTATTGTGATTGCGCAGCAAGGCAATACGGACCGAGGCTGAAGATGACGAGAGAAAGTCGAGAAGATGGACAGACGGCGACGATGATTTGTTCAAGGCTTTGCATCTCAGCAGAGGTCGACGATGAGAGTGAAAGCCAAACGGGTGTCGACTAGGATCGAGTAAGTCGGGCTAGCGAGCTGCCCCTGAGTGGCCCCAATAGTTGAAATTGTGGCGTCAGGATCGGAGAAAAGAGTAAGTTCGACCCATTCAGGTACCTGCGCCGGTGAAGATAGATTAATACAGGTCATACGCCGTGCCCGCAATTCTTTCATCGACGGCAGACGTAAACTGGGACGAAGTTGTCGCACAGGGAAGGATGAAGGGGTTCACGGCGAAGTCACAAATTCTACAAATGGCTGGGGAAGTGCGGATGATATGCAGACAAGGGTTGATTCGCAATACCACCAAAGCGCGGCTGGTATTCATTGACTCTACTTTGCTTTGACCAGAAATCGATTAGGAACCCTGCTTGACACCTCCAGCTTTTGGGGATCGAGATAGGCGGTCAGTCCGCTTTGCTTGCTGAAAGCCATAAAGGGACCGAGAAAAAAAGCCGCCAGATTGTTCATGGCATGGCTGCCACGCTATATTCCTCTACTCAGCTTTCTATTTGTCCGTTAGAGTTGTTGGTATGAGGAACTGCTCCACAGAGAGGGAAGATCTCCAGATCACTTAAACTTCTTTGGGAGAAGAGGCTTGCCGACGACAACAAATGATGCCGTCGATGTCTCATATGAGCCGGAACCAACCGTCAGAGTTCGACTTTTCGGCAAGCCGTGGACGAACGAAATTATAATTGCTCCTTCCGCTTCTCCTTCCGTTGCTGCTGGCTGGCTGGCTGGCTGGACCGGCTATGTACGCCTGTATGGCGTACCTGCAGAGTTAATCCCTTTCTTCACTCTCCCAGGTCAGAACTTGGCACCCGTCAACCAGATCAAGAACTCAAGATAAGTTTTCGATAACACGCACATCTCAATCTCATCGGAGAATCTCTCAATTTTTGTTGTTTGACACGGTGTAGATCAGATCAAAGTTTTCAGACTATTTGGTCTCATCTTTTGATGATCTGGAATCCTCGCTCGGCAGCTATTTTGTTGGGCTTCGCATCGCAAAACTTACTAAGTAATTATTTTTTGGCTTCCCTCTAATGCAACTCAATCTCACTTAGAAGGTGCGGTTCAAACTGTGTAGCGTTCAGACACTGCATCATCATCAACTCTCGCAGGGAGGAGGCAGGGACGAGGCAGGGACGAGGTCGGTTGTCTCGATCCCAAGTGAGAAGGAAGTTCTACCGAAGGAATTCAGGGCTTCGATCAACCCCAGATCCAAGCATCAGGGATGCAATATCAAACTCGTGATGCGATAGAGGACTCGCCGTACCTGACTTCTCATGTTGTACGAAGGAAGTCAAGTGCAGTAATAAGACCCTGCACACTTAGACTCTCCGCATTATTCTTTATCGTTATGTGCTGCAATAAGCATCACGGTGGCGGGTCGAGTCAGGCACACCACCACACTTTTTTATTGAGCAAGCTGCAGCATGGTAACGGGATGTGTTTCAGAAAAGCCATGCAGCGATTTTCGGAGTTGCTTGGAAAAAAGAGGTGTGGATGGCAATTGGATTGCGACGCTTCGGCGAAGACCTCGACTTGATCAACAGCATTAGATCATCCCTTTTGAGTTCTCATCGGCATCTTCCACCTAGATACCTACCAATTGCCTCATCGGCTTTCTTTCTCAACAATTGTTCGCTGCCAATGATCGCTCCTACTGCCGATTTTCTGGTACGTGCCTCATCGCCACCCGCTTTCCCGGTTGGCCGCACTTACCCTTGGGCTTCCTGTACCAGAACGGCCGGAATGCACAAAGCGGAGAAGCTGATTCCCCAATGGCTGTTATCTCCTCCTGCATTGCATGTCCTGCACCGCTTCTAGTGATGGCTAGACCACCGGCGTACCCATTGACAGCATGCAGATAATGCTCACCCGTGCCCACCCTACTGACTTGTGTGGGTCCGGGGTGTGAGTGGAAAAGAGTCAAAGTGTTCAGTGTTTCAGGTGCTTCTGGACTTCCTTTCTTGGTGTCTTCTATCTCACCCTTTCCTTTCCTCCTATCTCTCTTTTTCAGAAAATTTGAAAGGGAAAGATAAGACGAGACAGGCACGTGGCTGGACCCTGAATCATGACATGAGGTGGCAGAGACATCAAATCTACAGCGGAAAGCAAACTCAATCAGATACGTCCGTATGGCAGCCACTGAACCACCACTCCCACTCTTTACGAAGGTAGAAGTCATTCCCACTGCATGGAGTCGCTGCCCCACTTCTGGATGCAGCTTCTGCATTGGATTTGGGGATCTTTGCCCAACCCGAGGACCGGTACTGGCTACTTGTGCATCAACGCCGTGGTACTTTCGTCAAAGCAAAAAGCTTAACTACCTGCAGTACCTTATCTGGACTAATTAGCTGCCAGTCTGCTGCAATGCAAACAAAAAGAGGGGATCAAAGTTGATCATTTTTATCAGTTGTCACTTTTTTTCGAAGTCGGGAATTAGAATTTGTCTGAGCTCAACAAACAGTGCGGGTCGCCGTGATCCAGCTGCATGGGCCCGTTCTCGGGAAGGAAGATGACATTCTTGGATCTGCCCTGTCCAAAGTGGGACCAAACGCTGCATTCAAGTTGGAATTTTAGAGTCGCTCGTTCAAATTATGGAAGTAGCCTGGAAGCTGTCATTTCAATCTTATCTGTTTACTCAATGCGAGAATCTCGAGTGAGAAATGACAGAGTTCAGAAGAAGAGATCCTGAAAGGAAGGAGCAGCCTCGAGTTGGGGTTGTTTGCTTGCTTGATTTTGTTTGACTGTTTGACATGGCTCGATTGTACTTGAGAATGGAGGACTGCAGACGAAGTAGGGGTGCTCGAGTCGAGTTCATCGACCCAGCTTCATGTCTAATACACGCTCAAGTGACCTTACATAATGCTCTGCTCTTTCTATAACATCCCGTACATGTCTCGAAAGCTTACTCTACTCACACATTTACATCGAATATATATCCATGGGATCTGCCTGCTCTCCCCCCAGAACCCTCTCCACCCCCGCCAAAGCCGCACCATTCAAGGCCCTCTTCTTCAAGATCGAGCTCCCATACAGCGCATCCTGCTCTAACCCCCACTGTCCAAACAACCCCACAACCCTCCCCTCTCCAAACCTCCTATTCAGTAACTCCAGCTCTCTTCTCTGCTGCTGGTTCAGTTCTCTATCCATAACAGTCGTACTCTTCAATCTATTCGATAGATCTGCTACCTCCTCATCCTCACCTACCAACGAGGTGGAGCGCAGTGCAGTCAAAAGCTCATTCATAAAAGCGTCTTGAGCGGGATCGCTTTGCAGTGCTCCTGTTTTTTTGGTTCGTCAGCATTCGCAAAGGCCAATTGATTTTTGCATCCGATGTCTTACCAGAAGGAGCATTCAAATCACTCGCCATAATCACAGCATCCAAAGAATCAACCGCGAAATCTATCTCCCGTGACAGAGCAAGGACTCGGCCTTCCCTCACTCCTCTCTTGAATGCCAATTCTTCAATATGACTCCATCCTTGACTCGGTCGAGTGTCTTCTACGGGATTGGGTAGGCTTTCTATTATCTGATCGGGAGGTTAGCTATTGTTCATTGCAGAGTATTTCTCGAGCAGGTCCTCAGAATGAAAATCGGCTTTTTGGTATGTTGGTACTTACGTTTGTTCTCTCAGCGATGCAAGCATTGCACCAACGCGGGTGCACGATTACATCGAGGGCTTGGAAGTAGGCGGGTTGGTCAGGGGTCGATGAAACCCACTCGAATGAAGTTTTGATTCCTGGTGCTTGCGAATCACCGAGGAAGGGGTGGGAGCAGGCTTGGTGGATGTGTTGCTGTTAGGGTTGGAGAGCCATTGTCACGATTTTAGACTATAGAGAGAAGAAGAAGGTCAATTGAGGTTATTGGCTGAGATACTTACACGAGCATTGAGGATGGCGAGCGTGGAAGTCTTGATGATGGCGAGAACTCGAGGAGTTTTGGGCGAGAAAGGTGGGAGGGGTATAAAGAGCATAGTTGCCGGATTGGGACTTGAAGTTTGATTCGGAGGTTGAAGTTTATTGTTGTAAGAGAAAAGGAGTACCGCGATGGTGTATGTTCTTTGTTGCCTGCTTTTATTTTCTCGTTTCTCGAATACCTTATTTTTCTTTACTCGATCTCAGCAAAGAAACTTGACGGCTCGGCTCTCCAAATCCAAGATCTCCTTTGTTACGAACATGCTGTCCCATGGTTTCTATAGACCGGAGTTGATTTTCTCATAAGAAGTGGTTTGGCAGAATAGTGCCCTACTTACAGAAGTGCCGGGATGGCTTGCTCTACTCTCGATTCCACTCCTCATTTCCAGCTTTAAATTAAGATGGCTTCACCTAGATGCCTCTCACTCCCCCTCTCTTCACTCCTTGTCTGATTCCAAGCCTCCATTCCTCTCTCCCATTATTCTTGTCTCCGAACGTAAGAACACTTTCGCTTTATGTTATGAGTCTGCTCTGGTTTTAAAAAAGGTTGGTCCCAATGGCGGCCTGAAGGAACCCCAAGTCACGAAGACCCAGATTCAGATCGCGAAGACTTGGGGTCTAGGGCTACGATGTGCAACAAAAGTTTGAAGCTAGAAGTCGTAAGTGGTTAGAGCAGTTTTGCTGCTCATCGTCATTTCTCAATGCCCCATATACTGCTGCCGTTTTGCTTTTCACTTCGAAACTGAACATCACAGTTCCTCTAGTGAATGAATGTCCAGTGTGAGGTGGACATTGGCATTGTTGGATTTGTTGCTTGTCTGTAAGTTTGAGGATATTTGGGACATTTGGGACATTGAGAACATGTCGAACGTGATGATGATAGCATGAGTCTGTGCTCGTCGAAGAATCTAGGGTATTTGGGACATTTGGGACATTGAGAAAGTGACGATGGCAGTGCGAGTTTGTTGCACGACGACTGAGATGAAGTTGTTCTGGAATTTGAGTGCAAAGTTGAAAGTGTCGATGAAAAGGAGAGATGTAATGTACGCCAGAGAACATAGACTGTTGCTGAACATCGAGCTCAAATTTCAGTTGGCATGACTTGCAGTCTAGACTCGGACATTAATGGAGATGATGCTCTGTAATCTCACTTTTTACCTGTCAACCGACATCACTGGAACTTGATCGCAAGTGATGACATGCCTTTTCTTCCTGGCGTTGATGTTGCAGATTTTCGAGATGACTTTCTGGTGTGGGCGAGTGTTCCAAATCTCAAGCTAGAAGAATCTAAGATGTGAAATTTACGAGTGTGGTCATGGGAGTTGATGGCGGAGATAAATTCCTGCCATAACATGACGACGAAACCAACTCGTTCTTCTTCAACTCGTTCTTCTTCAACTCCGTCATAGTTCAACAGAAACTTCACACTAACGTATTCAATCCAAATGAGTGGGAAGGGTGATTGCTCGAACGGATAGACACACTCATTCCTTCCAAGTCAAGAAGGACATCAATCTCAGGAATCAATCACGGGGAAAGTATCAAATTTAAAAACACCATTTATTATAATTCTCTACTTCAAAAACCCCCTTGGATCTCCACACCTACTCATCAGCTACCAAAAGCCCAAATCCTGAACTTTGGCAGCCTCCAAGTACTTGACCCCATTAACGAATTGAAGATACACAAACAACAACCCAGCTTCATCAAAGACAAACGCCTTCCACCTCAGTCGTCAAGCGATAGCCATCTCCACCGATCCCCATTAAGATAACATCTTTCACCCGCAAAAGCACAACACCCCCTCAACACCAATATCGATTCCGATCTCTTGCAATGATACCTCAACTAACTCAATTAAGAGCAAGTGATAATAGACCAAAGCAAAAAGAAACCCAAACCGCCACCCTTCCTCCCGCTCTCACTCACGCACCTTGGTGGTCACCAACAGGACTCGAACTCAAGCATGCCAGCAAAATATCAAGAACGCAAAGCAAAAGTAATCAGAAAGGATTGCATTTACAACAAGAAAGCGGCAAAAGCGAGACCAACAAGTCCAGTGACGGCTTGGCCAACAACAGCCTTGCCAGCACCGTTGGCAGATTGAACTGGGACGGTGCCGTTTCCTGAAGATCCAGATCCAGATCCAGTGTTTCCAGAGTTAGAAGAGCCGGTGTTGCCAGTGTTGCCAGAGTTGGAAGAACCGGAACCGGTGTTTCCACTGTTAGAAGAACCAGTGTTGCCAGAGTTCTTGTTGGGAACGGGGCATTGGCAGACCTCTCCGGTGGAAGCTGGGGTAGAGCCCGAAAGGGTGGAGGCTGGGGAGTTGGAGCCCTCGGTTGAGGCGGGGCCTTGGGCGACGCCGGTGGAACCAGCTGAGCCTGATGGATAGGCGGTGCCGTAGGAGGTTCCGTTGTTGTTGTTGATGATGATGACGGTGGCGGAAGAGGAGGAGCATGGGCATGGAGTGCTGGAGTTGTTAGCTCGGAATTTGAGAGAGGTGATGGATGAGGGGAGAGAGGTGATAAGAGTGTCTTACTAGACTGGGGCCGGGACGGCGGTGCTGTTTGATTGTTAGTTAAACTGTTTTGGATTGATGAGAAGGGAGGACTCACGTGGTAGCTGGGACAGTGCCGTTTTGGTACTTGGGGTTGTAGCCGACAGGGACAACGCTTGGCTTGTGTCCAACCTTGTTGGAGATGGTGCAAGCAGGGGCACAGTCAGTGACGGTGACCCATTGCTTCTTGGTACCAGTGTAGGTCTTGGTCTTGCCACCGTTGGTGTGAGTCCAGGTGGTCTTCTTGGGGCAATAAGTCTCGTAGGCAGTGACAGTCTGAGTAACCCAAGCGGTGGTGGTAGCGGTGCTGTTTGACCAGCTGCCGGTGGTGAGGGCACGAGGGTGGAGGGCGAAAGCGTCAGTGGCGCTGATAGCGCTGAGGACGACGGTGGTGAATTGCATTTTGATGAGGGTTGTTGAGAGATTGAGCGAGTGTCTTCAACGAAGGTATGAAAGTTTGCGAGATGAAAATAATCTGGTGCGAGTGTGTTGTAGGAGGAAAGAAGATTTCTCGAGGATGAAAGGGGGGAAAGGAATAAATAGGTATGGGAGGTGGGCAACACACTAGGAGCATGTCATTACCATGGGTGTAATGCCCTATACCCTCAAGTTCTATCACATCATTGAAGGTGTGCAGTCAAGCACCTTAAACCAGATGAATACGTAGAGGTGTTGAAAATTTTCAAGCGTACCATTCAAACCTGAAACCACACCAAAAAATGCCATCACCGGCCACAGGAAAGCGATGATATACTTGATCTAAAAATACTCAACTTTTTGTGCGCGGTCTGAATCTATAACTTCCCTTGCCCTGAACGAGCTGTCAAACATTAGTTCCCGGAACCACTTCATGGGACCGGACTTTGACATGACTTCATGAACTCCGCTGGGAATATCAGAATTGATGACGAAAGTATTCCAACACAATAAATCCATGAGAAAACTGCTGTCGATTGCATCGAACTTGTCAAAAACTCCTTTTCCTGTTTAAATACATCTCTCGTTGTGCATTTTCTGCCAAGTGTGTATTCTTGTTATCGTCCAGAAACAACGGTAAGCCTCATATATCGTACAAACGCCTGCAATGTCCAGTCAAATGCTACCTATCTTCCGGGGCTCCTGAGAACAATCCTACTCGTGTGCGGTGGCTCTATTTATAGTTCAGCTCTATAATTCTGTTGGGGGATGTTCCTGAACATACGTATGGTAATTTTGGTATCACTACTCCAAGCACAGCCAGAAAATTGATGGTGAAGTACGTTAAGTCGTAATGGGTATAGTGTGTGCTGAGAAGAAATAGCACGATGGGTACGCTGAGGAGGAACTTTTTCGCTGGTGTGTACTGGTCGCCATTGTCGATTTGCTCCCACATATTCAAGTTATCGTATGCGCCTGCGTTGAACTCAAAGGGAACGCCTCGGACCCAGTGGAACATAAGAAATGAGCCGAACATGTATGAAATGTTTGTCAAGGTCCATGATGTCTCCTGTGACACGCCGGGTATAATATCGAATAGGATCTTGAGAGCAGCAATGAGAACTACATGTATCGTCCAAGCACCTATGTAGAACCACGTTAGCACTGTTAGCTTAAATTGATATTCGCCTCCGCAGCAGAAACACCAATGTTCGGAATGGCATCAGCGAACTGACCTTTTGCATTCACCCAATCTGCGTTTAGATTTGGCAGGGCAGCTTGGTCACTCATATGCTCTATTGTCTCTGGCGGTTCCTGGTACAGCAAACTGCTGGACCGCCGCCGCCTCCCTGTCTTTTGCTCACTCATAGCTCTGTACGGACCGCTCGGGCGTGGAGGTTTTGAGCTCGCGTCGTAGGAGACGGTGCGAGGAAGGAGAATTGGTGAAGACAGTTTGGCGGTAGTTGGGGAAGGAATTTTGAAGTATGGAGGTGCTCGGAAGAGCGTGTATTCGTATTCAGAAGGATTTCGGTGATATTCGGATGTAGGGAGGGTATGAAGAAAGTCAAGGACGTCTGAAGTTTCTAAAAGGCCAGCACAACCACGTCAGCATCTTCTCCAATGCTCTATGCTCTTCTGGACGGTGATCAGGTACGAGCATGTGTGATTGTCCAGAAGTACCTCACCGCAGATGCTGTCGTCGGGGGGGGAGAGGAGGGCGTTGCTCACCTCTTCAAACACGGCTCTCGCGGAAGAATGTACTGCTGGTCAACTCCTTAGCAATAGACAGCACAGATAGAAGAAAGCCCTGGGTATAAAGGTCAAACGAAGATGGAGAGAATGGAAAGACGAGGGCTTTTGGTTGTCGTTGAGGTTAACTTGACATTCTGGCTTGACTACGGAGCTTGACAAGGGTTACGCCGCTAGCGCATCAGGGATTCGTAATTCTAGAATTCGCCTGGGATTGTGGAAAATATCACGCACTCGAATCGATTCCACAACCGTGAAGCACAACTTCAATCACCGTGAATTGAAGGAACTGCGCATTGCGAAAACCCCTCTATCGTCGTGCAGCTCGTCGTCGGCCTGTGCAGTAATTAATACTGAAGGGTTCCTTCCCGAAGAGACTTGCTAAACTGGTAGGCCGATACCGCGTCGCGACACGCCCTTTTCACCCACCTTCACGACCATCCTACCTTCGTGCATGGATCTGCCACGATTTTAAGATGGACGAACCTCAACAACAAATCACTGACACGAGTATGGCCGATACTCGTCCTGACTCTGCGGAGTCTGCGATATCCCCCATCCGAGCACCACGTCCACCTACAATGGTTGAGTCGGAGGAAGAAGACTCGAGGACTGCCGTGGCAGGACGCAAGAGAGGCTTCCAAGAGGCTGCTCATCACGAAGACGCGATGGAGATCGCTATGTCTGATGATGAGGAGCCATCGAGGAAGCGCGCAAAAGAGAATGATCCATCTAGCTTTGTACGTGCTGAGGACACATTGGTGACCAATATCACCTCTGTATCCCCAGTACCCGCATCAGCAGAGGAAGAGGCTGTTGTATCTCGTCTGCCACCTGTACAGAGCTCATCTGATTCCGAGCAATCTCGAGCTGCTGATGCTTATGCACAGTCAGGGCCTAGTACTGCATCGCTTCCTAATGCATGGAATTCAGGTATACAGAGTGGCTTGCGGACATCATTTGGCAAGGCTACTAATACTTCCAATGAAGGCCAGCCCTTCCGAAAACTCACGAACCGGGAAGTGAAATCGCTGTCTAAAGAGGAGCAGAGCGCATATAAGAAAGACCTTTTTGCTTGGTTGGGTCAGAAGACAGCAGAAAAGAAGGCCAACAAGAAGGCTCTCCTTGCCCCTACATCCGATTTTGAGACTGCTGGGAATGATGCTGAAGAGCACACCCTTCAGGTGATTGACCCTGTGCATGAGCAGGCCATGGATGATGTCAACATGGAAGAGACCATGGCACAGCCACTACGCCCTTCAACTCCAGCTTTCAAGCAGCTGTCTGATGAGGAGATTGGTCGCCTCTCTGCGACAGACAGAACTCGTTATTGGGATGCTTACTTCGATCGTCAGAAGGCACACAGCGTCACTCCAAAGGCACAAGTCCAAAGCTTGTCGACTGGCGAATCATCTGCTTCCGGAACAAATACAATTCGACCTGTTGAAGCTAGCTCAGCTTATGTTCCTGGATTCGCGGATACTTCTGCCGGTGACGGCTCTGATGGCAGCGACTCTGAAAATGACCAGGATGGCTCAGATGAGGATGAGGACGAGGACGAGGACGAGGACTATATTTCTCGCGACACCGACAAGATCCAGGCTCAAGACTCTCAGATTCCTTCAGCCACGGATGCTCGACTGCTCTCGGCGTTTGGTCCACCTCCTACTCCACCAGTTCCCTTTCAATTTCTGAGTAAAGGTCAAAAGAAGAAATTGGGTAAAGCTGAAGGGAAGAAATATCGGGCTGACAGTGCTGCTTACAACGATGCCTTGAATCGATATCGAAACGCCAAAAGAGAATACGATGCGAAAATTGGCAATCCACAACTTCCGCCTTCTCTCCCAACGAATTTCGAGAAAAAGCCTACAAGACTCTCGAAGAGACAAGTCTCGGAGCTTACAAAAGCAGACCAGGAAAAGTATACCAAGATCATGGGGGCTGAGCTACTAGCCAGAAAGAGATCTCGAATGGACAAATACCACGAGGAAGCAGAAACTGTTTTGCAGCAGGCGAAGCAATGGCCGTTGCCTCCTCTGATCAGCCAGAGCAATCCGAGCGTATGGGCCAATATCAGAAAGGGCAAGACCTGGTATGCCTCACATAGGACCGAGAAGAAGAATAAGGGAGTGCGCCCGTACAAATGCCAAAAAGGCACCTTCAAGGTGGCCGAGGTTTTTGATGGCGATGGCCTTCCTCTTCCAATCCAACAATTCTCCTTCAATCGCTTCGTTCCAGCATTCTTGAAGCACAACGAAGCCGATTGGAACAAAATGGACCAAAGTGTCCTCAAGGGTGCGTTCAACTCATATCTGAGCATTTTCTACGTCCATGCAACCGAGTTCGAGCCTTGGGTCAAGCAGACAGCTTATGCACAAGATGCAATTTCATTCAAAGATGCAATGCTGCAAGTCGGAAACACCCTGGGTATGTCTCGATCATCCAGTGCCAATCATGCTCCTGCTCCTAGCCAAACCAATCGTGTTGCGAGCGGTCCTGTCAAGCAAGAAGTTGTGCCTCAAGCTTCTGCAATTGTTACTGGAGGACGTCCTAAGGAAGATTTACCTCGTACCAAAGAGAAGGAGGTTGTCAATCGCCTGGAGGACGATCCTGATACTGTCATGACTACTGCTGCACCTTCTATCCAGGCCGTTGTCAATACACCAACGCCAACCTTCGCGGCTGTTGAGGATCCTGATCTGCGTGAAACTCTCATGTTTTTGCAGCAGAAGTACTATCCCTCAGCCAGTTCTGTAATCCGCTGCCTGTCATGCGCAAAAACCGGTCACATGAGTGATACATGCCCAGCGTTGAATTGCATGACCTGTGGTGCTCGAGGCAAGCACTCAACCTTGATGTGTCCACGAGACATGCCTTGCGAAAAGTGCCGTGGCCATGGCCACAGCCGTCAACAGTGCCCAGAGAAGCTCTCTCTACCGGCATCGGAGATGACTTGCGACCTGTGTGGCTCTTGCAATCATCTGGAGACAGCATGCCATAACATCTGGCGAAGCTTTGATCCCAGTCCCAACGAGATCATGACTGTCAGTGGCATTCCAGTGTACTGCTATACTTGTGGTAACAGCGGCCACTATGGTCCCGATTGTGGCTTGTTTCAGGGACAAAAGATCCTTTCTGGTGGATACACGTTCTCAGAAGCCAACCTCCTGAAGTACTCGGACCCATCGAGTCGAGACCGAGCTATATCTGCTGGCAAGGACTACTCGATCCCACCCCGACCTAGTAACAAGAACAACTATAGTATCAAGGGCAAAGGAAGAGCAAACGACCCCATCACCTTTGACGAGTCCGAAGAGGAAGAGCAGTTTCTCCGCCCTTCAATCATGTCTGGAAACGTTCCACGAGGTCCTATCCGATTTGGTAATGGCCAACCACCCCAGGCATCGTTCCGATCTGGTCCGAGCGGTCCAGGAGATATGAATGTCGTAATGAGAGGACTAGGACCCCAAGGCGGTGGTGGAGGAAAGAAGAAACAGGGCGAGAGACCGAAGCGTGCGAAGCCTGCTCCAAATAGAGCTCCAGGGAGGCGAGCGGCGAATCGAGCTGCAGCTGCCAATTCTGGCAAGCTGCCTGCTCGTCGTTGAGTACCTCTGGCGTACTATCTGGTAATCGACAGCAGAAGTTCTGATTGGAGTCATTCCCGATGTACACTGGATGTTTGAGGCGTTCTACTTCACGTTCAGTACAACGGTAGACTTCTATCCCCGAGGAATACCACAATCATCTTAGAGTCTTGTACATTGTATAACTGCCTGTGGGCAGATTCGATTTCCTTGCAACACGCATCGCATGAGTATGGCATTTGTGCATAGACTTTGCCTTTCGTTGCGTTGCATTCTATGCGCTTTAGCATAGCATGGCAGAGTGGGTGGTCCAGCCTTGCACGATGACATAACGATATGCATGAATAGAACAAACGCAAAACAAATCATGTCTTCAATACTAGCTTTCCTTTCGCTCGAATGCGTATTACTCGAATCGCAAGTGCGATTCTGTTTGACTTCAAGTTAATCTTCATGTGAGAACACAGACCCGTTCTCGGTCTCTTCGATAGGAAGCGGAGACTTCAACATGGTTCAGCTGCAGACTTCAAGCCGCCGAGTTGGCTTCGGGACGAGAGCTTCTTGACCGGAGAGCCTCAAGACCCCGTGTCCTACGGAGACGGAGTACTGTACGGTACGGCCCTGCAGACACGGCGTGGCGATGACTTTTCTCCTCTCTTTCCCCTCGGAACGCTAACCAAATGCAAATATTCGGGGCTATTTCTCAACAGCGTGCTAGGTTCGTGTACGAATCCCTCAAAAGCAACCATTGACTCATTTCAGCAATAATTATGTAATCATTCTCACCCTGTTCACAACTTGAGCTCAACACGAGATTTGATTCGTCACTGACCGTCGCTTAGACTAGCCCCTCGGCCTTCGCGCTTCACAACACCGACCACGAAAATGCCCTTAGAGAAAAGGGGTGTCGCATTTACGTCAGTTGCTCCGCCGCAGTGTCATCACTTTATGTGTACTTCTGATGACCACAGCGACGTGTGGACGCCACAACCGTCAGTTGAGATGTTCTAGAGCCGCATTTTTTGTGTTTCTAGGTCGTATTTTCAATGTTCAGTAATCTCTAGCTCCATTCAACGTTCACGGGATGGCTCTCCTCCCTGGAGAACGTGGAAATAAGACTTCCCGCAAACACTCAAAGAGGAGAATGACAGAGGAGAACCAATCAATCCAGCCTGAACATCCTTTTGCATAAAATGCACAATTGTTTTGTCCTTGATTACGATTCTGGGTGCTCCCGTCCCGGCAGTTCGGCAGAACCCTTCAAAGCCCGCACCAAGACCGCACTTCCTCCCCACCACTTCGCTCTTCGGCCTTAATTTCACCACTTTTCACCCCCAAGTTGGTACCAAAACTCCAGCTACCAGACGGTCGGTGCTTGTCAATTTCATCCCGACACGAATTAGTCATTTTAGAATTTCTCGTGCCCTGTTGACAAGCTGCTAGTGCGGCTTTCGTCATGGGCTTGTCGCTCTATTGGGTGTTGGGTTATCGCCGTCGGTATGGAGTTTCTCTCTGGGTGCGGAGTTTTATTATGGTGTTAGAGATACCTGTTGTACGACCGAGAGACCGAGTTTGATTGGAAATGTGAATTGTTAGTTTCTCTTGTAAGTGCAAGATGGTATATTATGTTTAGTTTCCGCTGTTAAGAGAGAAGTGCTTCATCAGTTCAAACGACTTCATTTCTTGCATCAACTCACAACTCGCGCAGCTAAGACCTGAAAAGACTCAACAAGCTTTCAGGGTACTACATCGACTCTTGAAATTCTCCTATTTCATATACCCTGCAATATCCACCCTCAATCTTGCGTTATCTCCTTGCCCCGCTTTGGGCACAACCCAACCCACCTACCTCTATATCATAACCAACACATCCTCTTGAATGACAGGCGAAATGCGAGCTTCGTTCGATACAGACAGGACACAAGTCCCAACTCGACAGAACAGTGTTGGACATCTACACGAACACGAACACATGGATCCCCTCGAAGAGAAGAAGACAAACATGGATATCGATCCCAATTCTCCCGATTCCCAACAGACACTTGCTACACATCAAGTAACGCTCGATCGATTTGCTTCGAGACAACAATACGATGACTCTTTTGACGGTATCGATGTCGTTGATGGAACGCGCATAGACAATACTTCGAGCTCAACGCTAGATCTCGAGAAGGGTGATGAGGAGGCGGACAGAGCTGCTACCGCCGCACAACTGCAAAGACACGCATCCAAACCCAAAGACCCCAACCTTATCGAATGGGACGGCCCCCTCGACCCCGAGAACCCCATGAACTGGCCTGTATCAAAGAAATGGATCGCAACCATCGCCCTCGGCCTCATGACCTTTTGCGTTACATTCGCCTCCTCGGTATTCTCCAACGCAACTATCGACGTCGCAAAATTATACCACGTCAGTACCGAAACCTCAACTCTAGGAACCTCCCTCTTCGTCCTCGGCTTCGCAGTTGGTCCTCTGATCTGGGGACCTGGCTCCGAAATCTTCGGTCGAAAGACCCCATTATTCTTCGGCTACTTCCTCTTCGCAATCTTCCAGATCCCCGTCGCTGTCGCGCAGAACCTATATACTATCATGCTCTGTCGTTTCTTCGGAGGTGCATTTGCCTCTGCCCCTCTGGCAATCGTCGGTGGTGCTCTCGCAGATTTCTGGGGACCGGTTGACCGCGGGATTGCGGTTTGTGTTTTTGCTTGTGCTACTTTCATAGGACCAATTGCTGGTCCAATTATGGGTGGTTTTATCACTCAATCATACCTTGGATGGAGATGGACTGCATGGATTACGCTCATCATGGCTGCATTCTTCGGAACCATCGGGTTTTTCCTGGTTCCTGAATCGAGTCATTCGGCAATCTTACAAACACGAGCAAAGAAGTTGCGGTTCGAGACCCAGAATTGGGCGATTCACTCCCAGCGCGATACTATCCAAGTCGACTTGAATGCCATCATCCACACTTACCTCTTCCGACCCTTCAAAATGCTCTTCCAGGAGCCGATTCTTCTCCTCGTCACCATCTACATGGCACTCATCTACGGCATCTTGTACCTCTTCTTTGAAGCCTATCCCATCTCTTTCCAAGAAGAAAGAGGTTGGAAGCAAGGCGTTGGCGCTCTCCCATTCATCGGCATCATGATCGGTGTTGTCTTCGGAGCTATCACCATCACTATCATCACTAAGACACGCTTCGCTCGCAAACTCAAGAAACATGGCCGAGTCATCCCTGAAGAACGTCTGCCGCCTATGATCCTCGGCGCTGTTATTCTACCTATCGGTCTCTTCTGGTTCGCATGGACTTCATCACCTCACATATCCTGGGTCCCTCAAGCTTTGGCTGGTATTCCTATCGGATGGGGAATCCTGATGGTTTTCCTTCAGGGGTTAAACTATCTCATTGATGTTTATATGTGGAATGCCAACTCGGCCATCGCTGCAAACACATTTTTGCGATCTTTTGCTGGTGCTGGATTTCCGTTGTTTGCGACGGCTATGTATCATACTCTTGGCGTGGCTTGGGCAACGAGCTTGCTTGGATTCCTTTGTATTGCGATGATTCCAGCGCCGATTGTCTTTTATGTGTATGGGGCAAGGATTAGGGCTATGAGTAAGTTTAGTCCGAGTTTGCCGGGAGCGAAGTGAGGGGATTTTTATGGAATGAGGTTGCGGAGAATGAGAAGAGGGGATGATGTGTGCATTAGCGAGGCGTTTCGGATCTCTCTTTTTCTCGTGGCATTTAGCGAGCGGGCATTTGGATAGAATATAGATGGGCGGAAAGGAGGGGAACATAATGTACAAATAATACAACACCACAATATCAAATCATCACAGAAACATCCTCCCTTCCTTGATATTTGAGTGTGATCACATGTCTTCGTTCCGAAGCAAGTCTGAACTCCGATCCGAAAGATGAAATCACTTCTGTGTTTGCAACAGCGAATTATGGGTTCGGTTTCGATTGTCTGAAAGTCAAAGAAATTTCTGGGCGCCTTCGAGACATCATCGAAGGCCAGAAGTGGCGGTGCAAGCGTTTGACATAATTGATGATGGTCCAATTCACTGGTCCAAATCAGCACCGTATGTCAGCTTGTTGTAGCCAAGTCTGTTTGATTGACAGACATGTTCTCGCATCTTAAAACAAAACTTTATATCCAATAACTCAAACTCCATTAAGGTTATGCCATCCCATTTTGTTGTTCGCTTCCCCCTCAAAAAGTCTGAGCGAGGCGTGATAGGAGGGATGACCTTGGGAGAATCCCCTGACAGGAACATCGACTGACTTCTTAAACGCCTTCAGATGCTGTATAAAGAGCTCAAGCAGAACTCTACAAGACTCTCAATCTTCATTGAAACATAATCGTCGATCTTTCTTATAATCCTGCTGCTACCAAATCATCAACGTTGTCCGGCACAACTTCCTACATTCATAATTCAAAACCAATCAAAATGCAGTTCTCACTCTCAATCCTTTTCCTCACCTCCATCATGGCAACTTCCTCTCTCGCCGGTACGTCCTTCCCCCTTTGATCTTCCGTTCCAACTCTATCTAACTCTAAAAGGCAACATCCCGATGGGAGCCCGCGCCGACACATTCTCCAACTTCGCCAACGGCGTCGGAGCCTCCAACCAACCCGTCTCCGCCAAAGCTGGCCAACCTTGTACGTCTCGTAATCTCCTTCTTTCCTACGGTCTTCGCTTTGTTGACATTAAACAGGTACAGGGACAGTCGACGGTCTCCAAAAGACCGGGACTTGTACGGCGAATGGGAGGTGTGGGATTAATATCCCGCCCAACGAGTTTGATCAGGTTGCGAGTGCGGATTGTCAGTAGTTCGGCATGACGATTGAGAGGTTGATGGAATGATTGATTGGCGGAGGGGTTTGAAGTTCGTGGTCGTGGAGTTCGAGATGAGAGGACAAGGCCGGGGAAGTCAGAGACGAGCATCTGTGTATTTTTCTTCTGGGATGCCGTCGATGAATACATCTACTTTCTCGTTGTAGAAACATAGTCTTCCTGCGATGGGCGCGCTTTCTGCGGTGGGGTATTTGTAATACCAGACTGCGTCTTTGGTTTCTTTTCCGTTGACTTTGAGGTTGTAGTAACTGCTCTCTTGTCAGTGTCTCTTCCTCCACTCCCCTTCCCACCAAGCAGAAAACAGGAAAAAGAAATGACGCACTTAGCCATCCCCTTATACGGACAATAACTAACCGTCTCGCTTTCCTCAAGCAATTCCCATTTGACATTCCCAGGATTCAAATAATATCTCGGTCTCAACATCGTTTCAAAAAGAAAGACATTTTGGCTGCTCTCCGCTACTACCGTACCATCGAATTCTATGCGGATGGTGCGAGATGAAGGAAGGGTTTCGACTCTTTTGTAAGGATCTTTCGGGTGAGGGCCGAGGAGATGCTCGTCTTCTGAGAACCAGGTTATTGCTGAGTGCTCGATTCGAATTAGATTGTCAAGGGACGGGGTGTTGAAGAGGAGGACTCGGGAGGTGAATTGGGAACCGGCCTCGAGACGAGCGAGATGGAAACCTTTGGTGTTGCTATCTTTATGTTCTTGTGACTCTGGAAGAACCTTCAAGACGTCTTTCTTGAATTCGGAATGTGAGATGTAGAAATATGGATCTGAATCTCATCAGCCACGGTCTATTTTCGAGGAAGTTGAACACATACAATAGGGATGCTCCCAAACATAAACCGCCTTCAATGTATCAAAGATCCACTCTCCAGCAAACAGACCCCGGACTCGTCTCGGTGTTGCCTCTTTCTTGTGAGGACCTTCTTTTGCGAGTTTCTCTCCAAGTTTGATGAGACTTGCAAACTATCAGCTTCAGACTTGGAGGAACAGAAGCAGACAAAGAAGACAGGCAAGTAAAGGTGACGCTTGTCACATGAAGTGTTGTGATGGTGAGTATAGGGAGATTGGAGGAGAGAGCATGTTGAAGGAGAGTGCTTACTCTGCCATTTTGTAGGCCGAAAGTCTGAGTAGAAGGCAGTCAATTGCCTGTGGATCGAAGTAAAACGACTGGAAGAGAAAGATATAAGGACTTTGGAAGAGGATGTGATGAGATGTCAATGATGATTCCAAACATTGAGTGGAAGAACACTGTCATCAGTCAAATCAATTACTCAGCATCCTTGCTCCGGTCCTGCTTTAGGTGCGGGGTAAAAGTGAGCAGGTACTTCCCGATGTCGGTAAATATTCATTACAAAGGAGACGTGGTGAATGTTCTTGATTTAGTTTGAACTTTGGTTTGTGTTGAATCGCTATTCCTTGCATCTGTGCAAAACGGCCCATTATGATACTTCCAAAGCACCGTCACCCCGTCAGGGCTCCATACTCCATACGCTAATCAAAATCGCTCTCACCGACCAAAGATTGAACGCCTGCTGTTGAGTATCCCCTATTCCTACAGCCAGACAAAAAATCATACAAGTAAGCACTATGGTATATAAAGCGGAATACTTGCGAAGCCGTTGCCAGCAGCCTTCAAGTCCTCAGCCGTAAAAACACAAACAGTAGAAAATCAGTAGTCCATGTCCATCGAAGCAGATATCTCCTCACTCATACCTCGAACTGGGCCCTTGTAAATTTGCTCGTCAGCCTCGTCGTCTGCTTCATCGTCGTAGTCGTCGCAGAATTCGTCCCCGTCGAACATAACGTCGACTTCATCTGCGTCAACATCGTCATTACTCCACATTGTAGTGTCCTCTTCGTCCAGATCTGCATCGTCCTCATTAGCCAGATTTGCTGCTTGATCACCTAACCAGTATCTCGCCCTCTTGTTTGCACCAGTCTCAAATCCGCTCGCACTTCTCTTCGGCATGGCGCTTCTCTGTCTGGGGCTGTGAGTCATAACTGGAACACCTCGAACGTAGAAATATGCCACTCTCTTCAACTCCTTATTGAAGAAGAAATAATTCAAGGACCAAATGGCACCCTCGTCTTCCTCAAATGGCTCGTCGACAGGGGCCCAACAATAAACCGTGCACTCCTTAAGAGTCATTTCCTTGTCTATCAAGGACCACATTTGAGGGCCCCATGCCTGGGAGTTCGGAGACGCAGATGATGTTGTGGCATAGCTCGTCTGCGAGGGGACTTGAAGCGTCATACCTGCTGTACTTGGACGCAGGTTGTAGAGTGTCGAATCGATGGTGTTTATGACTGCCTTGAGGCTTCGTTCCTTACGGAAATCGGTCGGTCGGAGGATGTTGGAGAAGTCATAGTCCGGATGGCTCGCATTAAGCGTGGCGATCAGGTATGCAAACGTACGGCGGCTTGACACCTGGCTCAATGGGCCAAAAGGACTAGATCGGGTTAAGTTCAGCGGAGATGGTCCCTCATCGTGGGGAGGTGAAACAGACGCCGACAATCGGAGAAGACTCTCGTATTGTGATTCCAAGGTGTTCTCAATATTTCGGTATAGCTTCTTATCTGAGCCTGCCGCCTTCGTGGTGTACAGATCGCAGCCTCCGATAACGCGACAATCCGGTGTGTCGAAGTTCAGACTCGAGCTGATCTCGGTGAAGCCGTGTATGAACTTCATGGTTTCTTGTGTCCTGATTCTAGATTTATTTGTATCAACGGGATCTGAATGATGGGTGTTGGGGTGCGCGTTCGTTCGAAAGGAGTCTGTGGTGGCGAGAGCCCGAGTGTACTGGAAAGGCTGTCCTAGGGACTCCTCAGACTCGATAACTGACGGACCAGGAACTCGATCGAATATCGCGTATGTAAAATGACCTATCTGGCAGAATACTGCGTCTGCAGCAGATCTTGTGTGATGAACGTCGATGGGCGATAACCTGCGTGGGCAAGAGTGACAAAACGCGATCGTCCACTGTTGGGAGCAGGGGACCGAATCGAGCTGTATCAAGCTAGGCGCTTGCGCGTCTAGCAGGCAGAGGGCATAGTGAATCGAGTTATGGATTGTTGGTGATAATGGATCGTGGTGTCGAAGGTGAGGGTGAGTCTAATTGTCGTGATGGGTGAGTTGGAGTGGAGAAGCTGATGCGATCAGGTTGCCAAACACGCCAAGCCTGTTCCGGACTAGGCCACCTACAACAAAGGACGACCAATCAATTCGCACGAGGCCGAGGGGTAGGACGAAAGCTCGAGCGACAGCTACAAAGTACCAGACAGAACCTGGAAGTAATCAAATCAGCTCTTCAAACCGGTGTATCTAAACACATGCGTGGATGTCGTTTGAGTAGAGGTCGAAGTGTTCCTTCCTTGGTGGGAGTTCAAACGAATGACAGGGGCCACGGGATCAAGGGAAGCACTTGCAGTTTGTACGAATAGACATCATCATTTATACCCAGGTTATGCCTGAGTGAGATTGCTCTCATTGATATCATACTTGCACAAGTATCGTTTGAAACTGGAAAGAGGCAGTGTCGAGTGCTTGTATATCTTCCTCATAAATGGGATGTCGTCTTTGCAAATGGACAATGTTGGGACGTTGAGCATTCGAAGGACGAATGGCAGTCGATGGTATCGGGTATGGCAGAGTCGTCTTGCCCATGGAGGGTGTTTGAAAGAGTCATGGGAGCCGCTGAATAGGCTCAAGACTGTGTTAATGATCCAGGAAGTTCAGCATGATTCATGGTTCAATGGACAGTGTCTCAGACAAAAGGTACTTATCATTCAAGTAATCATCGTTTGTGAATCCTCATAATGCAATAACACCAGGTCTGATGCCGGCCAGTCCGTATGCCCGAAAACGCCGCCAATGCCCTTGGTATTCCTGGTTTCTTTCCATCCCTGTCCCTTAACGAAAACGAACTTTATAGAAGGCAGTGGTGCTGTCGAAGAGCTCGTTAAAGAAGTCCGGTGTCAACCAGACCGTTGATAAATTCTTGACCAGCCTAGAGAATCACAGAGTTCAGATTAGCACGCATAACAGAGCAAAGTATCCTGAAATCTGATATGTATTGACCGAGCACCTAACGCCTTCCGCACATACGTCTGATATACATGGAATAATTTCGTGCTTCACATAATCTTCGTGACCTCTTCATCGACCTGGTGTAGGGGTATTTCGTGTCAGTGAATGGGAGGATGTTGGATGGAGGGTGGACACTGCTCAACAACTTCGAGCCGACCCCTTATACACTACATGCCACTTACCTCCGTATCTTCTATCGAATCTTGTGCTGATATTACTCTGAGCACATTCTTCTTGCTGCTCTCCTGCATTTCTCCTGCTAGCAGTAACTCGTCGAGGATGAAGTATGCCTTCTGGAAGTTGAAGATCTGCGAAGTATCAGCACGCCACTCTGGAAGACGTCGACTCTCCTCCATGGGCATACAATATCTAGCTAGGGAGATGTCAGTGGCTGTTTGTATTTTCTGTTGGAGCTGATGCCTACCTCGCACACATTGCCATAATACTTGTCCATCTGCTCGACATATCGGTGGACGATTTCGAGGGTAATAAGCTCGTTGTCGGTCGAAGCACAGCCAGCGATGAAGAAGAGGGAGGCATATCGTCGATAAACTATCTTCGAATCTGCAAAATTTCAGTAAGCAACTTGCATGGACATCAGACAAGGATACCGACCTTTGTACTCCAAGAAATTACACATTCTCGTCCGCCGTGCCAGCACGAGTTGGGAGACATCTTTAATGATCTTTGCCTTCTCCTTTGGTGACAATGTCGTGAACCACTTCGCAAGCCTCTGTTGACCGCCTTCAGTATGTGTCCTGGAGGTCAAGAATGTGAATGGAGACGTACAACTTTGCCCTGCCGTGAGAGCAGGATCAGGTAGCTGCATCATGTTAGGTACCGCTCATCACTTTCCCCATCAGGAAAACTTACTTGATAGCCATCTTCGCAGACAGCAAGTGTAGATGTTGGACTTCTCGAAGGTTTTGTGGGTTGGTGTCAAAGACAGGGATGTTTGGACGGCGCTGTCTCGGACTTCTGCAGGAAAGGGACCCCTCGTCTGGCGCGCGATAACTGCAAAATCTCGAGTGCTCACTAATTAAATTCAGCACAACCTCTCATGTTGCGCCCTTCTTGTACATACTTGCTATCTATAAATTCACACCTGTAACATACTCATTGACCCTGAACACGAGTGATTCTGGACCACTATCTCTACAGTGACGATTAACGCGACAATCATAGCCTCGATTTCGATTGGACTTCCCCACCATCCAACCTCTTTTCCTCCACTTCTTTAAACACGAATCCTAGAACCAGATTTTTTTTATTCATATTTTACTGGACCAGATTGTCTCCCCGCGCTCTCCTAACCATGACGCGATTAATACTCTCAACCTCGTTCGTACATTCAAAGTTTCCAAAAGTGGTGATCTCATGCTAATCACCCCTCGATCAGTAATATCATGACCGGCGGCCCTTCGATTATAAGGAAGCCAGGTGCAGACCGATCAAATCTCGAACTTACAAACTCCTTACGAAGCAATTTTCTTGCGGCGCAACAAGACTATTCTCCTCCGCTCTCCGCGACGAATGGCAGCAGCCGCGATAGTTACGACGAAGACCAACCCTCACATAGACCACAAGCCTCGGTTTGGACAGCGCGAGATGGATCCGACTACTATATTCCGAAGATAGACTGGGCAATATCTGGGCTGGCAGAGGAGCCGAGTCAATACGATATCACAGTCAAGTTATTTTACTTGAAGGGCGCAGATATCAAGGACAGGCCACAACATACCAAGGATGCAGTGAACTTAGTGTTGAAGGAACTAGGGGTGCCAGCTATCGATCTTCTTATCGTTTCGTTTCCGGGGATGTCCTTTGACGGTGACTGCGAATGGGAAGCAGATAAGAAGAATTCGGCCCAAGGGAACGACGAAGAAGAAATCGAGTCCTGGCCAGTCCTCGAGGAGTTACACAACAATGGCATTGTCAAGAAGTTGGGTCTGGCAGAATTTGGCAGTGAGAAATTATCAAGATTTCTTGCACGAGTCAAGGTGCGGCCGCAAGTTGATCAAGTGAACGTCAAAGATTGCTGCAATGTTCCACCACCTTTGCTGAAGCTTGCGAAGATGGAGCAAATTGAGCTTCTTACGCATAATGATTGTACGGATATCCTTCCCAGCGGGACTTTGAGGGAGTTGCTCGGCCAAGGTGTGAGGGGCGCTGGGATCCTTTCGGAGACGAAGAGAGGTCTTGACGGAATGAAGGGTGATTTGACACCAGATTGGGTAGTCAAGTATACCGCTGTTGTCCGAGACCGAGGGGTAATCGAGAACAAGGGATATTTTGCAGCAGCGGAGTTGAAGGAGTTTGAGAGTGAGGATTGAATGGCCCTGGGTGTGAAGGACATTCAGGATGATGAATGAACGACCCTACACGAGAGGACGATTTCCTACACTACTGTATACGGCGTTCGGCGCATGGCCTTTGGATATACCTTTGCGCAAGACTGCGGGTACATAGATAGAGCCTGGTATCTTCCATACAACACCAGAGACTATGCTTTGCAGTGAGCAACGAAATCAACCTAGCATACTTCTCTTTCTCCCTCTCATCCTAACATCCTCCAACTTCTTAAGCACAACATTTGCACCCTTAAAGCTCTTCCCATATGCGGCCAACACTTCCTTAAATAGTCCCTCTGCTCTCGGATGCGTACTCCCAAACGCTCGTTCTAGCACATATAAATCCACCGCCCTGTCCTCATCCGCCGTACTCTGACTCGCAAGTCCAAAATCAATCAATACAATCTCTCCCTCTAGCATTCCTTTCCCATCTTCACATACTTCTCTTTCTCCCTCTCATCCTAACATCCTCCAACTTCTTAAGCACAACATTTGCACCCTTAAAGCTCTTCCCATATGCGGCCAACACTTCCTTAAATAGTCCCTCTGCTCTCGGATGCGTACTCCCAAACGCTCGTTCTAGCACATATAAATCCACCGCCCTGTCCTCATCCGCCGTACTCTGACTCGCAAGTCCAAAATCAATCAATACAATCTCTCCCTCTAGCATTCCTTTCCCATCTTCACGACTGCAGGCACCGGAACCCCCTCTTTCCTACACTTTACCAACACTCTTGCTTCTGATAATATTCGGTGTTTTGTGAGTCGAACGTCGAGAATTGGGTGTCGGTAGGGTTTTGAGGGTCGGTATTTTAGGGCGCAGGGTAGGGAGGGGAGGAGGAAGGTCGATTTGTAGAGGAGGGCTTCGGCGCCTTGGGTTATGAGGACTGGTGGGGTTGTGGAGGGGTAGGTTAGGATTTGTGGAAGAGGTGCGGAGGTGGAGGAGGACGGAGGTTGTGAGAGGACGGGTTCAACCGGAGGTAATGTTGGGACTTCCATTTTGAGGTCTTGGACGAGAAGAATGTCGGATGTGTGTGAGTCGCGGGGTTGTGAGGACTTCGCAATAATTTGCTGTTATCAAACGCGGGGCTTGTTCCTCAGGCACTGATAATCTCAGGGGTCTTCAAGTCGCATCGACGGCATCGACAAGTCAGAGCTACATTATCCATCAAACAGCCATCTTCATCCATCACAATTCATCGATTCATCCAAGTATTTCATCTCTCATTCACAGCAAACCATTTCTCACAATCCCATGGTCTCTAAAATGTCCTTTCGCCGCTTCAGCGCCAACCATCACATGTCCAAAGACCCGTATGCAAGTGCTAGGGTTGCAAGTCTCACGATTGGTTCTCACCGCTCCCACACCAATTGCCTTCACACTGCGTCCTGGAATTCCGTCATCTTTTGCCTCCTCTCTCACTTACATCGTACACGTACTCCTCTTGCCCAAGAATTATAAAATGCTCTAGCTAGGAAGTTCTCCACATCAACTTGACATGCGCAAATGGCAGAAGCAAGCGACCTGCCCCTCTTAACCCTCATCCTCCTCCTTTTGACCGCCATTGTCTGCCTCCTAGTCCTCTTCCAAGTCGGCGTAACCTATACATCCGCCTACCTTGCCGCGCCTTCCGAAATTACAACTTTCATCGACGCGGTTGATTTCTCGATACAGGAGAATGAGAGTTTGGATAAGGATGTGGGGAAGGTGCAGAGGCTGGAAGATAAATTGAGATTGAATAAGTTGTTGAGAGAGATTCAGAAGTGTGGGGATGATTTGAGGGAGGATTTGAATGGTCTTCTGTTTGAGGAGGGAGGGACGAGGATTAGGAGTGGTGCGAGGTTGTTGTGGGCAAATCGAAGGAAACGACTGGAAGAAAGAGTGAGGAGATTGGATCTTCTGCGAATGAGGTTCTTGGTGGTTTACATGGGGTTAGTCGCAGCGAAAGGAACGCCGGAAAAGGAGGAGAAGAGCTTGGAGAAGTTGCACATCCCCAGAGCGCCAGCAGGGCGTCCACCGATATTACATGCGATTTCGGAGGGACATGCGAGAAGACCGCCGTTGAGGAGGTTGACGACGCAGGGTGCGACGGCAACTACCATGGGGCATAATGAAAAGAATGTGGGGAGTCCGCAGAGGATGGGATGGGCGGGCGTGGTACAAGAACTTCAGAACAGTCCGCTGATGCACAAGAGGCATGCGAGTATTGAGAGCGCGTTCAGTAAGACGGGATGAGGTGGATGTGGCGCTCCCTTCCCCCAGCTGTCGACTGGCCCACTTGACGACTGCGCACTGCAGAAATACCCGGTACAATTGAAGACGACCTCATGAAAGGCTCGCCCAAATAGAGAGGAGCATTCCATATCGCCTACTTACGTTCGGCACCTCAACATCACCTAAGTCCTCGACAAGGACCATTTCTTTACAACCACGGCCCCGTCTACAATCACGAAGACCACGATATCAAGACTCTTAACATCTTGACGTTTTATCACAATCCAATTTCAGTCACAGTCATCAGTCACGAACCACGAGCAACGATTCACGACAGCATTTAGAAGACGGAGTCAGGAGGGGGTGTATGCAATATAGGAAGTTCTATGCATAGCGTTGGAGATTTAAGATACCCCCTGTTTTAGAATAGTTTTTTTTACATGTCATTAATAGCACCAAATACGTTACTCCAAGCTCATGTTCATGTCCTCAGATTGTGATTGCAATGTAACTGACAGGAAGTCGCTTTGAGAAGAGCGTAACAACTTCACTATCATGACGCTCCAAATGATATTATGTCCTCTCATGTGGCGGCCTTTAAATGTACTATATGCTTTTATTTCACTCCCCAAACAATTAACATTGGAATATCTCCCAACTGCGTATAAAATGGTCTCGCACGCGTTCATCAACGGTGTACAAGACCGGGGCCAAGCCCAAAGCAGCAAGCGTGCCCCACCCGCGATCTCGGCCATCAAAATCTCACCCCGCCAAAGCTTTCTCTTCCTCTCCTTCTGTTCACCACAACCACCACCCCTCAATTGACCCCCAAACACCTCAATCGAACCCCTCAACCACCATTAAGCTCAAAAACAGGGTGTAGACTATTAGCACGCACTTCCATTGCTTCTAGTCACACCACAATGGCTGAAGCTGTTGGGGATGATAAAATTGCAGAGATGCATGAGTCTTCCATGGGTGAGAGGAGTGAAGACGTGGGAGTGAGGGATGGAGATTGGAATGGGAATGAGGCTGGGGTTGAGGACGTTGAGGTTGAGAAGGTTGAGAAGGTTTATAGGTATGTTATATTTTGAGTGGAGTGTATGTGAGAGAGGTGTTGATGAGATGTAGGAAGATTGATCGGAGGATTATTCCAGGTACGACTCTCTTACCCCATTGCATAATTGAGCCATTTGGATGGTGCTCTGACTTTTGGACCTAGCTTTTTGGAGTGAGTGAACCAAGGATACATCCTTCCTCTTTGGGAGGTCTTAAGAAGGGCAATTGTTGACTGCCCGTCTTCTAGTCCTCTACTTCCTCTGCTCGGCCATCCGCTCCAACGTTGGCCTAGCCCAAACCATGAATTCCTCATCAGGCCACGATCTCGAACAAGTCCTCCACTTGACCGCAAAACAGACCTCCACTGCTTTAGCATTGTTCTATGTTGCTTATGTGGTGTTTGATTTCCCGAGTAACCTTATTATGACGAGACTCAGTCCACGTGTCTGGATGTCTAGGATTGTGCTTGCCGTAGGGATCATTGGAGCTTGCTTTGCTGCTGTTAAGGCAGCTTGGAGTCTGCTGCTTTTGAGATTCCTCCTAGGCGTCGTGATCGCTGGTATGTGGCCCGGCATGGCTTACTATCTTACCCTCTTCTACCCACCGTCCCGCACTGGCAAACGAATCGGGATGTACTTTACAGCTTCTCAAGTCTCCGCGGCGGTCGTGGGTCTTGTCTCAGCAGGTTTCCAAAAGATGGACGGCCTGGGTGGTCTTGTCGGGTTCCAGTGGATGTTCTTGCTCTACGGTCTTTGCGGCATCATCCTTGGCTTCATTTTGCTTTGGTGGCTACCAGATAGGCCTCTGCCTCCTGGAGAGCCGAAGAAAGTCCCTACTGGTTTCATGAAATGGCTCCCTACTTCGCCACCAGTCCTTACTGGCGAGGATGCAGAGATACACTACCGAGATCTCTCCAGAGTCTACCATCCTCGGCCATGGAACCTCAAAGATCTTGGGTATGTGCTGATTGACTGGCGCCTCTGGCCTTTGGTTCTCATGTACTTCGGAGTTGTCGGTGTCGGTATTGGAACCCAACTATACGGCACTGTGATCATTTCTGGAATCAACTCAGGCTTCTCCGGGGTCACCTTGAGTTTGTTATTCGCTCCAATCTGGGTGGTGAGTTGGAACTCCTCATACGAGATCTCTCCTAACATTCTCAGATGGACGCTATCGCTATCCTCCTGGTAACCCCAATCTCTGACCGTTTCCACCATTATCGAGCTCTCTTCTTCTCCCTCGCCGTCTGCATCCAAATCGCGGGTCTCCTCACCACCACATTCGCACCACGCTCCCAGCCTTGGGCACGGTACGGCGGTCTTCTCATGGTTGGATTCGGTCTCGGTCCTACAGTCCCCATCTGCATGACCTGGACAAACGAGATCTTCCAGAAACGCCACGGCGAAGTTGGCGTTGCTGCTGCCTCTGCTCTTGTCTCCGGCCTTGGAAACCTGGGCAGTATCATGACAACCTATGCTCTATATACTGGATGGCCAGAGGATGCGAAGAAGGGCCCTCATCAATACCGCAAGAGCAATTTGACTATGATTGGTATATTGTGCTTGAGTATTGTTAGTAGTGTCGTTATGACGGTGCTGCTTAAGCTAGTGGGAAACAAGCCAAGTAGCAAGATTTTGAGCAGTGGCAGCTCAGCTACTGAGGGAGAGCAGTTCCAGGATGGAGCTGCGAGACGCGAGTTGCAACAACGAGGATTTGGAAGGATGTGGTGGAGCAAGTAGACTCACCCTTCCTCAACCACCACGAACACTCTTCACCTTTGAAGAGTAGGGACGAGTCTTCAACAGACACCAGAAAGAGGTGGATCGTGCCTTGTATTTGTCATTCCTTCCTGACCGAGTTTCTTGTCTCCTTTGTCACACAGCAGGGATTTCAACACCCTCGAGCTTTTGATTTTGTGTCTGGTTTTTAGCGAAGATACCCATCACGCGTTTGTATATGCTATCATTCAGTGGCTACGGCCCTGACAGCAGAAATGCCTTCTGCGCTACTGCTGGGACGGCGTATTGGACTAGGACGGCAGCTGGCGACAATGTTTTGCGCTATCGCTCGGCAGTCGTCCGTGGGATTTGAATTTTGACTTTTGTCCGAGAAGTATATAATGATACAGATTTACGAGGAGCGGACGGGGGGTTGGAAATATGATAATGTTGTGCCTGCTCCTTCGATGCTCTTGCTGATGTATTGAAGTACTTTGGTCTTGCCGCGTGATTACCAAAGAGACTAGACTCTTGTGTGTACTTTTCATCGGTGCCCATGCATTCAAATACTACGGTTCTATCGTGTCAACCAAGCGTCTTGAATAAAAGCCACACCTCCAACTCATCACGTGAGTCACCAACCTCCAATCCATTCTCCCTACGAGGCTAGCACGACACCCAATGAGGCTCTTGGCATCCGAACCTTTGCATATCGATTTCTATCGTGGAAGACGAAATCCAATCAATGTTTCCTAAAACAACGTTCTTGCAGACGCCACACTCGTAGCTGATTGGTTACACGCAGCTGAATCCCACCCTGTCAGCAACCATGAGCTGTCACCGCTCTGCAGCCTTCAACCCATGTCGAGGCCGAGCCCCGCTCCCCACATGTATATCTGCACTTCACCTCGTCGTCGATACGAGGCCTGCATCTGAGTTTATCTTGACTCCATCTTCTTGGATCAGGCAATATGAAAGCTACCGACCTCAACTTATAACCCAGCCCTCTTAGTGATCATCTACATCCTCCCAGATACCCCGCATCGAGCCTGAGTGAGATTGATGTAGAGTAAGGCTGGACTCACAGCTAAGGTCACACCATGCCTCCATCAACATTCAAACCCCGCCGATTCTCCCACTTCGACCGCTTAAAATACTACATCGGCCTCGCCGCATTCGGAATCCTCACTTACCTATACTTCGCACCCGGTCCCGTCCTCCGAGTCCTGAACCACCAGTCCATATCACCAAATCACAGGGATGCTGCATCGAATTCTACTCTTGGAGTAAGTTCCCCTCTTTCCTAGGAACCCGATTAAAAATTTGTACTGAGGGATAATCACAGTTCCAACAAATCCTCGTCTTGTCTATGCGTCCATCCTGGCGAACAAGAGGATTACTAGCAGCAGCCGGGTATACGGGACTTCAAGTCTCCATCCCAAAACAAGCGACGCCGACAGATGAGTTGATCGATGCTTTCAGAAAGTTGGGACCGGAGAATGTAAAACATCCTTTGAGAGGAGAAGCGTTTAACTGGCTCGCTCATCTCGACAGTAACCAACCCCTTTCTTTCCTCGGTCTAGCTTGTATCTCATCTCCTTGATTGTGCTTCGGAAGAGCTTTCAAATAGTGTCTCAAAACTTCTTTCGAGAAAACAAAATTCTGATCTGACGCAGTGATAAAATACATCAATGCGCAAGATTACGATACTGCTTTAATATTGGAAGACGACGTTGATTGGGATATCAACATTAAGTCCCAAATGGCACTGATTTCTGATGCGGTCAGGGAGTTCACTTACGCAAACGCCGACGACGACGGCCCCTATGGTCGAAAATGGGATATCCTCTGGCTCGGCCACTGCGGCGAACCAACCCGTCTCGACACACGCCGTATCGAATTCTCCGATCCAACAGTTCCTCCTCTTAAAAACTATACCGGTTGGGCATCCAAATACCACGACGGCCTATCAGATGGGAAACGCGTCGTTCAGCGAGCTGTAAATCCAGTTTGTTCATTCGGATTCGCGGTAACGAGAAGAGGAGCACAGAAGATTTTGAAATGGGCGGGGAAGGGGGAGAATGAGGCGTATGATATTAGGTTGATGCAGGGGTGTAAGGAGAAGAGGTTGAGTTGTGTGGTTGTTAATCCGGAGGTGATGCATCATTATGTGCCGCCGAGGGAGTTTGGGCATATTAGTAATGTTGCTGAGGGAAATGGTAGGGCGAGTGAGGCGGAGGAGGAGGAGTTTGAGAGGGTGATGGGGAATACGGCGAATATTGCCAATAGTACGAGGTGTAGGGCGTTGTTTGATAGTACGTGTATGCGGAATTGAGAGCTTGGACTTCGAGATTCTCGGACTTGAAGCAATTAAATGCTCTATAATGAAGAGAACTTGATACTGTGCCTAGAAGCTGTTCTCCTATCGGGACATTAATTTGATTCTTACTGCTTTGTCCAATCTCAAAAGGGTTGTTGGACGGGCGAGGGAGATAAGACGATGTGTCCTGGAATCATTTGTAGCGAACATATCTTGACAGCAAACATCAATAATCTTCGCTGAATTCTAATCTTGAGCGGACAACTCAGCCTCGTCGTCCGACCATGCACAACAGTTCGACATAGACTTCTAAGTTGACAGTGATAAATCTACGACTCAAATACGTGAGGAATTGCGCTGGAAACGTCATGAAAAGGTGATCATGAGGTGTCAGAATCTGCTTGGCGCAAGCTATATTGTAGTGAAACCTGCCGTCCGTCATCCGTCGTGCATCGTCCGTATGGTGGTAATCATCGTGGCCGAAGTGTGTTGCTGAGCGAAAGAGGGGCGCGAACGAGATAATATCTCATGAAGGTGAGGTGAGGTGTTTGGCAGAAATAGAAACGGCGGGGCAGAGTGAATGTGAACAGCACAAGTTTCCTAGTTATGCCATACTTGTCAGGATTCTTGGACTCGGAATAGTGATTCTGGGTGGAAAATGTTTGTTTTCAACAGGAAAAGATATGTTGTAAAGAAGCAAGATATATAGGAGTAACAAAAGATAGAACATGGATGATAGCCGAGTAACCAAATCCAATTGGGACAATGCAAAGCAATTTCATGTAAAACTCAATTTCTAGTCTATTCCTACAAGGTGCAGAAGCTCGAAGCAGTCATCCTCAAGAGAAGAAAGTATGAAGTCAAATAAGAGTTTCTGGAAACGGCCATCTGAAAAACGCCCCACTCGCTTGCAAAAATGCTGCAAATGCACGCTCGACGCTCGCTCCAGCCACAGGGATACATAGGAAATGTGTTCTCTCAACATGATTCATCAACACGCTTCTACTCGTCAAGCTCACCGTTGCATCAACATTATCAACGCCGTTAGATCCAACCCCATATTCGAGATCCGACGCTCGAGAAAGGCGGTAGGAAAGCACGCTATTAGGCAATGAACTCCTCCTCCAGCCAGTGCTTCAATACAACCCGACCTTCATCGAAGCTCTCCTTATCGACTCGCACAATAATCGCAGCATGGCTGTGCCTGACCTTGTGGATGTAGACCGGGTACTTTCTCCAGCCAACATCATCCAAAGCCTGGACCATGCGGAACTGATAATCAGCCAGTGCTAGAGTTGGGACTTCTTGTGCCGGGCCAGTCTTCTCCTCCTCAAGGTTCAGCTTTGATACTGCATGTGAAGATTGTGGGCGCTCGAGAACAGGAGAACCAGGCTCAGCCTCCTCGTCAATGCCGTTGGCGAGGTACTCGTTACTTTGGGCGGAGTTGAGGTTCTCGTAGACGTCTTCGACTGCCTCCCGCATGCCGTTGATCAGAAGTGGAACGCGGTAATTGCTTGGTTGGATGCCTGCCAGTCCAGTTTCATGGAGGCGAATACGTCTGTTGGAGCGGATCGATTGGACGCCTGCATTGACTAGGAAGGCGACAACACCGAATGGAATGAAGAATACCATGGCCAGGAGGAAAGGCAGGCGACCCAAAGTTGTCTGAGAGCTGCGGACCAGAGTGTCGTAATAGGTTGCCACGACTTGCTCGGGTTCGGTTGACGCGACTGGGCATGCAGGGTCGAGAATGACATCGTCGTAGCCTTTGAGATAGTTCACCTTGATTTTGTCCAAGTTCGTGAATGGATCGTTCCTCGAAATCCCGGTAGTGTAGTATACGGCACTTCGATCGTTGATAATATTGGTATAAAGGGTTCTGCGCTCGAATTTGGCAAGGCCTGGAAGAATCAGCACGATGATACTTATTGAAGAGGAGGGGATGTTATAGTGTTTTTGGTAGCATCATATTGGAGACATCCTTGAAGCTCCAGTAGGAGACGTAAGAGTCCTAATTTCAGTTCGTAACGGAAGCAATAGGGTGTGAAGTATCCTTACCCTTTATGAAGATTGATTCTGGGTCTGCGAGTATTTCCAACAACGGTTTGCCTGTATCGCGGAAGTTGTCTATCGTGAAGAGTTGACGACCCGAGGCAGATAGTGTCCGAGCACCCAACACGTTCCAGATATGATTGTGCCAACCGCGAAGTGGGGTTCGTACGCCGAGATGAGGGGAAGCAAAAGTCGTGAAGTTCTGAAATGTAGTGTTAGCCTTGGTTCCCTGCTGCTTCTCCTCGGTCCAAACCACCCTTCACTCTCCTGCCGTCTCACGTACCACTGGCTTGATCTTCTCGAAGAATCCCTTGCTATCCAGCAGTCCAACAGCATAGCGTGCAACAAGACCACCTAGGGAGTATCCAACCATCGATAATCTCTTGATCTCTTGCCCTGCCTTCGCCAACTTCTCTATCTCCTCTTCAATCTCTTGGCAGACTCTCTCGCCACCGCGCTCAATCCCATCATATGTAAAGCTCCCACTGTTGCGTTTTGCGACGAGTATATGGAGGGACTGCTCGGGATGCTTAGCACGTAACGATTTGGCCATAACCTCGAGGTGGTTTGGGTTACCCCATAATCTGCGATGTCGTCAGTCAACATGGCTCGAACAGGCCACACCTGCATATGCAGCGCGCCTCGATGGAGCATGAGCTTACCCATGAACGAGCACACAGAGGTGTTCAGCCTCATGGCTGTTGCGGGTATCCATATCTCTTGGAATAAGGAATGCCCGGTCCAACGATGACCACGAAAAAGGGAGCAATGCGACGACTGTAAATAAATGGTCGGAAGGTCTGCCTCGAGCGACGCCGAGACGGACTTCCAACCAGTCGAAACGCTGGGCGTCGGGGTGTGAGGTGACGGTGCGCTGGAGACGGCGCGATGGAGAGTCCGGTGGTGGGTGTGCACGGCCTAAAGTACCCTGTAGATAGCCTGTACGATGAGATCACGATGCACTGGCTTAAGGCCTGTACTACGGTGCTCGTGATGTGCCTGGTGAAGTTAGAAATGCGCGGGAACTTGCGAGAGAATCACTTGAAGGTTTTTGTGAATATTGTAAAGAAGGAACAATAAGAAGGAACAATGAGAAGATCGAGAGAATGGAGTTTATTCACCAGATCCCTTAGCGTGTGTGCGATAAGGGTCGCACAAGATAACGACTTCGCTTGGGCACACGACCTCTTGGCAGGCTTGAGTTGCTGCTGCAGTTAGAGTGCTGGCCAACTGTTGAAAGAATTATGTAAAGAAAATTGCAGATATACAGAACACAGTTGCACAGGAGACTTCTCAGAAACAAGAAGGAAAGAAAACGCCAAACGTTCGGCCTTATCTCGCTGTGAAGAAATATTTACTGAACATTGACAGGGCTGAGATTTGCTGCAGGGTCTGTTGATGCCTGCGATTTCAGATCTTAGACCCCTGAGGCTGAAGCAAGCTCGCTAAACGTCTTGGTGGTGGACGACCAGCTTTCCTCCAAACTTAGCTA
Source organism: Phialocephala subalpina (assembly GCA_900073065.1). Lineage (NCBI taxonomy): Eukaryota > Fungi > Ascomycota > Leotiomycetes > Helotiales > Mollisiaceae > Phialocephala > Phialocephala subalpina. Next base: position 951,403 of record FJOG01000003.1, read on the forward strand.
CAAACAACATACCTCGACACCAAGACATAAGACACCTCTCACATTCTCTTTTGCATCTAGTTATCGAATTTAAATCTCGATCTCTGCCTCTTGCGCAGGGTCTACTTCGAGAAGATTTACATAAGTGTAGTCGACCGGGCTTCGACCATCCCTTTCCTCGAAGCCTTCTTAGGTACCGCCTTCATTGCCAATCACAAGGCTCAATACCAAAAGAGAGACACTTGTCATCGATCACGATTCGACATGAAGCTGAGTCCTTAGTCGAGAATCACAGAGCCTCTCAAAGGGGCCGCCTAATGTCGGTAGCGCCTTCCATTTCTGAGAGCGCAAAACATATTCGAGCCGGAACACAACCTTGACTCACTGATTTCTACTTTCGCCTTCGACCTCTCTCTTTTCATTTTCGACCTTGTCTTGCGCCACATCTATGCAGAAGAAGCTCTGCACGAGCTATCTGTCAAGATACCACGTGATACAGCAACAGCCTCTCAGTTGACGAGGTCTTTGTTTCCCTGCGAGTAGCTGATCGCCACTTTTCAAGCTCATCAACCATGTTCACTTCCAAAGGGCTCTTCTCGGAAATACCTTGTCCACATAGGGACAGCTGCATGCTTCCAAGATGTATCTTCAAACACTCGGACACGAAGCCTGGAGTTGCGCCGACAGAACTCGAAAGTCAGGACAGTCTCACAGCAGGCAATGAGCAGAACGGACAACGAAAGAGACCGAAACTCGATAGTGAGGCCGAAAAGGCTGAAAACACAGCAAATGAGGGTCTGGTAGTAGCGCAAACATCAGCCAAAAAACCCTCCCCAAGAGCCTCACCATTAAAGTCATCATTAACTGGGATTACGCTTAAGAAGAGTTTGGCAGCGACTCGAGAAATCTCTCCGCCGCCTCTAAGGCGCAAAACCGAAAATGGAAGTTTGACAGCGGCCAAGCAGCCTTCTATCCAACTTCCAGCATCCTCACCCAAGCCAACGCGAAAAGCACCAATCAAAGCTCCTCTGAAGGCAGAATCTCTGAATCCACGCGTGCTGAAACCTGCTCCAGCAACTCACGATATGAGATTCAGACTCATCAGAGCTTTGCATGAGCAGTTCGTTCGGCTGAATAGCGAGCTTAAAAAGGACGCTAAGGATGATGAAGAAGAGCTCGTCCTACCGGAACAAGCCCTCATCACCAAGGCCCTAGATCTCGAAGAAGAGGCCGCAGGATCACCAGCAATATACTCCAATCTAGTCAAGAACAAGATTCTAGTCTACAAAAGAATGTCGGTCAAGCAATGGGTCGATGAACGAGCGAAGGACGTCGCTGCGGCGAAAGCCAAGGACGCACCTCCAATTTCGATCCCATCAGAACCTCCCAAACCAATCGAAACTGGCCTCACACCAGAACAAGAGCTCACTCTTCTACCAAGACTCTACACCCCAGTCACCGGACTCACAGCCCACGGCTACGTAACAACCATCCCCACACAAGCAGAAATCGACTCCGCAAAAGCCGGCGTCGAAGCCGCCCACAACTGGGAACAATGCGATCGCTGCAAGAGTCGATTCCAAATCTTCCCCGGCCGTCGAGAAGAAGATGGCGCTCTTGCCTCAGGAGGAACATGCACCTATCACTACGGCAAGCCCTATACGCAAGAAAAATCGGCTTTGGAATCAAAGGCGAAGCGGGTTAGGAAATACCGCTGTTGTAACGAGGCGGTGGGAGAGTCGGCTGGGTGTACAACGGCGGAGAATCATGTATTCAAGATTTCGGAGGTTAAGAGGATGGCTAGTGTGTTGAATTTTGAGAAGACGCCTGAGAATCCGGGGAAGGAGGGCAGCAAGCCTGTTTGCATTGATGGAGAAATGGGGTATACGGTCTATGGTCTGGAACTCATTCGCCTGACTGCAACATCCTGGCCGGATGGAGAAGAGCTCTTCGATGTCCTCGTTCGACCTATGGGACCGATTCTCGACCTTAACTCCCGATACTCAGGAGTCTGGCCAAAACATATGGCCGAAGCACCTCCCTGGTCCGACAGCTCACCACAAAAGGATTCAACGAAGCTTCCCATCGTCGACTCCCCAGCAAAAGCCCGCTCCCTCCTCTTCTCATTCCTCTCCCCCAAAACCCCCCTCATCGGCCACGGCCTAGAAAACGACCTCAACGCAACTCGCCTAATCCATCCCACAATAATCGACACCGCTCTCCTCTATCCTCACAAAGCCGGACTCCCTTATCGAAACGGGCTGAAAGCTTTGATGAAGGACTATCTGAATCGACATATTCAGGTGGTGGTTGATGGGAAGATGGATGGTCATGACAGTAAGGAGGATGCTAATGCGGCGGGGGATTTGGTTAGGTTTAAGGTTGGGGAGGAGTGGAAGAAGATGGTGAAGGAGGGGTGGAAGATTGAGAATGGAAATTTTAAGCATGGTACTGGGAAGGAACTTATTCCGACGGGGGCTACGAAAGCTGATACTTTGAAGAATATGGCTCGTGGAGGTATTGGAGGGGCTGGGACGAAGAGGACGAGGGAGGAAATGGAGGCGGAAGAGAAGAAGAATGAAGAGGCTAAGAGACAAAAGTATGGAGGGTTAGACTACTAGGATTGCTGGACATGATGAATAGCCACACCTTCAGCTGTTCGACGGTCCGGAAGGCATGGCTGCAGGGGTTTTCTGGGCAGAACCAGTATGGCAGCAATGGTGTTCAAGGCTCTCATCTTTCGGACATTCGGCAGCCATAACGACAAACCTTCTCCTTTCGTCGAAGTGTGTCTCATCATGAAATCATTTTTGGACTTCCGCATGTGATAGATAAATGCAGTGAGAGACACATCTGATGTTGTCGTGGAGGCAGAAACTCAATCAAGGAAACCATACTTATAGAATAAATAAATTCATGACCGATGAACATCTTAGCTGTTACTCAAACCGATCAAAAGCATTCTGATTCCCATTTTCATCTTACCATTCAAAAGGTAATTGTCCTAGACAGCCAAAACACCTGACCCACACCACGAACGCCTTTCCTCATTAGTTTTCATAATTCATATCGTGGCCTCCTCTTCAAGGAGTCTAGCTAACACAACGACACCAACAATAGTCGGTCAGCCTTCTTTGCTCGCTAACGTTGACAACTCTTGCTCATCGGCCATCAAAATCAGATCTTGGGCCTCATCACAAGGGAAGTTGTCTCAAAGCTTGGATTAGCTGACGAACGAGACGAGTGACCCCAAGACAGTCCGATATTCTTCCTCAAAAGCTCCATCTTTTTGCTTTGGTGTTGCTACTCCTGGGACCATGACACCGAGTTCGAGGAGGATGGAGTTGATGTGAGCAGCTAGGACAAACACGAGCATATTGCACTCGCAATAGAGTAACGGGAGCATCTGAAGAATTTCTTGACACTGTTGTTCCATGTGATCCAACATGTGTTTGATGTGATTCAAAGGCCGCTGCTTGTCAACCCCGGAGTCGCACGAGGGAGCCTCCATATTGGACTTTGAAGTCGAGATAACAGCGTCTGTCAGTTCTGAGTCTCGGGCTAGGGTTTGCATAGCGTTCATGTCAATCTCAATGTCTTATGACTGTACCAGACGGTCAGAAGACTCTTAAGCAAAGACCTGAGGTTGAGGACGGGTAGTTGCATATGCATCACGTGCTCACTTTACACGAGAACGCGAAAAACAAGGCACGTTAACGCGTCTTCTCTTCCCATCACTTCGACCCCGACTCTTCAACACAACCACACTCTCCTTTTACCTCACAACCAAACACTACGATGTCACTTCTCGTAGATAAACACCGCCCGCGATCCCTCGACCAACTAACCTACCACAAAGACCTCTCCGAACGATTACGTTCTCTCGTACGTCTTCCCCTCCATCTCCCTCTCCAACCCAGACATCTAATCCCCTTCTCTCTCACAGGCAGAATCCGGCGACTTCCCCCACCTCCTAGTCTACGGCCCCTCTGGCGCCGGCAAGAAAACACGAATCATATGCACATTGAAGACATTATTCGGCCCCGGCGTCGAAAAAATCAAGATAGACTCACGCGTCTTCCAAACGACCTCCAACCGAAAACTAGAATTCAACATCGTATCCTCCGTCTACCATCTCGAAATCACCCCTTCCGATGTAGGGAACTACGATCGCGTCGTTATACAAGATTTGTTGAAAGAGGTAGCGCAGACGCAGCAGGTGGATTCAAACGCGAAGCAGAGGTTTAAGGTTGTGGTTATTAATGAGGCGGATTCATTGTCTCGAGATGCTCAAGCAGCATTACGTCGGACGATGGAGAAATACTCGCCGAATTTGAGGTTGATTTTGTTGGCGAATAGTACGGCGAATATCATTGCTCCAATTCGATCAAGGACGTTGTTGGTTAGGGTAGCGGCGCCAACTGAGGGGGAGATTGTGGATGTGCTGGAGAAGAGTGGGAAGAAGGAGGGGTGGAAGGGGGAGAGGGAACTCAATGAGAGGATTGCGAGGGAGAGTGGGAGGAATTTGAGGAGGGCGTTGTTGATGTTTGAGGCGGTGCATGCGCAGAAGTATATCCCCTTCCCTTCCCCTTCCCCTTATCTTCCCAAACCCTCACTAATTGTTACATAGCGAGAAAATCACACCCCAAACCCCCCTACCACCCCCAGACTGGGAATCCCTCCTCTCGCAAGTAGCCAACGACATTCTCGCTGAACACTCCCCCGCCCAAATCCTCAAAATCCGCGCAAAACTCTACGACCTCCTCACTCACTGCATACCCGCTTCTACAATCCTCAAAACTCTTACTTTCAAACTTGTTTCATTGGTGGACGATCAGGTCAAAGCGGAGATTGTGAGGTGGGCAGCGTTTTATGAGCATAGGGTTAGGATGGGGACGAAGGTTATATTCCATCTTGAGGCATTTGTGGCGAAGGTTATGAGGGTGTTGGAGGAGTGGGATATGAGTATGGATTTTTAGTGTGGGGGGTCTGGAAGAGGTGAGGAGGAGAGACGTGATGATGGACTTTCGATAGCTGCTGCTGGGTCGGGCGCGATAGTCTTAGACCATGTGGTGCGGCTGGCAAGTTTGTGCCTCCTCATTTAAGAAATAAGCAGTAGATATCTACTTTGCTTTGCTGGGCCAGGGCCAGGGCAGGAGGAAGGGATGTCTGTGTATCTGGCGCATGGAGGACATGATGATCAATAATGGCCGGAGTTTGGAAATGGTTGTGAATACATATGAGCTCTTTCTTGCAATTCATTCAAAGCATTGGCTCTTTGTGCCTTCTTCAGAGACGAGCAGTTGAATCACCAGGGGAAATCGAGGAAGGCAAGCAAAGGCTCCTGCTCGGCTCGTTCCGAAAAAAGCTGGACACCTGCAAGGATTTGGTAAGGCTTTGATACTTCTTGTCGCGCTTCACGCATAGATCAACACTCAAGTGAACAGCCTGCAATTGTTTTTATCTTCGATATCTGAGCCTCGTTTTGCATTGCTCGTTGTGCTTCCAGTTTCTTCTCAGGACACGGCACTCTTTGTTTTTTTCGCGCATTCGATTCACGTGGCGCCTCGTCTCTCGTCCATTCAGCCACCACTACCACACTATCTGATTCGCTATGTCCAGCCACGGAAATTTGGACCACACGAGTCATCATGTCACTGGTCTTGTGTCTTCCAAAGCTAGGCTGTGCTTAAGTGTGACTTTTCAACGTCCCAAATAGCAGGGCTTTACGCACACAGCCTGAAGCAGATATACCCGCTGTCGGTTCTTTGATATTTTTGTACTCCAAGTCTCACGATGCCGCCAGTTCAACTTGCTTTTGGAGGGGCATGCGAGGATGATATCGAGACCTACTTCTTGAACACGCCCAAGAAATGGGGTTGGTAAGAACCTACGAAGCCAAAGTTCATGTATCCAAGCCTCACGCTCTCACATAGGGATCCATTGCCAGACTCCCTCTGCAATTCCGACGGAATATTCCTGGCAGGCGACCATGCGAAAGCAATAGAAGTACATTGCATCTCATTCGGCAATCGTGACGAGAATGATGATAAATGTAGCAGTGACTACTTCATCTCATATAGGTCCTGGGATGGTGCTCATGATATTCGTACGTCGGGTCATGTCCTCGCATTTGCTCGCCGTATTTATTGGCCCTGTTGGTCACCGGGTATTGATCTGGCGATAGAACACAGTCTTGCAAACTACCCGGTTCTTCGTGACTGGATTAATGCAAGACCTTGGGAATTATTGCATGACATGGAAGTCTCCCTTGGGTCTTACGTTGGACGGTTTTTTGCTCGTCATCAAGACACTTATCGATGGAGCATTGTCCACAAGCGTCTCGATGAAGAATTGATCAACCACGTCCGAAACCCAACAACGAAGATGCATGTCACTCTAGGAAAAGACGATGCACTTGTATCCTGGAGTGATGATAGAGCCGGATGCTGGGCTTTGACAGTCTCATATCCGTTCTTGAGTGCCGTGATGGATGCTTTGGACCAGGATCAAGACAGCAAAGGAAAAATAGTGGTAATTTATACCTTTCCTTGACCTTTTTCACTCTCAGCCCGCTGAACTTTCTATACACGATCCAGTACGCATCGCTCGAGCGATTCCAAAGAGATCAATACTTCATCATGTTCGAGAAAGAAATCCACTGGAAGCTCCCCGAAGCTTGGTCTTCGAAAGTAGAGGAATTCATCGATTTCTACATGAAAGAGCTAGATGAAGCTGAAAAGACACGACTGGCAAAGGTTTCCCGCAGTAAGAAATCTGAAAAGGGAAAGAAGCGATCAACCAGACGATCTCCAAAAGCCGCGAAAAACACGAAACCAGTACAGGGAGCAGGTGTCGTACCTCTTGGAAGGAAGAAGCAACTTTTGAACATCATCTCTAATACTGTGGGTCCTGTTGCTGGCGTAATGCAAGTCGGTCTTGCGGCTGTGGCTTTGTGGGCTATTCTATGAATAACGGACTTGGCGTAAACTAGTCAATCTAAAAAATAGGTAAAGAAAACAACTCCTCTCGCGAACGGAAAGCCATTGAGTGAGCAATCAGGAACTCTCACCTTGCTTCAGCTTTTTCAATCCGTGTGGCTCCTTCGGTGACCTCGAACAAGTGCAGGTTCTTCCCTTGCGAGTTTCGAAATCTGCCAGAAGAGTTAAAGGGATTGCAAACATTAATTCAGGAAACACTCTGTCACTTTGGTTGTGTAAAGAAATCTCATTGAATGTTCACTCGAACTTCCTGAGGTCGGCATGGGACTCGAGAACATGATGGCCATGATGGAAGGAAGAGAAGAAGAGTGAACAAAAGCAAGAACAGACGGTAATCAAAGCAATCTTAGCTAGCGTTGTTCTGGAGTGGAAGGAAGAACGAACTGCTGTAGAAGGAAAGAGGCTAGTTTTGCTGCGGGAGGTACTGGCTGTTCTCGGTTTAAGGTCACCGATGGTGAAAGTTCGAAGTAGTCCTAGACTACAAGTCCATACCGACATGCGCGTGGACCAAAAATGCTCAAGAGTCTTGTTCATTTCCATTCATACACATAACAATTATCATAGCGGATCTAAGCTCCCTCTATTTTCCCCCATCTAAGCCTTTGTAGTCGTCTCCTCAGGACCAACATTTTCCAACCTAATACTCATCGCCTTGTCATCCTCCAACCCATACTGCTTCCCAACAATGTTTTCAACATCCGCCCTCCTCATGTTCTCATCCACAGCCCCAAAGAGAATATCAATATCCTCCAAACTCATCCCCTTCGTCTCCTTAATAAAGAAGAAAACCCAAACACCCATACTCAAACAAAAGATCCCAAACATCAAGAATGTCCTCCAGCCGATATGAGCTACGGCATTGGGTGTAACTTCCGTGATGACGAAGTTGAAGAGCCATTGTGTTGCGGCGCCCATACCGACACCGTAGGATCTGAGACGAGTGGGGAAGATTTCGGAGAGGTAGACCCAAGGAATTGGACCCCAGGAGGCGGAGTAGCCGATCACGTAGAGGTAGATCATTACTACCATTGCGATGCTGGCGGGACTGACGGTGTTTACGTTGGTGGGAGGGTGGGTGTGCAGGACGGCGCCGATGATGAACATCATTGTCATCATCCAGGCGGCGCCGAAGAGGAGGGACTTGCGACGACCGAGTTTGTCGATCCCGATGATGAGGAAGATGGCGGTTGTGATGACCTTCACTGTGCCGTAGATGCCAGTTGCGAAGAGGGAGCTATCAGTCTTGGAGACGCCGACGGTTTGGAAGATTTGTGGTGCCTGGACGGTGTGTTAGTATGATTCAATGTTGGGAGAGATGTGGAGGACTCACGTAGTAACCGATGGAGTTGGTACCACTGAACTGTTGCCAGAACATAATACAGAAACCAAGGAAGAAGCGCATTCTATTCGCAGGAGCAAGGCACTCCTTCCATGTGACACCCTCCGTAGCCTGCAACTCCTCATCGATCGAAGCTCTGATTTCGGCAATCTCTTTGACGATGTCGGGGTCATTTGGGTCCTCTCGTCTCATGTACGCCAAAGAGTTGGTAGCTTCTTCATAGCGTCCCTGCTTCATTAGCCATCTTGGACTCTCCTTGAGGAAGAAAAGTCCAATGAGCAGGAATCCGCCTGGAATGAGTTGAATAGCGACAGGGATTCTCCATTGCTTGGTCGAAGGCTTGATGTGCAAAGCTACTCCGTAGTTCAACCAGTACGCAAACGTCGAACCGATGACGAGAAATTCTTGGAAGAGCCCAGTGATACGTCCACGAACAGCAGGAGGGCAGTTCTCAGCGACGAAGACCGGAGTGATCGAGGACATTCCACCGATTCCGAGACCAGCAATCACACGTCCAGCATAGATCTGGCCAATCGAATGATGCGAAGCAGTCTGAACCGCAGCACCGATGAGAAAGACAACGGAGAATCCCATGAGGGAGTATCTTCGGCCGAAGCGATCATTGAGGAAAGCAGCAGCAATAGCGCCGAAGAAACAGCCGGCAGTGAGCAAGGAGACGACGTTGGATGAGATGTGAGCGTTTTTGGCGCTGGCGAAGCCGGAGGAACCTTCTGGGAGGCCGAAATCTTTTTTGAAGGAGGTGAGGGCGAGGACTGAGCCCATAACACCAGTGTCGAAACCGAACAGCAGCGAGCCCATGTAGGCTACACTGGTTAAGAGATAAACTCTGTAGTTCTATTGCTAGTCAGCGCAGTCTCTCCAAACACTCGAAAAAAGCTTTCGGGATCTTCGCCGGTGATTGTTGAAGGATGCAAAGAGCCGCAACTGACCTTGAAGAAGCCTCCTCTCGCCATGGTGACTGCTTGAATGTTTCACTGCCCGATGGCTATTTTTCAAGTCGTCCTGGCGGGTACTCTTCTCTCGAAAAAAAAAGATCTCACACCCGGGCACCCTCTCAACTTAAATATCTCCCACGTCCTGTTGAGTAGCCTCCTCCCCACTTCCCTACATTATCGCCATCAGTCTAAGATCCGCAATGTCAGGACTCGCCCGGACATAATAGGTTGTTCTAGTGTATTCGGGCCGTTGATTAATTGGTGGAGATACTTTCCCCCAACCCCAGCTGCGGAGCCTCCACAAGCATCCCTTCTTTCCACCAATATCGTCCCCGGAATGATCTCAGGAGGCGTTGCGGCGATACTGTAGTCGACCTGGGTCCGGATAGCTAATTCCACTCTCCACGGGGCTGTTTGTCACTCCAGTTTGGGGTCTCCAATGCCTCCTTCACCTCCAGCGGGTTCACGGCACTAACGGCACGACTCCAGTGTATGGGGATGCCCTGTACGGGAAGCATTACTCCACTTGATATCAAATCTCCATCTTTCTTCCAACTTCCAACCATGGAGAAAATATCTCGCGCGCAAAACAAATATTCCGAGACAGCTTAAGCTGGTAAGATGAAGGACTTGGTTGCGTCGACACGAAAGAGGCTGACTTCTGACTCGGGACCTGATCTGTAATCTGCGAGTGCTCGTAAATGGCTGATATCTCCAGGCTTTGATAGGGCAGCTGAGAAAGCAAGCGTGCGCCTTCCGTCCGGCATCCACTGTGCTGGTTTCGTTGGTCGGTCGCGAGGCAAGAAGTGACGGGGGTTCTCCATGACTGCATTTTGGCCTGCATGTTTGTGTGCTGCAGGTGCAGGAAATGTTTCGAGAACTTCGATGCATGTGATATCGATCGAAACTTTGGGCAAATGAGACCCGGTTGCTGAAATCGGTAAGGATATCTTTTCGCAACAAGATTTGCTTTCTTCAAGCTTTCATCCAAGATGAGGCCAGATCTCGAACTCTCATGCGAAAGCGAGAATTGAGTTGGGAGTCGCGAGGGTGTCCTGGCCCGGCTGACTAAAACAGCATCAAGGAAAGACACGTCGGATCATACCTGCATGAGATAATGCAATGAGATGGAGAAACCCAATATATAATCAGCCTGGAGCTGAACGAAGGGACTCGTTCACTTGAAGAGGACCGACTTGGCACAGTTCAGGAAGCTCGAAGTCGTGGGCGCAAAGCTGCATCGGCGATCAAAAACAGCTCTTGTCTCGCTGTTGCCTTGAGCACTTGAAGAAAGCAATCATTCAGCGAGAGAAAAGATGCAATCCAGATATTGAAATTTTTTATATTCTGCTGTTGTTGGAGGTTCTCGCCTCGAACAAGAAACTTTGTCTCCTCTGGCCAAATCTGGCAAGCAGGAGGCAAAGTCCTCCTCCTATTTCACATCTCTAATCCAAGGTCTTCGCTGAGAGATTGAATTTCGTATTTTCTTCGATAATCCATTGCAATGTCAACTATGCTTCAACTCATTTCTTTCTGCGAAATCTAACTTGAAGGACTGGAAGTTTCCCCGCGCCACGATCTACTGCGATCCGTTGCTGTCTTCATCGTGCACTCCAACTTCTCCAAGCATGTCTTTCTCGTCGAGGTGGGACGATCTTTTATTCTCATCGAATACATCAGATCATCTTCGACTTCGTCATCGCAGCAGTTCCAGCGAATGTTTTCGGAAAACTCCATGTGTCGATGTCTACCTGCGAAGCAACACATTCCATCCAGAGGGAAGCCAGCCACCATCAGTGTGGCAAGAGTCGCACAATTACCAAATCATGTTGCACCAACACACACATTTGCACTTCTGCCCGTGGTACCTCTGTACGACTAAGGCTCAACGTCTGATACTCCACTCTTCGTCGGATTTACGATGGAGAACTGTCCGCGTTCTTCCTGTCCATGTTCATACAATGGACACCCTTTGTGCAACTCGTCAAGATTTTCTAACTGCCCACCTGATGGAGCCATCACGCCGTGACTGGCAACCGCATCCTTCCATTTTTCCTGCTACCCAGGACGTTCTTGTGCGCGGCTGTAAACTATGCACTTTTCTATATAAGAGCTTCACGACTCAGAATCTTGAGGAGCTCAGAAGGTGGAACAGAAATTCCTCACGGTCCACCGGGCAAGTGGTGATGGAATCGAACTGAGCGGAAGATGGATGCGGTTTTCAATGAGGACTTCAGACGCTGTCGGCGGAGGCGCTGGAGGGTACAATTCGATGGTGACCCATGGCATGCGTCTTGTTCTTACACAATATCGATGTTTTATTTTTTGGTATAGTAGCTCCGGAGCCGGGAGCTGTCTTTTGAGATAGCTCTCAACTCCTGACCGATCCTCCTGGTAAATGGCTGTTCACAACACTAAATCTCTTGAGTAGAGCGCATAGTAGGCAGTTGGTCGGGTCAGGGGTTTGAATAAGTAACTTTTGTCTTTGCCACCCTTGTTACTAGCTTGCTGTCCGTATTTCTAGCGTTGCTTGTAAATGATTGACGTTGAGCTAGACCAATGAGCGAGTGTCGCGATTTGAAATTGCCAATTGCAACACATATAATACTTCAAACTACCTCTTTAGGCTTTTGCCCATAGACGTGATACCTGTTTGAAGTTAGCTGAACTGGAAGGTACACCGGAGAAGAAGACCTGCATATCCAGAAACAAACCCCCTCTTGAATTTTTAACTGCAGCTCTGCATCTGCCAACAAGGACAAGCATTTCATCGTTTTCCCACTAAATATTGAATCAATAATGCGCCTGTGTATGTTGATATAGCACTGACATTCATAACATTTCTCATCCGCCTCTCTGTGAAGTCTCTCAAGCCCAGGTCAAGCCTCATTTGGTTCCAAAGGCCCAACTCCTTGTGTCTGGCATCTTTCGGCCATTTCCCTACCGCAGCTCGTAGTATTTTTCCCTCGACATTCACAAATCCAGCATGTTCCATCCACTCTTTGAGACGAGGAGCCACGTCAAAAGTCATTCCGGTCTTCTCGCCAACTTGAGCAAACAGAGCTGGCCACATTGCAAATGGATGATCCTTCTCCAGCGGTCCATGAATTCTGTCTAGGTAAATACCAGGCTCGGTGCAATCTACTCACCCACCGGATTGAAGGCTACTATCATGTCAGCTGAGCAAATTTCATAAAGACTCCACTTACTTCAAAGCTTTCTTGAAAAACTGAACCCAATCTGGCACAGTTCCAAGAATCTCACGAGTGTGGACGAGATCGAATTTGTTCGTATCGACCCACTCCTTATTATAGTCATCAATCTCGAATTTAGCATTTGGTGGGATCCAAGTGGGCTGTATCGGTGATAGGTCAGTCCCCTTGACCACAGCACTTGGCACCATATCCGCGACATCACTGCAAGAAAAAAGATCCTGTCAGCACTTGGAATTAAGAGAGCGGATCTCGTGATGTAACCCACATTGCCCAGATACCAGTCCCTGTGCCAGGATCCAAAACGTTCTTGAATCACGTTAGTATAGACCGTATCATTTTATGAACCCAGCTATACTTCGGAGTCTGTATTGGGGCCGACCACACTTCACCTCCAAGGAGAAGTGTCCAAAAGTGGTGACTGCATCTTGTGAGTGCTACTGGTAAAGAAAAAAATTATAATATTAAGAGGACGACCAACCTCAAATCCTGTTGATCTTTTGCTGCCTCGTCGTTCGGTCCCTGGGAAGTTCAGCTCACAATTCAAAGAAGTGTGGGTTCGAGAGAAACAAACCCAATGTTGGGTGGACCCTGGAAGAAAACTTGGTTAGTTTCAGTCCCACAGCCTCTTCTTCGCCAGAAAATAATTACCATAGGAGTGGTACGTCCGCCCAATCTCCTCCCGGTACTTCAAGATGCTTGAGGCTAAAGTAGAAGCCTCGCTCTCGCGTGTTGATTCTGTGTAAGCAGAATCCCCTTCATCCGCTTCCTCATTAGCAGCATCGTATTGCAATAGATTCGGGTCAGTTGCAGCCGGCTGGCGCAATTAGTGATCAATACTTCTGTCACTTTGAATGTGGTTGCGTACAGGACTGGCAGCATGTTCTTCCACGACATTCGTTACCGGTTCTGGAGCTTCTGGATTTGAGGATATGGTGGTGTAATTGTAGGTTGAGGAGCCAGACCTAATAAGCGCGATTTGAAAGGGGGCAGAAGTGAACTAAGTCTTGGGAACGACAACTTAGACTGTGCTCGATGGTGGTTCTATTTGTAAGGGTGCTGTCTCGGTGGTCCCGCATGGGTGGGGAAAGAATCGAACGCCGATAACCTCTTGTTCCTCGATGGACCTTGGTTGTCTTTTCACAATCACCACAAATACACATGCATGGTACGTACCTGGGCCATGCTCCATGCCCTCAACTCTACCCCTGCCGCGCGAGGGGCGGGCGCATGGCTCGGTTACAGCCCATGAACTCTGCATCTCTGACAGGTCTACGGTAGCAATTACGCTGAAGGCACCCCGCTACGGATCTCTCAGGGGCTTAGGTGCCCCATCCGCCTTTGCGTTGATCAGAAATTGAGGTCCCGGGGAACGTCATCCATTATCGTTGTTCGGACCCGCATGATCTGACTTCAGGTATCATCTCTCGTTATACGAGTTTTTCCAGCCAAGAAGCAGTCTGGGTTCAATTGGCATTGCGAAAGCGCTTGTGCGATGCAGCAAAGAGCGGAGCTGCCAAAATGAAGAGCACGCTGTACATGTGAGGCTTAGTGACGGGATTCTGAACCGGAGCCAATCAAAAGCTCATTCTCGTTATCCCTCCTGCAAAGCCTGCATGCCACGCATGCGATGCTACCCCTCTGAACTGATAGAAAAGCACCACGAACGAAGTTGTTCCTTGCTTTACATGATTTTTGCTGCCATACCCCCGCTCCATGAATACGAAACCCACCTCCTCGGGTCTCGTTCTGTGTCACCGCTGCTAGAATTCCAAAAGGCACACCGCTTTCAGCGAATCAATCGAACCACTACCCTTGCTTTTACAGGAGTCAAGTCGAGAGAGGCTTAGTCAAGAGTGATAGACTGCAGTCTTAACCAAGTGGAGAAAATGGACAAAGAAGCAGCGCTTCAGCAAGTCGCAGCTATCACACAAGCCCTTGAAGAAGTCACGAAAGGATTGAAGCAATATGCGACAGTTATTCAGGAGAGCGGAGGAAAGAGTGACCTGGAATCCATCGGTCAAGTCAGTCAATCGCATACCGACTTAGTCTCAGGGGTCAGAACTTTAAATCGAGCCTCACGAGGGCCGGTGGATATGGTGTTTGCTCAAATCGAAGCTGTAGGTGTGCCCATAATCTGAATGTGTTCGACAATACGGTGTCACGATACATGGCTACTAGGCCGCATCTGTTGATGACTAACATGGTTATAGGTGGCATATACCGGAGCTGTGAGAGCACTTCTAGAGATGGGAATATTTGAGAAATTGCCGTTAGATGGGACGGGACTATCCGCTGATGTACTGGCTAACGAACTCAGAGTGGAAAGAGATCTGCTAGGTAGGATGCCTTATATTGTGCTGCCATGGTTGCTGACCCTGTGCATAGTTCGATTGATGCGAGTTGCTGTGCCTGAGCTTTTTGCGGAACCTGAGCCCCAGATTTATTCGCACACCCCCTATTCCATGGTCTATTTGCATCCGGGTGTACGCGGAGCATTCAAGCTTATGTAGGTCATGGTATAATACCAAGATAGAATGCTTTGTCCTGGTGGTCCCTCTGCATTCGAAGCTAAAGGCCAGGTGGACTCTTCCTTCGTGCTTCACAAATGAACAGTGTATTTCTCCTCTTTCAACCAGAAAAGTGGCTGACGTTCCACTTAGGCTCGGCGAATATGCTCCCGTCTTTAACAAATTATCCGAGTTCTTTAAAGATTCCGGGTGGAAAAGCCCTCAATCAGAGACCAATAACCCTTACACATTCACGCATCAAACCAAGGGATTGACGATGTGGGAGCATGTGAAGTTAGATCCAGACTACTTCAAAATATGGAACGCAGCAATGAATGCACAAGGCATTGCCACTTCATTTGCAATCAGTATTTTCCCCTTCAAGACAGAACTCAGTAAGATGGAGACAACAGAAGAGACCGTTCTAGTGGTTGATGTTGGCGGTGGATTGGGTCATGCAACGAAGCAAGTCAAGGCACTCTGCGAAGACGTCAAGGGGAGAATTATCTTGCAGGATCGACCAGAGGTGCTGGAGGATATCACGGAAGAGCTTCCAGAGATCGAGAAAATGGGACATGACTTCTTCACTCCCAACCCGGTGAAAGGTTGGTCGCCTCCCTGATCATGGCATCAATACTGACAGCTCTAGGTGCATTGATCTATTACATCCGGCGTTGTCTGCATGACTGGAATGACGAGAATTGTGTTCTTATTTTGAAGAATATTGCTTGCTCAATGACCAGGAGCTCTCGCCTCTTAATTGCAGAGATTGTTCTTCCAGCTACGAAAGCCGATGTTGAAGGAGCTTGGATGGATCTTACAATGATGACCTTTACTGGAAAAGAGAGGACAGAGCAGCAATGGGGAGATTTGCTGAAAGATGCTGGACTGCGGTTGGAAAAGACGTACGGGATGCCTGGGACACACTATGGGGTTGTTGAAGCCTATTTGACTTGATTTAGGCCTGGGAGGCTTTTGAAATTACTTCGCGCCGAGTTTTATATGAGTGCTTCTAAATTTACTAGGTAAAGACTTACACTCTAGTTAGGTAAGATTCAAATACGTTTTTGAATTTTTGGAGAACGCGATTGAACTCGAACCCTTAGTAAAAATTTCAAATTATAAAGCGAGTTATCCCTTTCCAGAGCATGTTATCAATATTATTTCGTAATGTTCGATAGGGCTTGCGATCAAAGTAATAAACTTGTATGAATTTCCTTTTGGGTGGCTTTCTGTATTATTATATCTTTGGCTTGCCTATTATTTGCTATCCTATACATCGTTACTATAATAAAGCTTTAATAATATTTTGATTTCCTTTGAATGGTTTTATTATTTTATATTTTTATTATATTAATATATAATTGCGCGTTTCTTCTTCGCAATATTTATTATGATTACTCAAGATTACTTACTTCGGATTCTTTCTCTTATCATTTCTCTTGGTAGAATTAGTTGTACGCAAAATTATACAGTGGTAGGATATTCAAATGCTTGCTCCGTCGCCTAAGATTTAACTCTGCTCCCCTTTCAATAACCGAGCTGTCATCAGCCAACCGATTTCAGTACAGCGGGACATAGCGCAAGGCTTGGCAAGATCCCCCCTTCATTACCAAACTTTATAACCTAGCCACCGCTGGCCCCTCTTCCTTCTTCAAATCCTTACTCAACTCCCCGCTAATCCAATCACTAATCGCCGTGTTTGTAATCATTGGATTGACCTCGCTTGCACTTGGAAAAAGTGCTTCTTTTTTCAAGATGTCCAGGACCGTACATGCAAGAGGATGGTTTTTTTGCGAACTTCGCTCACGCATCATAGCATCCGAACGAGAAGAGGTCGGCAAGGAGCATGTAAAGGCATTTTCCAATACTGGACCAGAGCACAGTTTGCATCAGGCTGCTAAGTGGGTTGCAGACTGCGTCCAGAATCCGGAACATCGATTTGTTGGGCTGATGCACCAGCCGAGAGAACACTCCCGACAAGGCTCGTACAAGTTGGCCTGCTTGGGGATCCATTGGTCAAGATCTGTCTTAGTTTGATGCTACCTCTCAACACACAGTGTATGACCCTAAGGCACTACTGGGGTGAACGCTAGATGACTAGTCTTTTAACAGAAAACCTTAAATCCTTTGAATCCGGTGTCATCTTGAGATTTTTACCGACAACATTTCGAGCTTCGATCCATGTTACACGCGCGCTACGTATCTCTTTTTTCCGGGTCAATTCTTTTTGCATTATTCAAGACTCGAAGGAGGACTGGCAACTGGCAGATCTAGAAAAACACAGAATAGATTAATGCAATGCCAGGTAGAGTGTCCAATCAGTCAATTAACTGATCAATTGATTGATTAGTTATCAGTCTCAGTCATTCAATTGAAGGTTTTTGCTACAATCAGTCATTCAGCTAACCATTACCTTAACTTATCAGTGACTGATCAGTTAGAAGGTCTTGATGGTGCTATTTTGGGGTAAAAATAGCCTGAAACTGTCCGGATTTTGAAGAAAAACGTACCAGATTTAAAACTCGAAAATATACTTGAAAAAGACTTATAATACTTTAAAGCATATATATAAATTGCTAAAGACCCTTTAAGTACTAAAATATAATTCAAAGTACTAAAATCCTATGAAATTTGAAGAGTATATCTTCAGTTTTTATTAGTATAACGTGACCTATTGATCACGTTCCAACTGATCTGTAACTGATCAGTTAATCAGTTTAAGTCAGTCAGTTATGCCCTCTCTATTCAGCCATTCAGTTGAGGGCTTACCCTTAATTGCTGACTGACTGACTGACTGACCGACTGGACTTTTGATGCCAGAAATCTCATGCGAGTTTGGGCAGCAGAATATGTCTGAGACCGAGAATAAGAGAAAAGAAGTAGAGTGCGGATGAGATCTTGTTTTGATAGAGAGGAGAATGGAAGCAGAGACTAGAAAGGGTGCAAGCTTGCTATGTCTATCAAGACATGCTATTGGAATATTGTATTCAGATATATACGTACATATATACATGTATACCTTTACATATGTCCATCAACTCCGTAGTATCGCCACCTTCCAAGATCCTGCTCGAGACGAAAGTCATTAACAAATAGGCAAAAGGCATCTCAGTTTACACGGGCAAGCAATCACGAGTCCCATATTGGACCGAATGCTGGGATACCCATATATTCTAAATCCTGCACTAGTCTTCCTGTCATCTTCGGATTTGAAATGACTATCACGGCCTCGGACTCAGTGTCCTTGTATTGCTGCAGTACCAGCGGCAATGTCGATGGTCTTCCCATCGTCGACGTATTATGGATATACGCATTCCTTCCCAGCGCCGTCACAATGCCTCCGATCTCAGATCCATACGTCGTCAGAGGATCTCGCGTCGACCAGAAAAGATTGATGCGGGGGCGGTTTGTCATGATGACCGGTAAACAGGGGGCGATTCCTGATCCTGTGGCGACGAGCAGGACGCTCTTGAACATGGGCGCTATCCGTAGCACTCCGCACATTGGTGTTCGTCTTGCCCAGATCTCTCGGGGTGGATTATTGATAAGGGCATTTGTCCAATCGCCGGCATTGGAAATTATGAGGGAGAACCCTTTTTGGCCGGGTTGAGACCAGGCGGCGAAGGCGTGCCATTCGAAGAGAGGACTGGATGATATTCGGATGGTTGTTCCTGGTTGAGGAGTAGCGTAATCGAACTTGATGCGTAAAGCATGTTTCGAGAGTTGTTCTGATTGAACCTGGACTTTCCGACAGTTGAGCCAGGTGATGATGATGCTGAAGGTAGAGATGAAGAGAAGCCAGATGTTGGCACTGCTGAATAGGGCGGAAGACAGTTTCTGGGTCGAGGGTCGACTTATGTCGGTATCGAGAACTGTGAGAGTCCATAGAAGAGCCAAACTTGACCAGCCAGCTAGTCTGTGAACAATCTCGAAGGCGTTGTGAAGCTTGGCGCGGATCGACGGATGCGCCATAACGACCATGGACATGAGTAAACAATCCAAAATATAGATGACGATAATAAGGATCCAGTGTTCTGCGCCCTTTGATGTTGTAGAGCAAAAGCTGATGGTGCTTTGGACAGATAGAAGAATGAACCAAAAAGTCGCTGCTACAGCACATCCACTATGAAGACCTCCCAAATGATAGATCTTCCCTAACCGGCGACGGAACCATAATGGAGCAGTGGAAGGCACGGCTGTGCAAATGGTGTACAGCAAGTTGACGATGTGCTCCTCGCGGATAACGATCGAGACGGCCAGGCCAACGGACGTTGCCAGGGCACATGTCTTGTCGTTTGGATATCCTCTCCGAAACCATATGAAAAGAAATTCGACTACACCAGCCAAGTTAAGTGCAAAAACGATTGTGAAAAGAAGGCGGTATTCCGAGCATGCGAATCGAAGCCATTGCAGGAAGCGTGATATTGTCTGGTTCTGGACCTTTTCGTTATTGGGATCGGTCGATGTGTTGGTTGCCGCCATCGTTGAAAAGAAAGTTTACCGATCGAAGCTCGAAGTTCGGTCCTCGATTCTCGTAGACGTCCTCTGGACTCGGGAGTCTATACTACACCAGACCAAGCTATCGACGCACCAAAAATATGAGGATGTTCTGTAACGGTTGCTCTCGGTAGCATGTGTACTTTCGCGAAGTTCCCCAGATGCTTGAGTTATGGCCTGGTGGGTATATGGAGCTTCCGGATCCTTTCGAGGAGTAACGAGTCTTCAAAGTCGCCGCCTACGCCGTTCATAATTGGGAGCGAAGAAGATCTTGATAAAGTTACAAAGGATCGATAATTTGCGCCTTCTTTCCACGTGTTTGGCCCCGAACCTTGCCAGGGTCGGCATGAAGTCTTGTACAGTATATCAAGTGGGTTGGGTGCGTGCACCCACACGAAGTTCAAGGTTTGAGTGATGGGTGATGAACTTGGGTGGGATGTTGAGTGGTCACTCTGCAGTGGTTCTTCACAGCACCACTCGCCGATCGTTCATAAGGCACTAGCTCGAAGAGACCGTCGGCCACGTCACGTCGAGGACTAAAACAGCGGTACCTCTGGCGGTGAAGCTTTCTTATCTGCGTGTTGGTTCCTCAATCCGGACAACGGGGAGCTTGATTCAAGGGGGAGGGAGCGGAGAAACCATCTCACACTCGCCAATTCAGACACTTTGCAGTATGCCTGGCAAGAAACATTAAAATTCCATCGTCTTGGTGGGGTCCACAGCAACCCAAAATTGGGAAAGTAACAGTAGTGAGCTAGCATGGTAGCTACCGACACGAGAGGGGATGGCGGAGTTGGCAGGGAAGAAGCACCTTACCCTGCGCCGGCTTGGTTCCGAGATATGACGGCCGGGATATCAACATCAGAGCGGCCGGGGTTCCAAAAAGTAGTTGGCATGGTGGACAGAAGTCAAGCCACGGCCTCTCTGCTGAGGACTCTCCTAATCCATAGGATATTCGTTTCACCTGATCCTGCAAAGTAAGCTTTTGCTTGAAGATACATTCGTAGCATTTAAAACCTCCGGTTGTCCACATCGGTGGATTCCGCACTCAACCTCCCTCCTATCACACCAATAGAGGGGTGATCTGTTGAAAGACGCCAACTGGAATTGCAGTCAACCATAATTGCTGCTATTCAGCAAATTCACGGAGCACCAAAAGCTTCGCAGGACAAGTTTAGAGCTTAGAACTTGGAAATTAGATGGCATAGAATAACAAAAGTATCTACTGACGGTCACGACGGACCAAGACCAAATCCAGGCGGCACTCGGACTTAAGACCGAAGAGAATTGCAAGCTGGAGGTAAAAGTATGTCCGAGGGAAAGCGTACCACAGGAATAATCGTGGTTCAGCAATGGGTATTCTCGCAAAAGAACATTGGATTTAGAATCTCTAATGTCGATGGTTTTCTGGAAGCATTGCCATGCTACTACATAATCCGTTGACAGAGCCAAAATACTTCCTCTCAAGTGTCGTCAAATGATTGTGAAGAATCCACAGTTGCAGAATAATATGTTATCTATAGGATAAAGGGTGTTTTGCGTTGAACAAGAGACTGCAGACCTTCGCTGCATTGTTCGGTGTCATGATACCCCGAATGAACGTTCCGTTAGCCAATAAAAGAAGGCTAACTTGGGCACCCTTCAGCGAGTAGGGGTCTGGCCAGAATTAACTTGCAATCGAATTAAGTATAGATTGATGTTTTACCCACGCATGGGCAGCGTGTATCTGCTCATCTCGATGCCCATCGAGAGTACCGTGCTGGCTCCCCTGTTTCGTAAGAGAGTTCGGTTTGCCAGATGTGTGATCAAGGTGAGCATCGCTGCCAGTGCCGTCTGTCATGCTAGTGAGCTCATGGAAATCATCGTTCTGACTGCGCAGCTTGCTCTCGATCTTAAACGAGCGCCTTTGGTAGACCCGCGTGGCGGAACTGCCGCTGGTGCCGCTGGATGGGTTTGTTTTGACCGTGCTGCCGAAAAAGCTGTTGCTAGCGAAATGTCCGAGGAGTTGGCGTATACCGGGCATGCAGGCACAAACGATGGCGACCGTGGGCTCAATAATGGACCATATGACGAGGTTGACGTAGTCCTCTAATCAGATATTAGATAGATAGTCAAAAGGGTCAAAAGGTGGAAGAACTTTCTGGTAGGGTTTGTTGTACTCCCGTAAGTAACAAGAGTTTTAAGGCGGATAATGCTGATGATAGAAACACTGTAGAAAACCTCGATTAGTAACATAAGGTACCAGGAGAAGTAGCATGTCTTACAAAAGGCCGACACTAAACATGAGAAATAGTTGAATCTTCCTCTTTGTAGACACCTGCAACTTGTACAATTGAGGCAGAGGAAGACACAAAATGGTGAAATCTTGAACAATGTTGATTGCAGCGGCAATATAGGTTTGGAGATTGAGGTTGTTACATGTTCCTACAGATACGGCTCCTTGCCATCGTGTCCAGAAATGTGGGATAGGGCTGCATGAGAAAATTGTCGCCATGGTAAACGAAAGTGCAATGCCGACTGTGAGAGCACCGACTGTCCAACATACGGCGCGGAAGGATTGGCTCGGAAAAATGTTGAGGAGGAACAGGAGAAGGGCGACTTTGGTTATCGCTAACATGTTAAGATAGACAATCTCTTCAGCCCAAAATAACTGGTACGAGACTGTCAGTAAGAGGTCTTGTTTCAAATTGTGGTTAGCCTTACTTTGAAAAATTGGTCCAGGTCATCGAGATTTGTATCCCACATATTCAGACCAAGACCCAGGTCGATAACTAAACTTGTCAGAAGGGACATAAGGTGAGAGGTGACATATATGTACTAGCAATAAGAAGATACCAGAATGGGATGACAGCAGCCTAGGCCAGTTAGAATCTACTTGCCAAGGAGTATTGGAGGGGTAAGACTTACTCCCGAAAGAATGATTACCCAGTCATCCGTGTAAAGTTTGTGCAAAAGCTGTAGCTTTGACCATATGCGGACGATGATACAGGCTTCTGCAAGAATACAAAATATATGTGCTATAATCTTCAATTTCGTCTGCTGGGATACAACACGTACTCCGCATCCCTCTTCTTGAATCTTGGCGACTTCGAGTTGTTGCCTTGGAGTGCAAGACGTGGCTAAACAAGCAGCTGCGGATGTGAGTAAGGCGGTGTCGGTACATATACATGTCGAATTCGCGGGAGTACATGGAGACGCCGATATAGCAGTTCCCAAGCATGATAACTATGAATTGTGTGAGCTTTCTGTATTCCACAAGGTCCCGTACGTTTACTCACTCCACAAGCTGGAAGCTGTGCTGCTAACTCTGCGAGACTGGCCGCCTGGCCAGCACTAATAAGTGCCGCACCAAAGGCCAAAACGCTACCAAGGAGTCTCATATTGACAATCCAGAGTCGTGGAAAAAATGTAGGAGACGACGGAAGATCTGGGACAGGACGAGTCGTTCGAGATCGTTCCTGAATGAAGGATAACAAATGACAAGTATAATTGCCAACAAAGCTCCACAAGCTAGGAGGGAGAAAGTGTCGATATTTTGTAGATTTCATTTGGAGAAAGATATTATCACCTTGGCGCATTAACGCGTCGAGCAAGCATTCAAAATCTTACTGTATCAGAAACCATGATGGAAGAGTCTGCCGGCTCCCAGAAGTGTCGATCAATGGATAAGACGAAATTGAAGCTGTACATAGGATTCACCGACTATGATGAACAATTACACGCGACCCTTGTGTGAAGAGACTTTCCAATTCACACACTGATAGGGTCATCTTCGTCACAAATCTACCACAGAAGGAATTGCCGGGTCGAGAGGAAAGGGACCTCTGCCTGGTAGACATGATTAGAGGGGCCAAAGCCTTGGGGTCAGGGGCTCACAGGGTTCTCAAATGCCTAGCCCAGCCCTACGAAAGCAACGCTCCAGACTCTTACTCCGGACCGTTAAAAGGACCAACCAGAGAGCTCGAAAACACCCACTCTGAGCCCTTGCAACGCATCACCAAGGCTTTGAGACAGCGTTAAAGGGTCTTGTAGGGGTTTATGCCTTGGCATAGCAGGGTTTGGAAGCTTGTTTAACTCTCTCGAGGAGCTTCCGAGCACTTGTAGAGGCCCTTGTCTTTCGGAATGTCAAGGGTCGACTAGTAACCAGTACATATTCAGACATTCCGAGAGACCAGGGCCCTTACAAGTGCTCGAAGGCTCCTCGCTTACAAGTTCAGCAGCTAAGAGTTAGCCGTTTGGCTGCGGATTTGAGAGATGAATTTTCTTTAAGTCCTTTTCTCTCCTCCTTTCCTTCTTACCTATAGTGTGAGTGTGAGTCCTCTTTCTCTCCCTTTCAACTTATAACTAACTCTTAAATAGACACACTTATAGAGGATAGAGACTGGGAGGACTGGCTGACCGGCGGATGGGTTGTTGGTTGACTCTTAGGAAGTGAGAGGAGGCGGTGTGGCTGGTGAGAAATGACGAGTGGATCCATTAATATCAATGCACGTTTATGACACCTGAGCCTCATCCCCCCCCCGCTGCAACCGAGCCTTAAGGTGCTACTCCGTAGACCTAATGTTTTGCACGCCGCCCTCACCTCTTGTATGGGCAAAATGAATTGGTTGGTGGCAGAACCGGGCGGTGTGCAAAACATTAGGTCTGGCACCTCCGCAAACCCACCCTGCCTCTCACACGGTCTCTCTCCTTGGCGAGACCCAGTCGCATTCTAAAAGCCCAATCAGGAGGGCCTCTTAAACTGTCTGTGCCCTCACTTTTTTTGTGAGGAGAAAGTCCGGAGGGTGCTTTCCTAGGGCAGCCCGGGAGGATTCCGAAGGAACTGGCGGAGGGAAAGCTGTCTGCGCAATTGGAAACGCTGGGGTCACGACTCGAAATCCAGAGCATCAAGAACATCGCGGCCGTTTTCTCAGGAGCCAGAACGGCCAAGAAAGAGGGCAAGTTTTGACGATGTCAACAAGTCATGCCTGACACCACTGCCCTGTGGGTGCTTGGCTGTCGTCTGTGCTTACTGCTGATACTGACTCGATCGGGTTGGCGTGCACGGTCCCCAGCCGCTGTCACTTGCTTGTCGGGCCGAGCTCTCTCCACGGTTGCGGTCCGCGGTGGAGGGGGAACCTTTGGACGAACTCGAAATAAGGTTTGCGGGATCTTCCGCAGACTCACCATGTTGGCCGGCGACCCACCAGTCACGGCGGTAAGCCACAAAAAGACCCTGGATTCTCAACACAGCTCAAGCCCCTGTAGATTAACCGAATTGTGACAGTCCCAAAAAGAAAGGAGTAGCTGTAGATCTGAATACTTGAAGGGCAAGGGGATATGAGTCGTGGTTCAAATCTCTTTGCACTTCAGAGCTATTGGTCCAGTCTCCCTTGCTGAGAACAAATCCCTAGAAGTCATAGCGGATTTATTACCGCAGAGTACCAAGTAGATGCCTGGGACCCCGGCCCCGAGAGGGTCTTGGGATACCTTAAAACTACTCAGTGTGTTTGTTCCCTCACCAGCCTCCCAGGATCTCAGCGGAAAGTAGTAAGCGGCAGATCTCCACCCGCTTCTGAATTCAACCCCCAATCATCGCTCTTCTATGCCAATTCAGCTTATGATGATTAAAGGAAAGATCGATATGTCATTATCACCATATAAGGCCAGGAGCCTTCCCTCAAATCCATGATTCATCTATCCATCACACTCTTTTGGTTTTTCTGTTTGAATTTTGTTCAGTCTTCCGGCCCTCATTATGAAACTGTTCAACTGCGTATCGTTTTTTGTTCTGTCGCGAACATTTCATCATGTCTCTGCTCTCCCAACATTTGCGGAAAGCATAGACATGGATGCCCCAGTTCCCCTCAATGCTCTGAAGAAAAGCCCCAATGTTGTCGGCCGCACGGCAGAGTTTGGAGGGCACCACATCCCCATTGAGTATTTGGCATCGCTTGTGAAGGATT
>FJOG01000003.1:979388-990005 GCA_900073065.1 Phialocephala subalpina
ATATATTATTATATTATATATATTATTATTATTATTATTATTATTATTATTATTATTATTATTATTATTATTATTATTATTATTATTATTATTATTATTATTATTATTATTATTATTATTATTATTATTATTATTATTATTATTATTATTATTATTATTATTATTATTATTATTATTATTATTATATTTAATTTTATTAATTATATTTTATAAGAAATTATTTTGTTTTTTAGAAATTCTAATTTGGATTTATTCTTTTAAATATAATATTTAATATTTTTAAATTATTAATAATTAGAATTTTAATTTAATATTTGGAAATATAATAAAATTCGATTCTAATTATATAATTATACGTATATAACCAATAATATAAGAGTATATTATATATTTTATAAGAATATATTATATTTAATATAATATACCTTTTTAATATTTTTATAATTTGGAAATATTTAATTAATAAAAGAAATAAAAATTTAAAATATTATTATTTTCAAAATTTATTTTCTTTTTTAAAGTATAAATTATTAATCGAATAATAAACTCATTTTATATAAAGTATAAAATAAAAAGAAGTAATAATAAATCAAATTAATATTAGATTAATCTTTGCTTTTCGATTAGAGATTCAAAGGGCTTTTATATATAAAATAATAACCTAAGAATAATAATTATATAGCCCCCGTAAAACCTTTTACGTTACGCGTAAATTTACGCGAACTCTACGTAAGTTATAAAGATTACGTAGCTTTAAATAGTAGTTATAAGCCAATTAAAAGTTGCGCTAATAAAATATTTAATTTAATACGTAATATGATCCCCCTTTTTTACGATATTATCCTTAGTATTAAATTTTTATTATAGGCTTTATTAATTCTTTATAATGATTATTATAAACTTTCGTTATTTTTATATTCTTTATAAGGTTCGGATTATATAAATATAAAATAAAAATGCCCTTTGATTAATTTGTTTTTATTAGATCGATAAATTGATTTTAATGGCTTATTAATAGCGTATTATAAGAATATATAAATAGGAAAATCTTTTTGTAAATTAAAATCGGGAGTAAAAGTTTATTATATTTTTATAATAATTATAATAATAATTATCTCGCTAATTAGCAAATAAAGTAATAGTTTATTCTTTTTATACGTGAAATAATATAAAAACTCTTATATACTTTAATAAAAACTCTTTAGACTTCAAAAGAAATAAATAACTTTTTAAATAAATTTTAAACTTTTGTAATATAATTTTTATATCGCGTTTTTTTAATAAAGTATCGTAATTAAAAAGTTAATTAATATTTGGATTATAATCGCAAGTATTTTATATTATTTGATTAATTAAAATCGGGGTAATCTATTCTTAATCCGGTATAGTATAACTTTTTAAAATCGCGAAGCGAAATTTCGAGTCTCTTTTATATAATCGAGCGGTACTCTTTTTATACTTGGTTTCTTTAAATTATTTCGTATTTTTATAATTAAATTTTAAAAGTTTTTTTAATTTTTAATTTTTATTCGATATATTAATTACTTTTATTTAATTTATTTCTTTTGCTTTTATTATAAATAAAAAGTATAAAGATATTAAGCGTATTAATCCAAATAAGCGTTTTTATAAAGAGATTAATATTTTTTGGTTTATAAAGAAATTAATATTTTTTGATTTATAATCGAGTATTATTTTCGTTATTTTAAATACTTGATAATAAATTTTTAATATAAATATAAATCGAAGTTTAATTCGAAGAATTACGAGAAATATAATAGTAAAGAAAGTCTTTATAAGAAAATATATATAATTCTCGAAGTATTTTTAATATAATTAATAAGTATAAATATTATATAAACTTTATATATTATTTCGTGATTTAGAAAATTGCGTTAAAACTTTCTTAGAAAATATAATTTAAGATTATTATTTTAATTTCGATTTAAACGAATTTTAAATTAAGTTTGGATTAATTAATTTCTTTTAGCGGATTAAAATTAAAAAAGAGTTTTCTTTAAAAAAAAAAGTTTTCGATAAATAATATACCCTCGAAATAAATATATTTATTTTATTATTCTCGGAGTATATTAATATTTCGAGTAATTTTTTAGAAATTTTTATATTATTAATATGAAAATTATTACGCAAATAAGAATAAATACTTATAAACTTAGTATTTTTAATATTTTTAACGTTAAAATCATGAAATTTTAAGTTTTAAAAGAATTAATTATTATTATTAAAGGCTTTAATATTTTCTTTTAATTTATAATATATATTAAATTAATTCTTTTAATTCTTATTAATTCTTTTTAGTATTTTATTATTAATAAAGAAAAAAAGGATAATAATAATATTTTTACGAAAATATTATAATAATTTAAAAAGAAAATTTAAATTTTAGTATTTTTAAAGTATTTTACTTTTAGCGTATAAATTTTGCGGCATTTTTTTAGTTATAAAACCCTTTTTAGCGAAATACTCGGGGTTATTAAATTATTATATAATAAAATAAATTTTAATTAATTAATTTTTATCGATTTATATAATTAAAAAATAAAATAAAAATAAAAGCGAATAATTTATACGTATTTTCGAAGTTTATTATACTTTCATTTTGGTTTTTTTTACTATTTGATCTTTTATTGAAAGGAGTAAATTAAGGTTTTTACGGCGCTTAAAAAATTAAGTTTCTTTGAAATTATAATTTTTATTATAAGAATCTAATAATTTTTTTATATTTTTAAAATTAAAATAAATTAATAATTATATATTATAATTTTTTGATTATTCTTTTCATTTAATTAAATATTTATAATCTTTATTATAATTATTTTATTTATAATTTAAAATAGTTTTTATTTTTATTTATTATTATTATTATTATTAGTAAACTTTAAATTAATATTTATAAGGAAATTTTCCGATTATTTTCCGATATTAATAATATAAAAAACAAAGTAAAACTAAGAGTATAAAAAAAGTAATTTAAGTTTATAAGTAATCTTATTAATATATTCTTCGATTTGAAATAATTTGATAAATTTAAAAACAAATTTCCTTAGTTTTAATCGAATATTTTTTATAAATAATAAAATTTATAATTTTATTACGAAGTATTTATCGAGTTTATATTTATTATAATATTTTTCTTTGTTTTTTTGTATATAATCCTAAAATTCTTAAAAGTTTCTTTTTTCTTTTCTTATAATTTTTATTTATTATCGCGTAATTAGTATTTCCTTTTGAAATTTAATTTTAAAATTTTATAATAAATATAAATTATAATTATAAATAATTTTAAAGAGAATTATTTAAAATATTTAATACTTCGAATTATTATAAATAAATTTTATAAATAAGAATTTATTTACTTAATTATTTTTCTTAATATTATAATAATAATATAAATAATATTTAAGTATTTAATTTTAATATTTTATTTATTTATTAATTTAAGGATAAAATATTATAAAGAATTATTATTTATAAAAAAAATAAAAAATAAATATAAATTAAATTTTTAAAGTAAAAATATTATTAGGGGTTCCGAAATTACTAAAAATTTTATTTTATAATAAAATAATTAATTCGAGAATAATAATAATTTTATAATAAAGAATATATTTCGTTATTTTTAAATAATAATAAATAATAATAAGTATATTATCGAAATCGTTTTCATTAGAATTTTTATAAAAAAGTAATTTTATAATAAAATTTATTAATATTTCCAATTAAAACCCAATAAATTATAATAAAATATTAAAAAACTTATAAAATATATAATACTTAGTTTTAATTTTCTAATAAACGTTATATTCTCGAATATAATTATAAATATTATTTTTAAGCCTTTTTTAGTAATAAATTCTTCGAATAAATTCTAGTATTTTATTTACGTTAAAGTAATTTATTAAAGGGTTATTATAATAAAACTTTATAATTTCGATTTTAAATACGGGATTATAAAGTATAAAAACTTTA
This sequence comes from Phialocephala subalpina, assembly GCA_900073065.1. Classification (NCBI taxonomy): domain Eukaryota; kingdom Fungi; phylum Ascomycota; class Leotiomycetes; order Helotiales; family Mollisiaceae; genus Phialocephala; species Phialocephala subalpina. Next base: position 983,379 of record FJOG01000003.1, read on the forward strand.
TTATTTTAACGCAAAAGTCTTTATTTATTGATTTATTAGATTTCTTATTTTTAAAAGTTTTTTTTACGCGTTTTATTAACTCGTATTATTTTATTATATTTATTATTTTATTATAATAACAAAATAAAGTTTACGATAAAATTAATAAAAAGTATTAATATAATATTCGAACGCGTTATCGTATATATTTATAATCTTAGGATTAATTATTTATAATTAATTAAATTTATTAATAATTAGAAATTTTAATTATTATACTTTTTATTAGAAATTTTATTTATAGATAAATAATCGTTCGTAGTTTTTAAAGCGGGGTTTCGAAAGTTTTTAATTTTTATTTCCAAATTACTAATTTAGACTTTTTAATCGAGATTTCTTTACTTATTAATTAAAGTTAAATTCGATTTATATATCGCAAATAAATATTATATAATCGGAAATATTTTTGATTTAATCGAAATATCGCGGATTATAATTATAAATTTCCTTTTTAATTTATTTTGGAAAATAAAAAACCAAAAATCTTAAAAAGCTTTTTTAAATAACTTATTATTATAATTTAATCGGCGATTTAATTTATTTATTGGATTTTGTAACGGAAATTACGGTTGGTTAAAGTGATAATAATATTAATAGTTGAGGTTTAAGAAACCTCGGCTATAGGGATACTATATAGAGAATATGAGGTCACGTATTATATAACCGTAACAAATTTAATAAACTTTTTTAATAAATAATTTTAAAATTATAAAAACAAAATATATAATTTATTTTACTTAATATTTAAAGTATGAAATATAGAATAGAAGGAGGTAATAATAAGTCAAATTAATATTAAACTAATCTTTGTTTTTCTACCAAAGATTCAAAGAACTTTTATATATAGAATAATAACTTAAGAATAATAATCGCATAGCTCTCGTAAGACCTCTTACGCTACGCGTAAGCTTACGCGAGCTCTACGTAAATTATAGAGGCTACGTAGCTTTAAGTGGTGATTGTAAGCCAATCAAAGGCTGCGCTAGTAAAACATTTAATCCTATACGTGATACGATTCCCCCTCTTTATAATATTGTCCTCGGTATCAAATCTCTATTATAGGCCTTATTAACTCTCCGTAATAGTCGCTGTAAGTTTCCGTTGCCCTTACGTCCTCTATGAAGTTCGAGTTGCATAAATACGAGATAAAAGTGCCCTTTGATTAATTTGTTTCCATTAGATCGATAAGCCGACTTTAATAGTTTACCGATAGCGTATCATGGGAATATATAAATAAGAAAATCTTTCTATAAACTAAAACCGAGAGCGAGAGTTTATTATATCCCTATAGTAATTACAATAATAATTATCTTACTAATTAATAGATAAAATAGTAATTTACTCCCGTTATACGTAAAGTAATATAAAGACTCTTATATACTTTAATAAAGACTTTCTAAACTTCAAAAGAAACAAATAACTTTTTAAATAAAATTTAAATCTTTATAATATAATTCTCGTATCGCGTCTCTTAATAAAGCGTCGTAATTAAAGGGTTAATTAGCGTTCGGATTATAATCGCGGGCGTTTTACGCTATTTAATTAGTTAGAATCGGAGTAATCTATTTTTAATTCGGTATAACGTAACTCTTTAAAATCGCGAAACGAAATTTCGAGCCTCTTTTATATAATCAAGCGGTATTTTCTTTATATTTAATTTCTTTAAATCATTTTATACTTCCGTAATTGAACTTTATAAACTTCCTTTAATTTTTTAATTTTTATTCGATATATTGATTACTTTTATCTAATTTGCTTTTTCTATTTTTACTACGAGTAAAAAGCGTAAAAGTATTAGGCGTATTAATTCAAATAAGCGTTTTCGTAAAGAGATTAATACTTTTTGATTTATAATCGAGCGTTATTTCTATTATTTTAAATACTTAATAATAGACTCTTAATATAAATGTAAATCGAAATTTAATTCGAAGAATTGCGAGAAGTATAATAATAAAGAAAGCCTTTATAAAAAAGTATATATAATTCTCGAAGTACTTTTAATATAATTAACGAGTATAAATACTATATAAATTCTATGTATTATTTCGTGACTTAAAAGATTACGTTAAAACTTTCTTAGAAAATATAATTTAAAATCGTTATTTTAATTTCAATTTAAATAAGTTTCAAATTAAATTTAAATTAATTAATTTTTTTCGATGGATTAAAATCGAGAAAAAGTTTTCTTTAAAGAAAATCTTCGATAAATAGTACGCCTTCGAAATAAATCCGTTCACTTTATTATTCTCAGAGTATATTAATACTTTGAGTAATCTTTTAAAAACTTTTACGTCGCTAATATAAAAATTATTACGCAAATAAAAATAAACGCTTATAAATTTAATATTTTTAGCGCTTTTAATACTAAGATTATAAAGCTTCAAATTTTAAAAGAATTAATTATTATTATTAAAAGTTTTAATATTTTCTTTCGATTTGTAATATATATTAAATTAATTCTTTTAATTATTATTAACTTTTTTCAATACTTTATTATCGATAAAAAAGAAGAAAATAATAATAATATCTTTGCGAAAGTACTATAATAATTTGAAAAAGAAATTTAAATTTTAACGTTTTTAAAGTATTTTACTTTTAATATATAAATTTTATAGTGTTTTTCGATTATAAAACCCTTTTTAATGAGATATTTAAAGCTTTTAAATTATTATACAATAAAACAAATTTTAATTAATTGATTTCTATCGATTTATATAATCAAAAAATAAAACGAAAATAAAACAAAAATAAAAGCGAATAATCTACGCGTATTTTTGAAGTTTATCGCGCTTCCGTTTTAATTTCTTTACTACTTGATCTTTTATTGAAAGAAGTAAATCGAAATTTTTACGGCGCTTAAAAAATCGAGCTTTTCTAAGATCGTAATTTTTATTATAAAAGTCTAATAATTCTTTCGCGTTTTTAAAATTAAAATAAATTAATAACTATATATTATAATTTTTTAATTACCCTTTTTATTTAATTAAATATTTACGGGTTTTATTATAACTATTTTATTTGTAATTTAAAATAGTTTTTACTTCTTATTTTTACTCGTTATTATCGTTAACGAACTTTAAATTAACGTTTATAAAAAAGTCTTCCGATTATTTTTCGGCGCTAATAATATACTCCTCGAAAAAAGAAATATAGAAAACAAAATAAAACTAAAAATATAAAGAAAGTAATTTAAATTTATAAACGATTTCATTAATACACTTTTTAATTTAAAATAATTTAATAAATTTAAAAGCAAATTTCTTTAATTTTAATAGAATATTTTTCGTAAATAATAAAACTTATAATTCTATCGCGAAATACTTATCGAGTTTATACTTATTATAATACTTTTCCCTATTTTTCTACGCGTAATTTTAAAGCTTTTAAAAGTCTCTTTTTTCTTTCTTTATAGTTTTTACTTATTATCGCGCAATTAATATTTCTCTTTGAAATTTATTTTTAGAATTCTATAGTAAACGTAAATTATAACTATAAATAACTTTAAAAAAGATCGTTTAAAGCGTTTAATACTTCGAATTATTATAAGTAAACTCCGCGAATAAAAGTTTATTTATTTAATTATTTTTTAACGTTATAATAATAGCGTAAATAATATTTAAATATTTAATTTTAATGCTTTATTTACTTATTAATCTAAAGATAAAATGCTATAAAAAGCTATTATCTATAAAAGAAATAAAAATAAAGTGCAAATTAGAACTTTAAAATAAAAACGCTATTATAATCCGAAATAATATCGTTAAAAGTCTCGAAATTACTAAAAACTTTATTTTATAATAAAGTAATTAATTCGAGAGTATCGATAGTTTTATAATAAGGAATGTATTTCGCTATCTTTAAATAATAATAAACGATAACGAGTATATTATCGAAGTCGTCTTTATTAAAATTTTTATAAAAGAATAATTTTATAATAAAATCCATTAATATTTCCGATTAAAGCCCAATAAATTACAATAAAATACTAAAAAGCCCGTAAAACGCGTAACGTTTAATTTTAATTCTTTAATAAACGTTATATTCTCGAATATAATTACGAACGTTATTTTTAAACTCTTTTTAATAATAAGTTCTTCGAATAAATTTTAACGTTTTAATTACGCCGAAATAATTTATTAAAAAGTCGTCGTAATAAAACTTTACGATTTCGACTTTAAATATAAGATTATAAAGTATAAAAACTTTATTATTTTAGTGTAAAAATTCTTGTTTATCGATTTATTAAATTTCTTACTTTTGAGAATTCTTTTTGCGCGTTTTATCGGCCCGTATTATTTTATTATATTTGTCGTTTTATTGCGATAATAAAATGAGGTTTATAATAAAGTTAATAAAGAGTATTAATATGGTATTCGAACGCATTATTATATATATTTATAATCTTAAGATTAATTATTTATAATTAATTAAATTTATTAACGATTAAAAGTTTTAATTGTTATATTTTCTATTAGAAACTTTATTTATAAATAAATAATTATTCGTAGTTTTTAAAGTAAAGTCTCAAAAGTTTTTAATTCCCTTTTCCAATTTATTAATTTAGACTTTTTAATCGAAATCTTTTTACTTATTAATTAAAGTTAAATTCGATTTATACGTCGTAAATAAACGTTATATAATCGAAAATACTTTTAATTCGATCGAAATATCGCGGATTATAATTATAAACTTTTTTTTAATTTATTTTAAAAAGTGAAAAATTAAGAGTTTTAAAAAAGTCTCTTTAAGTGACTTATTATTATAATCCGATCGGCGATTTAATTTATTTATTGAATTTAATAAACTTTTCCGATAAATAATCTTAAAATTATAAAAAGTAAAATATATAGTTTATTTTATTTATCGCTTCTTTAAATACTTTGTATTTATTTAATATTTAAAGTTATTATAATTAGTAATTACTTTTATAGTATATTTAGTACTTTCAAAGTAATATTATTATTCTTTAAAATTCTTAATAATCGTTAGAAATTTTTTATCGTAAATTACGTAATTCTTTTCCGTGTTATTAATTTTGCAAAAGAAAAAAACTACAAAATACTAATAACGCTTCGAATTACTTTTTAAGCCTTTTTATTATAATAAAATCCCTATAATAATAAATTTCGATATATTAATTTTTAAACGAATTTTCTTTATTAAATCGAAATAAATTAAAAAAAGTATTTTAATAAAAACTTTCTTTAAATTTTTAAAGTTTTATTTAGTTTTTATTATAAATATAAACTCTTTAAATTTTACGCTTTTTTCTATACTTTTAAATAGTTTTAAAAAGCCTATAATTACACTAAAGAAACCGTGTACGAAACGGTAATAAAAATTAATAAACTTTAAAAAAATTTAAATTTCTCGAAAAAAAATCGATTTAAATTATTTAACGATTATTCGAACTTTTTTCGAGTTTAAATATATTTTATCGCAATTAATAATAAACTCAAGAAACTTTATTTACTTTTTATTAAATTTATATTTATTAAGTTTAACGTAGAATTTATATTTGCGGAACTTTTTTATTATTTAAAATACGTACGACTCGTATTTAATAAAATCTCGAGAATAAATTAAAATATTATTTAAATAAATTATAATAAAATAATTTAATAAATTTAAAAAAACTCCGTTAATATACGTTTAAAAAGTCGTTAACGCGTTCGTTAATTCGAATAATACTATTTAATATTTAAAGTAATTATAACGAATTCGAAAAACTATTTTTTAAACGTTTTTCCTTCGAATTCATATTTAATAATAAAAAAATTTTAAATTTAATTTAATAAAAATTTAAATATTTATAAAGCGATTTAAAGTCTCGTTAATTAAAAATAAAGAATATCGATTTTTAATCGTTACTTTATTAAAACTTTTATAATCTACGTAAAACTTTAAACTTTTGTTTTTTTTAAATATAAAGAATATAAAAACTCTCGTAAAATTAATAAAAAACGTATTTATTTTTTTTAAGAAAATTACGATATAATCGCGAAATATTACGAATTAAAATTCTAAAAAATTATATAAAAATTTATAAAGTATTTAATCTTTTATTTTAATTATATACTCGTATTTATTTTATTCGAGAAAAATAAAAATTATTTTTTTATTAAAAATATTTTTATAACCCCGAAAATATTCTAATAAAATAATCTCTTATTTTTAAATAATTATAAAAACTTTTAATATTTTCGATTTTTTAAAAAGTAAATAATTTTACTTTCGAATTTAAGTATTTATACTTTTTGTAATTAATTAAATAATCGTATTTTCTTTTTTTAAAGAAAATCATATAAATTTCGATATTTAATTCGATTTTAAAAAACTTTATAAACTCGAAAAAATTTAAAACTTTAATATTATTTTAAATTATTATATAAATTTATTTCCTCGTTAATTAATTATAAATACTAATACTTTTCTTAATAAATTAATCTTTTTTTAATATTATTTTATAATTTGATTTATTGCAATTATAAAAATACTATTTAAAATTACGAATTTACTCGCGATTATTAATAATAATAAGATTTAAATCGTAATAATTAGAAATTTAAAAAACGTATTTATCGAAAA